>CAMZMU010000039.1:13774766-14283784 GCA_947311845.1 Poa pratensis | reverse complement strand
GAGATACTCTTCATAGGTTGTTTCAGAGTCCTTATTGATAGGGACAATCAACTTGGGATGGATTTCGGCCCTTCCCAAGGGTGGAAGAATTTTCCCTGTGTGTACCTATAGATACAGCCCTTGGGAATTGTTTAGAGTTCGAGTTTTTGTCAACATTGACGCCTCCGGTCGATAGCTATCTCTCATCGAAACATCGGGACACTTCTTGCCACTATTACCTCTCACGATGAAATCTACCAATGCATCTCACCACCATTGACGTTTTGTGGAGTTGTTGCAATCCCTCCAACAAGTTATTAAAACTTTTCTTTCGACGGTGCACAAAAAGCTTTCGCGTGCATGTGTAAGTAAGTTGGACTTTTGTCTGTTGACCAACTTCTAGGGTGGTCCTGGAATTCTCAATTTGGATTTGTTGTCGAGGGCCTTGGGTCTCCAGCGGCCATGGTTCAGGTGGAATCCTCCGGAAGTCCTTGGTATGGGGCTAAAACGATGCAATAAGGGGGCACAAAATGTTTCCTATGGCTATGACAAGGTCACCATTGGGGACGGAAATAAAACTTTGTTTTGGGATACCCTTGGGAAGATGGGATCAGCCCCAAGATCATCACATCCATCTACTCTCTGTTAGAAAAAAAACTGGTGGTGTGTGATAAAACTGCTAGCCGTCGAATTTGGGTGCTTCAAAATTTGGATTTTTTGGTGGCCTCTCGGTACACCGGCTCAATGTTCATGCCCCTTTTGGAAGTTCACTTACATTTGTACTCCGGGGGCGATGTTAGTGACTCGATTATTTTGGACGCTTACCTCCTCCAAGTTTACTCTTCGACATGCTACGAGGCCCACTTTTTCAGGTTTTAACAAATGAACACTTCTATTTGGAAGAATTAGGCTCCACAAAATGCAACATTTTCTCTTCGCTAATTATTCAAAAACGAGTTTGGAGGCGCATTGCCTTGAGTGAAGAGGTGGAAAATTGTGGGAATTTCTCCATATGCAATGAACTTCCAAGATGGCGTCCCACCATAGTTTCAAAAGCCGTTGCGATACTCAGATTTGGGGCATGATAAAAGATTAGCTTGGGCTACAATCTTTTGGTACTATGGATTGGCTACAATCTTTTGGTACTATGGATTGGAATGCTTTCGATAATGTTAAGACTTGGTTGATACATTTGGTCATGCCCACCTTGGAAGGGAAAGCTATGGCCACGCTGATTTACTTGTCAATTGGGAGCAACATAATGAGCGAAATTAAAGGATCTTCAATAACTTGATAACCATGTCAACGATTGTCTTCACGTGTTTCGAGATGTAGGCGAGCACTTGGGTGGTCGTGGGGGGGGGGGGGGGGGGGGGGGCAAAGCATTTGGGTCACCTTGTTATGGGAGAGGAAGCGTTTGTTATTCGGTCTGTAAAGCCTTGAGCTTAAAGTTTTGCTGTTATTTCTTCCTATTCAATGAATTAAGGCAGACATTTTGCATTTATTTCATAAAAAAGAACATCCATGTTTTGTTGTCTTGAACTCACTTACATTACCAAGAAAAATCCTAGTAAAAGGGCAAGCACACTAACAATCTCCAAAAGTACCTTAATAATACCTCATCACTAAGCACTAAAGACTACATGAAGGGAACATGCTTCTTCCAAAGTAAGATTGTGATGTAAGTGAAATCCACATTGGCTCCTGGGTGCATAGGCACCCGGTATTTGAAAAACACATTTTAAATCATTAAAAAAATTCGAAGTAAAACTTCAAGATACATCTTCACATTTTATGCCCTCACAAAGTCGTTTCGCGAAAATCGATATTTTTTGTGGCATGTGTAGAAAAAAATGTCTCGTGAAAAGCCTTATTTTTAGCACAAAAAAGTCTTTGTAAATAGGCACAAAAATGTAGGTTTTTTATGAAACAACTCGTGAACACAAAGGATGCTAAGATCTAAGCCACAACAAATTTTTTTGACATTTTAAATTTATTCAAAATACATATTAAATAAAGGGTGCATGTGCACCGGGAGCCAAAACGCCTCTCCCTATAGTGAAGCTTATAGTCATGGTACTTCGGAGATCAATAGAAAGGCATGAGCTGCTATGCCACAAGGGCATAGGGAATTGGCAAGTACTCGCTCGCTTCTTAAATGTAAGATGTTTTTTTGTTTTCATGTTGTGCATATGCATACTAAAATGAGTGAACATACATCTAGATACATTTATATACATGTGAATGTGGACAAAGATTAAAACATCTTATATTTAAAAACGGAGGGATGACTTCTGAATCCAGCAGACTGAACTTTGATACTATTCAGCGTCCGAGATTATGGAACTTAAAAGTGATGGGAGCATCACATCATACTGCATCGTTAAACTACAAGCTGCATCGGCAATACAGCATACATCACACAATAATAAACACATTTGTTACATCAATCATGTATTCAACAAGTGACGTTGAATCAGTATAATAATCGACATCACTTCTCAATCAATGACCCTTCACTAACATATCCAGGAAATGAGAAGTCCAGTCGTATTCTGAAGATGAATTTCCCAACAAAAGCATCAACTGGAAGTCGCTCACACGAGAAAAGCAAAGTGCAGAAAATAAGCGAACCAGAATGATAGAAGATTAAATTCTGAATAAAAAATGAGTTGTGCCTTTATTTTTAGCCAGTACAACTACCTCTCACGAGTGGTGACCAGGAAGCAGGACAACAAAGAAAAAACTTGTTGATTAACATGTCTGTAAATCAAGGCACAGAAATCTCAGAACTACCACTACAGAAACAAGAATGATGTGCATAAACAATGCATAACTGAAAGTCCTTGCGAAATTCGAGCTGTAAATAAACAAGAAACAAATTACAGAAAAGGGCTGAAATGAGAAAGCCGTAACTCTGAATGATACCACCAAGGCCGAGGCAAAATGAAACTGCTGCTGCTAGCAATAAAGAACACACCTAAATCTTAGATCATTGCATCATGAACTTGTCGCTGCTGGACAAAATTTTTTTCTGATCAGCAACATACAGGAAACCGCAAAGATTGCCGAGCGCCTTTTATATGCCGAGCGTTACGCTCGGTATTTAGAACAGTAGCCGACATCAATAAAAACGCTCGGCAACTAGGGCACGCTCGGCATACATACTGTTTGCCGAGCGTAACGCTCGGCATACAACAGCGCTCGGCATATATATGTTATATGCCGAGCGTAACGCTCGGCATATATGTCACACTCGGCAAACACTTGACGACGTTGGGTTGAGGTATGACGGCACAACATGTTTGCCGAGCGCCACGAGTCATACGCTCGGCATATGGCGTGTACGCTCTACATACATTAATTTTATCAAATAAAAGGAAAATAATATTTCATTATTACATATATTTTATTGGCCATAATTAATTTGGCATTTCATCATTATTTGGCTATTCATTGAAAGGGGTCGAATTATTCAAAACTATCAACGGTTCTGTGATATAACCACTACTTGTGTAACTTAAAATTATTTTTGTAAAATTTTCAGAGCAAACTATCACACACTTGTAGTTCAAATTTGAATTACTTTCGGAAATCAACATAAAGTCATTTAAATAGGCAAAACTAGGTAGAAAGCGAGAAAATTCATATATTTGTGGATTATCCATCAAATATGGTCTACTTTGTGAGACATTTGGATGGGTGCCATTTTGCACCATATTTTTTGTACCTGCTTCACAAAAAATGTCATTTTTGATAATTAAAAAATGAAAAATGATATTTATAAAACTAATTTGAAAAAACTCAGTTCTGCAACATTGTTTGTCATACCAAGATACAGCTATGTGTCAAATATGGGCACATTATCACAAGCTATGCCATGAGAATGATCATACCTAGGTCATCTGACTCGAAACTTATCATGTTTATAAATGATTGATATTTTTGTGAAGAAGTTTTTTGGAAACTTTGTGAAAACTCAAGTTTATTATTTATCCTATCAGCTAATACACATAAAATGACTCCATGCAAAGGATTTCGTTTTTTGAGTATTTTTTCACTTTCTTTTATTTTTTTTGAAAAAAGGTCAAATAGGCCGCCTTGTCTATTCACTGAAAGTGGTCGAATTATTCAAAACTATCGACGGACTGTGATATAACCACTACTTGTGTAACTTAAAATTATTTTTGAAAAAAATTTCAAAGCAAACTATCACACACTTGTAGTTCAAATTTGAATTACTTTCGGAAAATCAACATAAAGTCATTTAAATAGGCAAAACTAGGTAGAAAGCGGGAAAATTCATAATATTTGCGGATTATCCATCAAATATGGTCTACTTTGTGAGACATTTGGATGGTGCCATTTTGCACCATATTTTTTATACTTGCTTCACAAAAAATGTCATTTTTGATACTTAAAAAATGAAATGATATTTATATAAACTAATTTGAAAAAACTCAGTTCTGCAACATTGTTTGTCATACCAAGATACAGATATGTGTCAATATGGGCACATTATCAATAACTATGCAACGAGAATGATCATACCTCGGTCATTTAACCCGAAACTTAGACATGTTTATAGATGATGATCTTTTTGTGAAGAAGTTTTTTGAAAACTTTGTCAAAACTCAAGTTTATCATTTATCCTATCAATAATACCAAAAGGACTCAATCCCAAAATATTTCTTTTTTTGAGTATTTTTTCACTTTCTTTTATTTTTTTGAAAAAATGGTCAAAATGGCCGCCGTGTCTATTTATTGAAAGGGTTGAATTATTCAAAACTATCGAACGTTCTGTGATATAACCACTACTTGTGTAACTTAAAATTATTTTTGAAAAAATTTCAGAGCAAAACTATCACACACTTGTAGTTCAAATTTGAATTACTTTCGGAAAATCCACATAAAGTCATTTAAATAGGCAAACTAGGTAGAAAGCGAGAACATTCATAATATTTGTGGATTATCCATCAAATATGGTCTACTTTGTGAGACATTTGGATGGTGCCATTTTGCACCATATTTTTTGTACCTGCTTCACAAAAAATATCGTTTTTGACACTTAAAAAATGAAAAATGATTTTAAAACTAATTTGAAAAAACTCAGTTATGCACATTGTTTGTCATACCAAGATACAGCTATGTGTCAAATATGGGCACATTATCACAAACTATGCCACGAGAATGATCATACTAGGTCATCAGACTCGAAACTTATACATGTTTATAAATGATTGATCTTTTTGTGAAGAAGTTTTCTGAAAACTTTGTCAAAACTCAAGTTTATCATTTATCCAATCAACTAATACACATAAAAGGGCTCCATGCCAAAGGATTTCGTTTTTTTGAGTATTTTTCACTTTTTTTTTTTTTTGAAAAAACGGTCAAAATGGCCACCGTGTCTATTCACTGAAAGAGGTCGAATTATTCAAAACTATCGACGGTTCTGTGATATAACCACTACTTATGTAACTTAAAATTATTTTGTAAAATTTTCAGATTAAACTATCACACACTTGTAGTTCAAATTTGAATTACTTTCGGAAAATCAACATAAAGTCATATAAATAGGCCAAACTAGGTAGAAAGCGAGAAAATTCATAATATTTGTGTATTATCCATCAAATATGGTCTACTTTGTGAGACATTTGGATGGGTGCCATTTTGCACCATATTTTTTGTACTTGCTTCACAAAAAATGTCATTTTTGCCAATTAAAAAATGAAAAAATTATATTTATAAAACTAATTTGAAAAACTCAGTTCTGCAACATTGTTTTTCATACCAAGATACAGCTATGTGTCAAATATGGGCACATTATCACAAACTATGCCACGGGAATGATCATATCTAGGTCATTAGACTCGAAACTTATACTCTCTCTGTTCTAAATTAGTTGACTTCTATTTGTACAAAAGTGAATGTATCTATACTTGTAACATGTCTAGATACATACATATTTTGCCAAATGGAAGTCATCTAATTTGGAACAGAGGGAGTACATGTTTATAGATGATTGATCTTTTTTGTGAAGAAGTTTTTTGAAAACTTTGTCAAAACTCAAGTTTATCATTTTCTAAATCAAATAATACACATAAAAGGACTCCATGCCAAAGGATTTCTTTTTTGAGTATTTTTTCACTTTCTTTTATTTTTTTTGAAAAACGGTCAAAATGGCCGCCGTGTCTATTCACTGAAAGGGGTCGAATTATTCAAAACTATCGACAGTTCTGTGATATAACCACTACTTGTGTAACTTAAAAAATTTTTTTGTAAAATTTTCAGAGCAAACTATCACTCATTTGTAGTTCAAATTTGAATTACTTTCAGAAAATAGGCATAAAGTCATTTAAATAGGCGAAATTAGGAAGAAACCGAGAAATCCTAATATTTCTGGATTATCCATAAATATGGTCTACTTTGTGAGAAATGTGGATGGGTGTCATTTTGCACCTTATTTTTTGTACTTGCTTCAAAAAATGTCATTTTGAAACCTGATATTTATAACAAACTATGCCGAGTGTGTTTTGTGTTACGGTCGGCAAACATCTGGCGGGATATGAAAAAGAAGGGTGGGGACAAAAATTTGGAGAGAAAATACCACGCGGGACGAAAATTTCAGAAAAAAGGGCGCTATGTCCCACTCCTCCACAGTCCACACCAACTCCCCAGCGCCTCCTCCCTCTTTTCTCGATCCCCTTTTCATCGCCTCAGCCGCCGGCAGATCCGGCAGGCTCCGGCCAGCCCCACCGCTGCAGACCACGCCAAAGCGCCACCACCTCCTCCTCTACCTATTACATGGCCTAGCACCGTCGAATCGCAGCTCCACCCCAAACCCTAGCCCAGCAGCTGGTGTGATGTCTACGCACGCTTCTATTCTTGTAGACAGTGTTGGGCCTCCAAGTGCAGAGGTTTGTAGAACAGCAGCAAGTTTCCCTTAAGTTAATCACCCAAGGTTTATCGAACTCAGGGAGGTAGAGGTCAAGATATCCTCTCAAGCAACCCTGCAATTAAGATACAAGAAGTCTTTTGTGTCGCCAACACACCTAATACACTTGTCAGATGTATATGTGCACTAGTTCGGCGAAAAGATAGTGAAATACTAGTAATATGGATGATTATAAGTAGTAATTGCAATCTGAAATAAAAATGGCAGCAAGCAAACATGTAGCAGAACTTGTTGTAAACGGTGTTTCAATGTTTAGAAACAAGGCCTAGGGATTATACTTTCATAGTGGTATCTCTCAACATTTTAGCACAACTGAACGCAAGTAAGTGCTACTCGGGATTATTCTCCTTCTTGGTGAAACAAAAGTACTATGCGTAGGGCTACAAAAGCACACCTCAAAGTCTGAGTAAACAAACACCACAATTCCACAAAGAATAAGCCATGATAATATCTAAATTATTTATAGAGTCACACACAAGTACCCACACTATCACCTTGATACCGTGTTGTCACAATGACTCCGGAAACTAGATAAAATCACTTGAGTAGCATAAACATTACATATGAATTCAGCGATACTAGCAATGCTCATGATCACATAAAGATCACACCATGGGAGAGAGAGGTAAACCACATAGCTACCGGTAGAGCCCTCAGCCTCGGGAGAGAACTACTCCCTCCTCATCATGGGAGGCAGCAACGGCGATGAAGATGGCGGTGGAGTCGATGGAGATGGCTCCGGGGGCAATTCCCCGTCCCGGCAGGGTGCCGAAACAGAGACTTCTGTCCCCCGAATTAGGTTTTTTGGTGGCGGCGGAGCTACGGAACCCTTCTGGAGAAATCGTCCATTCTTCTAGGGTTTTCGGGGCAGGAGCAATATATAGGCCAAAGGGCAACGCGAGGGCGTGCACGAGGCGACCTCACCACGTGGCGGCGCCACACCCCTCCAGGCCGCGCGACGGCATGGTGAGGAGGCCGTGGGCCTCCGCTGGACTTGCCCTTCTGGCTCCGTGGGTCTTCTGGCGAAATAGAATTTCTGTAATTTTTCTGGATTTTTTCGAGCACTTTGGTTTTTGGGCCTTTTCTGCAATACACAGACATAATAAACAGAAACTGGCACTGTGGCATCTTGTTAATAGGTTAGTCCAATAAATGTCATAATATGATATAAAGTGTATATAAAACATGTGACAATTGGTATAATATTAGCATGGATCATAAGAAATTATAGATACGTTGGAGACGTATCATGGTGTTACAGAGGAGGAGGAGGAGATCAAGGCTCGGCATTTGGCGTCCATGGCAGCGGCGGCGGCACGACGACTGATGCATGTAAAATGCATACATGAACTTTGCACTTTAATTGCTTATATTCCAATCATATTTGCATCATATAAGGGTTATATCAATGTTTTATAATGATTTTTGGGAATATTCATTTATTTCCTATTTTTATGGAATTAACCCTGCACAGGCAGAAAACCCCGTTTTCTTATTTTAATGTTTCAGGGACCCAAACGTCAACGAAATCACCTGGAAATTTACGGGCGTCAATATTTGGAAGGAAGAAGACCTGTGGGCGAAGGAAGCTAGCAAGCGGAGGCCCGAGGCCCAAACGGGGGTGGCCCACGCGGCCAGGTACTGTGGCCGCGTGGGGCCCACTCGTTTGGCCCTCGTGGCTCCGTTGCCTTCGATCTTTCTCCACCGACTCCGTCTTGACCTAAAAACGCCTATAAAAAAGGTCCCCGACGTTTCGGAAGGAGGCGGCGGCGGAGAAACAGAAACCACGAAACAGAGAGTCAGAAGGCTGCCGCCGGAGAAGATCGGAGGGGGGAAACGCCGCCGGAATCACCTCCGGAGGGCTCCACCCCCCTCCGGCGTGTTCATCATCAACATCTACAGCAAGAACTTCTCCACCATCATCACCATGATGAAGGGGGAGTAGTCCACCCCTGGACTAGGGTTTGTGGTGGTAACTTTTGTATCTCTCCTCTCTCTTGAGCTTCACTAATTAGTACCGTATGAGCTGCTGAACATGATTACGGTCATCTATGTAATACCTTTGTGGTGAATATTGTGGTGTGAGATGATTTGTTATGCATTTACCGTTGTGTTGGAGCTTTTGTGATTTGTCATACTTTGAAGTATGATGTATGTGGGTACGGGATGGCCGATGTGACACGGCATAGGTATTGAGTGACACAGTACCGCCCAACATCCTTTATCTGGGGGTAAAAAGAAAGAGTATGATGTGGGAGTGAGAGAAACCACGCTAGCCTTACGAGGGGTGACCTAGCAACACAAATGAGTATTTCTTTCAACTATGTGTTTTAGGACATATAGCCGTCATAAAAAGCTACCATTAAAACATGACAATTGTGTGTACTTTATCTATAACATGATGATCACCGTAGATGAGAGAGAGAGGATTAAGTGAACCCATGAACCATGTCCATTGTTCCTATAAGAAACACACACTTGAGCTTGTCCTCTTGCTACATAGAGGATTGGGCTTTCTCTCTTTGAGAGCTTTCACTTGCTACTACCTTTGTCTTGTCCTCTTGCAAAGAAGAGGATTGGGACACTTTTACATCCATCAAACCAACCATCTTGTTCTCTAAACTTGTTTAGTGCATAATCAACTAAAACTTGTGACACTTTAGTTGTAGGGAATAGATAACTTTTCCTTCTTGCTCCTGCGGATCGATACCTTACTTCCACATTGAGAGGTGCTACAGTGATCCCTTGCTCTTGGGGGTTATCAAGTACTTTTCTGGCGCCGTTGCCGGGGAGCGTAGCGCTTAAGTTTCTATTCTTGTGTGCACTAGACTAAGCTTGGGGAGGTTCTTTTATATCTTGCAATCATCTAAGCTTGGGGAGGTTCTTTGACTTGTTTGATGATACTATGTCTCCATTTATGATGATGAATATGATATTTTCAGTCCACCCACTATTGAGTATAAAGTTTATTGTGATTATGATATGCCTCCTATATATGATGATTACAATGATTATTATGAATGTTTTACTCCCACTATTCCTAATGAAACTGTTTATGCTTATGTGGAGAGTAATGATACTTTTATGCATATGGATCATGATAAGAATGTTTCATGTGATAGCTATATTGTTGAGTTTATCAATGATGCTACTGAAAGTTTTTATGAGAGAGGGAGACATGATTTCATATACTCAAAAATATTAAGTCTCTCTCTTTTTGTTGAAAATTTTGAAGTTGCACTTGCTTTGCCTTCCTATGCTAGTCACTTTGTGCTTTATTGATTTATTTTCTTACAAGATCCCAATGCATAGGAAGTGGGTTAGACTTAAATGTGTTTGATATTTGCTTCTTGATGCTCTTTTATATTCAACTCTTATTCCTATGGGAGCATCATTAAAACTATCAAGCCTAGCTATATGGCTATAAAGAAAGCGCTTTGCGGGAGGCAACCCGGTTATTTTTTGTGTGATTTTCTTTGTGTCCTCTTGCTGTAACAAGAGACTTTGTTTATAGTTTAGGTTCTGGATTTTCAATAAAGTGCCAAGTTTTACCCTTTTTGGTTTGAAAAAGTTGCTTTTAGCGTTCGGAGATTTTATTCCTGCACGAGTCAGTGCACGGTATGATTTTTAATTCTTATTCTGTAACTCCGAATGAGCTCATATTTGAACTGTAGTTGCAACTTTTCATCCTCTGTATGCATGAATTTTTTCGGAATTTTTCGAGAAAGTTTGGTAGGGTAGAAAAATACGTTTTGCTGCTGTTTTTCTGGACAGATTCTGTCCCATTTTGTTTGATGCATGCTTTGAGCTTTTAAGTTGAATCTTTTTGATCCAATTGAGTTTATGAGTAGGCATACAACATTATACACTTTCTGGACATTCATATGAATTTTTGTTCAAGGATTATATGCAGCAAGAACCTATTTGTTTATCACTATTAATGCACCCCACAGAAAAGATGGGAGAAACGGTGTTTTGAAGTTTTTTCACAGGGATTGGAGGAGATGCACCAAGAGCTATCCAAGGATGGTGAAGACCATAAGCTTGGGGATGTGAAGACAACCCCGCTGGACCTACACACTCTCGGTTTGCACACGTCCAACTTCTGTTTTTCGATCGAAACACTTTATCGCATAAACTTGGAGCGTCGTTTTTGTTTTTGTTTGAGTCTTGAGAGACCACCACACTATCATTATATATGAGAGAGCTACTGGAAATATGGGTTGAAATATGTTGGATGCTTTTATAAGATTGGGAAAAGGGATGTTTGACTTGATTTTTAATGATACATATAGTTGCATGATTCATGAGCTTGTTTATGAGTAATAGTTTGCAAATTTTTTTAGAGCTATCACTTATTCATGTTTTGGTGCTGATTGTTATTTTACTTGGTTTAACATGGATTAGTTAGTTCTATGGACACTCATGCATGCATCTAGATGGTCAACTTTCTCCCTTTTGCTAGCCCAAAAACTCCAACAAGCAAAAACTTGTTTCCAACACCTTCAACCAAAGTTATTCCAGTGAGTCCACCATATCTACCTATTGGCTTTATGCTATTCCGAGTATGTTTAACATGTTTTTGTGTTATCTTACCTCTGAATGAAAATGTTTATGTTATTGATTGCATGGAAAAGTTGGTTATATAGCTCTCACGAACTTGATGCACAATTTCTATTTGCATAATAAAACATGACCCATTGTGATTAAGATTATGATGTAGTGGCTTGATAAATGTTGGGTTGGAGTTAGCCCATATGTGCTGTCACATGGCAAGCTTTCAACATGCTCTTCATCTCATTTAGTTGATATCATGTGCTTTTGTTATGGATGCTTATCATGTGAAATATGTGGAAATAAGTAGTTTAAATGAGTTTGTATAAATGGTTAGAGAGACGCCTGGGCCGCTAATCTAAGCCATGCATCATTCATGGTGGAAATTTACTTACATACTATGGTGAACCTTCTGTGATACACCTTGCAATAAAAAACTATTCCAATGGTAAATAAAAAGGGTGTTGAGATTGTTCATTTTGTTTGTTTGTCTTGTCATTTTGATATGGGCTTGTTCCATATCTTGGGACAAGAGGTACCCCAGTTGACGCTCTTGATGATACTATTACTTACAATGATATTTAATTGAACTTGCTTTGTTTCCCAAGTTGAGTAACACATGGTGTAAGTACTTGTATTCAAGGGGCATGAGACATTCAACCATTCTTTATCAAGCACACTACTCATATTTGCTTTCACTTTAACTTAATCATTCAAGATGCTATGATAGGGGCAATGAGAGCTTGACACCAATGAATACCATTGCAATCATTAACTTAAGTAGAAGAGTTTGGAAGTTGGATGAAACTTATGCATGCTTTACCTCTACTCACATATACATCTTTCCAAAGTGTACACCTATCATATTCAGATTTTCATCTACACTCTATGACCATTGTAGGATGTTCTACTTATCATTATGCATACATGTGTTCCATATTACTTGCTACTATGTTACACTTTGTGAACTATCAATGAACATCCTTGTCTTGAATACTTGATATCACTTCATAAACTATTTGCATATTGCTACTCCTTTGAAGAATGAATCATTTGACTATATGTAGCAATAGTAATCATCTTTGATATCCATTGTTAAGTATTAAATTGCAAAGTCCATGTTAGTTTTATCATCTTCATACTCGAGGACGAGCATGGATTAAGCTTGGGGATGTTGATGCATGTAAAATGCATACATGAACTTTGCACTTTAATTGCTTATATTCCAATCATATTTGCATCATATAAGGGTTATATCAATGTTTTATAATGATTTTTGGAATATTCATTTATTTCCTATTTTTATGGAATTAACCCTGCACAGGCAGAAAACCCGTTTTCTTATTTTAATGTTTCAGGGACCCAAACGTCAACGAAATCACCTGGAAATTTACGGGCGTCATATTTGGAAGGAAGAAGACCTGTGGGCGAAGGAAGCAGCAAACGGAGGCCGAGGCCCAAACGGGGGTGGCCCACGCGGCCAGGTACTGTGGCCGCGTGGGGCCCACTCTTTGGCCCTCGTGGCTCCGTTGCCTTCGATCTTTCTCCACCGACTCCGTCTTGACCTAAAAACGCCTATAAAAAAGGTCCCCGACGTTTCGGAAGGAGGCGGCGGAGAAACACAAACCACGAAACAGAGAGTCAGAAGGCTGCCGCCGGAGAAGATCGGAGGGGGGAAACGCCGCCGGAATCACCTCCGGAGGGCTCCACCCCCCTCCGGCGTGTTCATCATCAACATCTACAGCAAGAACTTCTCCACCATCATCACCATGATGAAGGGGGAGTAGTCCACCCCCTGGACTAGGGTTTGTGGTGGTAACTTTTGTATCTCTCCTCTCTCTTGAGCTTCACTAATTAGTACCGTATGAGCTGCTGAACATGATTACGGTCATCTATGTAATACCTTTGTGGTGAATATTGTGGTGTGAGATGATTTGTTATGCATTTACCGTTGTGTTGGAGCTTTTGTGATTTGTCATACTTTGAAGTATGATGTATGTGGGTACGGGATGGCCGATGTGACACGGCATAGGTATTGAGTGACACAGTACCGCCCAACATCCTTTATCTGGGGGTAAAAAGAAAGAGTATGATGTGGGAGTGAGAGAAACCACGCTAGCCTTACGAGGGGTGACCTAGCAACACAAATGAGTATTTCTTTCAACTATGTGTTTTAGGACATATAGCCGTCATAAAAAGCTACCATTAAAACATGACAATTGTGTGTACTTTATCTATAACATGATGATCACCGTAGATGAGAGAGAGAGGATTAAGTGAACCCATGAACCATGTCCATTGTTCCTATAAGAAACACACACTTGAGCTTGTCCTCTTGCTACATAGAGGATTGGGCTTTCTCTCTTTGAGAGCTTTCACTTGCTACTACCTTTGTCTTGTCCTCTTGCAAAGAAGAGGATTGGGACACTTTTACATCCATCAAACCAACCATCTTGTTCTCTAAACTTGTTTAGTGCATAATCAACTAAAACTTGTGACACTTTAGTTGTAGGGAATAGATAACTTTTCCTTCTTGCTCCTGCGGATCGATACCTTACTTCCACATTGAGAGGTGCTACAGTGATCCCTTGCTCTTGGGGGTTATCAGCGACCTGCTGAACTACGCTCAGCAGATGTGGCCGGCCAACAAGCCGCGGCCCTCACCCACGCCGGCGTCCTCTGGGTGTCGGCAACCGCATCTGGGCCCCGCGGATGACTCCGGCTCCGGCCATCAACCTCCTCCTTGTTCCCCATATCCATGCCAGCCTTCACCACCATCCTCGCGTCCAATTGCTGCAGCTGCAAGGGCAATTTGCTGGGAGGAGATCTGCAGCTCGCCGGCGGGTGTCTAGTCTAGCCTTGGTATATCTTGGTTTGTGTGTCGAGAAACAGTTTTGGTGCTGCTTCATGGAGGTGAACCTTGGTTTGTTGTCGTGCAGGTTGCGGGGTTGTGGACGGACGAGGCGAGCCTTCTTTGACCGGCTGTAGTCAGCCCAGGCTGCTGCTGCGGGCGCCCAGGCTGCAGGCTGCTGCTGCGGCCGACACCCTCGCCTCCATGGCAGGAGCTGCACGGGTGAGTTGCTGTGGGAGACAGAGTGATCGAGCGGGAGGGTTTGCGCGGCTCGCCGGCCGGTACCATGAAGGACGTTATTTCTACCCAAAGGCAGATCGTCCCTCTTCTCTTTGTTTACACATGTACTTTATATTTGTGTGACACTCCTCCCAACCTTTGCTTACACAAGCCATGGCTAACCGAAACCTCGGGTGCCTTCCAACAATCACATACCATGGAAGAGTGTCTATTTTTGAATGATTAACTTTTTAAATTGCTTACTGATAAATCAGGGCAAAACATGTGAAGAGAATTAAAAGGTGAAAGTTGTAATTCATTGGGACTGGGCATCCCATTTGCCAACTCTTTTTGCAAAATTATTGGATAAGCGGATGTATAAGTCACTATTCCATTGGTGAAAGTCTGTCAGGAGTAAATGACAAGGTTGAAAGATAAAACACCACATACTTCCTCATGAGCTATAAAACATTGACACAAATAAGGGATAATAGCTTTTGAATAGTTTAAAGGTAGCACATGAAGTATTTACTTGGAATGTCAGAAAATACCACATAATAGGTAGTTATGGTGGACACAAATGGCATGGGTTTTGGCTCAAGGATTTGGATGCACGAGAAGCATTCCCTCTCAGTACAGAGTTTAGGCTAGCAAGGTTGTTTGAAGCAAACACAAGATATCAACCGGTACAGCAAGACTTACATGAAAACATATTGCAAGCATTATAAGACTCTACACTATCTTCCTTGTTGCTCAAACACTTTTACCAGAAAATATCTAGACCTTAGAGATAGCAAACATGCAAACCAAATTTCAACAAGCTCTACGGTAGTTCTTTACTAATAGGTTTTTAACTACATGATGCAAGAGCTTAAACATGAAATACTTGAGAGCTCAAAACAATTGCCAAGTATCAAATTATCCAAGACAATGATCTATATGTGTGTCTTTTCGATATACCATCTACCACATGTTGCATTTTCTGTTTCCAACCAAACACCAATCAACTTATTTCAACAAAAACTCTCCAAATAATTTACAAATGAAACAAGAGAGTATTACTCTACAAGAACTAACAGCTCTGAATAAGAGATGCATGAAAAACAGGAGCTAAAAGCATAGCAGTAGCTAGATAAGAATACTCAACAGATATAAGTGAAGAATATGAGTATTCACATGAAAAAGCGGAGCGTGTCTCTCTCCCACACAAGAATGCTAGGCTCCAATTTATTCAGAAAATAAAAATAATAATGCGAAAATAAAAGCACACAGACGCTCCAAGTAAAGTACATAAGATGTGGAAGAATTAAAATATAGTTTCACTAGAGATGACCTGATAAGTTGTTGATGAAGAAGGGGATGCCTTGGGCATCCCCAAGCTTAGACGCTTGAGTCTTCTTGAAATATGCTTGGGCGACCCACGGGGGCATCCCCAAGCTTAGGCTTTTCACTCTTCTTGATCACATCATATCATCCTTCTCGCTTGATCCTTGAAAACTTCTGCCACACCAAACTCAAAGTAATTCTCATTAGAGGGTTAGTGCATAATCAAAAATTCTCATATTCTACAGTGACACAATCATCACCAATACTTATGGACATTAGCTACAGCCACTGATGTTTTATGGAGCAAAGAAATCCAATCAAACATAGTAAAAGAGGCAATGCAAAATAAATGACAGAATCTGTCAAAACAGAACAGTCCGTAAAGACGAATTTTTTCGAGGCACTTAAATTGCTCAGATTGAGAAACTCAAAACTAATGCAAGTTGCGTACATATCTGAGGATCACGCACGAATTTTTTCAGAATTTTTCAATTTTTCTGGAGTGAATAAAGCTCAAAACCGTGGACAGCAAAAATCTGTCCCTGTGCAGAAATCCAAATCTAGCATCAACTTTCTACTAGAGACTTTACTTGGCACAACAATGCAATAAAATAAAGATATAAAGGAGTTGTTACAGAAGTAAGCACACTCCTTGACTCAAATAAAATAAAAATAACAAGAAATAAAATGATGGGTTGTCTCCCACAAGCGCTTTTCTTTAAAGCCTTTTAGCTAGGCATGAAATTTTTGATAATGCTCTCATATGTATAAGAGTTGAATATAAGAGAGCATCAAGAAGCAAATATTAAACACATTTAAGTCTAACCACCTTCCTATGCAAAGGAATATTGTAAGAAAACAAATTATTGAAGCATGAAGCATCTAGCATAGAAAGACAAAACAAGTGCAACTTCAAAAATTTCAGCAAAAAGAGAGGAGATTCAATATTATTGTGATATATGAAGCCATGTCTCCCTCTCTCATAAGGACCAGTAGGTCTTAAAGTACCCAGCAAATAAAAGCAAATCAAGAGAAAGCTCAAAACCTTCATCATAAAGAGAAGAAATTTAGTAACATGAAGATTTCTATAACAATACTTTCCTCTCTCAAAATAATTTTCAGCGGCATCATGAATAAACTCAACAATATAG
This sequence comes from Poa pratensis, assembly GCA_947311845.1. NCBI lineage: Eukaryota > Viridiplantae > Streptophyta > Magnoliopsida > Poales > Poaceae > Poa > Poa pratensis. The sequence continues at coordinate 14,266,749 of CAMZMU010000039.1, read as the reverse complement.
CTATCACATGAAGCATTCTTATCATGATCCACATGCATAAAAGTATCATTACTCTCCACATAAGCATAAACAGTTTCATTAGTAATAGTGGGAGTAAAAGTATCACATCCATCATTGTAATCATCATAAATTAGAGGCATAGAATAATCATAATGAATTTTATCCTCAATAGTAGATGGACTAAAAATATCATATTCATCATTGTAAACATCATATATAGGAGGCATATCATAATCAACATAAACTATATCCTCAATAGTAGGTGGACTGAAAATATCACAATCATTATAATCATCAGTAGCAAAAGGATTTTCAAAAACTTCACTAGGAGGAGACGTCTCAAATATATAATCATTTGTAGCAAAAGGATTTTCAAAAACCTCAACCTCCCCAAGCTTAGAGCTTTGCATAGCATTAGCAATAATTGTGTTCAAAGAATTCATGCTAATAACATTGCTACCATCACGCAAATAATTTTTCATAGGTTTTTTAATTTTCTCTTCAAAAGCATCATGTCCTAACTCAAGATAAATTTCATAGAGCTCTCTAATTTTGTTGTTGTTTTCCATTAAGCCTAACTAGTGAAATAAAAACAAGAAACAAAAAGATAAAACTGCAGGATCTAAATAAAATACCTTCGAGCACTCACACGCCGGCAACAGTGCTAGAAAATAGCTTAGTAGCCAGAGGTTGTGAGTACCGTTTACCTTACCTCCCCAGCAACGGCGCCAGAAAATAGCTTGATGTCTACGCACGCTTCTATTCTTGTAGACAGTGTTGGGACTCAAAGTGCAGAGGTTTGTAGAACAGCAGCAATTTTCGCTTAAGTGAATCACCCAAGGTTTATCGAACTCAGGGAGGTAGAGGTCAAAGATATCCCTCTCAAGCAACCCTGCAATTAGGATACAAGAAGTCTCTTGTGTCCCCAACACACCTAATACACTTATCAGATGTATAGGTGCACTAGTTCGGCGAAGAGATAGTGAAATACAAGTAATATGGATTATTATAAGTAGTAATTGCAATCTGAAATAAAAATGGCAGCAAGAAAACATGTAGCAGAACTTGTTGTAAACGGTGTTTCAATGCTTAGAAATAAGGCCTAGGGATCATACTTTCACTAGTGGTATCTCTCAACATTTTAGCACAACTGAACGCAAGTAAGTGCTACTCGGGATTATTCTCCTTCTTGGTGAAACAAGAGTACTATGCGTAGGGCTACAAAAGCACACCTCAAAGTCCGAGTAAACAAACACCACAATTCCACAAAGAATAAGCCATGATAATATCTAAATTATTTATAGAGTCACACACAAGTATCCACACTGTCACCTTGATACCGTGTTGTCACAATGACTCTGGAAACTAGATAAAATCACTTGAGTAGCATAAACATTACATATGAATTCAGCGATACTAGCAATGCTCATGATCACATAAAGATCACACCATGGGAGAGAGAGGTAAACCACATAGCTACCGGTAGAGCCCTCAGCCTCGGGGGAGAACTACTCCCTCCTCATCATGGGAGGCAGCAACGGCGATGAAGATGGCGGTGGAGTCGATGGAGATGGCTCCGGGGGCAATTCCCCGTCCCGGCAGGGTGCCGAAACAGAGACTTCTGTCCCCAGAATTAGGTTTTTTGGTGGCGGCGGAGCTACGAAACTCTTCTGGAGAAATCTTCCATTCTTCTAGGGTTTTCGGGGCAGGAGCAATATATAGGCCAAAGGGCAACGCGAGGGCGTGCACGAGGCGACCTCACCACGTGGCGGCGCCACACCCCTCCAGGCCGCGCGACGGCATGGTGAGGAGGCCGTGGGCCTCCGCTGGACTTGCCCTTCTGGCTCCGTGGGTCTTCTGGCGAAATAGAATTTCTGTAATTTTTCTGGATTTTTTCGAGCACTTTGGTTTTTGGGCCTTTTCTGCAATACACAGACATAATAAACAGAAACTGGCACTGTGACATCTTGTTAATAGGTTAGTCCAATAAATGTCATAATATGATATAAAGTGTATATAAAACATGTGACAATTGGTATAATATTAGCATGGATCATAAGAAATTATAGATACGTTGGAGACGTATCATGGTGTTACAGAGGAGGAGGAGGAGATCAAGGCTCGGCATTTGGCGTCCATGGCAGCGGCGGCGGCGGCACGGCGACCTGCTGGACTACGCTCAGCAGATGTGGTCGGCCAACAAGCCGCAGCCCTCACCCACGCCGGCGTCCTCTGTGTGTCGGCAACCGCATCTGGGCCCCGCGGATGACTCCGGCTCCGGCCATCAACCTCCTCCTTGTTCCCCATATCCATGCCAGCCTTCACCACCATCCTCGCGTCCAATTGCTGCAGCTGCAAGGGCAATTTGCTGGGAGGAGATCTGCATCTCGCCGGCGGGTGTCTAGTCTAGCCTTGGTATATCTTGGTTTGTGTGTCGAGAAACAGTTTTGGTGCTGCTTCATGGAGGTGAACCTTGGTTTGTTGTCGTGCAGGTTGCGGGGTTGTGGACGGACGAGCCGAGCCTTCTTTGACCGGCTGTAGTCAGCCCAGGCTGCTGCTGCGGGCGCCCAGGCTGCAGGCTGCTGCTGCGGCCGACACCCTCGCCTCCCATGGCAGGAGCTGCACGGGTGAGTTGTTGTGGGAGACAGAGTGATCGAGCGGGAGGGTTTGCGCGGCTCGCCGGCCGGTACCCATCGTCTGCACTTGAGGAACTGCCCCGCCATCATTCTTCTCACGCCATCGACGCCTCCCCCTGTCGTCTCCAAATCCAGCCGCTCCAGGTACGCTTCATCAATGATTTTCCTTTTCTGATGCTACTTTCTTGTCCGTGGATGTGATTTCCCATGAGACTTTGCTAAGCTAGTACACTAATGAACTTGAACAGTTTTATATTTCTGTTGGTGGTTTGAGTTTGAAGAATTTTAGTAAGGATGGCCATAACTTGGTTTCTTGCAATAGTATGAAGTTCAGATGCATTAGATGGTCATTTGGTGAAATATCAATACTTGATTTCTTGCTTGTCAGTAGCTTGTGGTGTTGGCAGTAGCTGAGAAGGGAAATTGGCGTTTGCTTCTCATGGAGTACAAACTTGATTGCTAGCAGTAGCTTTCTTGTGCTTGTTTAACAATGCTTGCTTGTGTAATTTCGGACTCCCTCCTGTTGCAACAGCAGATACTTGCATTTTCTTGTTTTATTTCTTGTTTGCTTGAATAAACTTGTTTATGGAGTACTGTAATCTGCTTGTGCAAGCACTACTTTTTCAGCAAGTGACTACTCCTTGCTTGTGCAAGCACTACTTGGCACAAGCTCAATTAAATTGAAGTACTCCAATAACAACACACAAATAACAGCACCTACAACAAGAAATAAAATACAAATTTTACTTAAATGTGCTAGGAAACTTGCTAGGGAAACTTGCTAGGGAAACTTTCAGTTCAAGTTAGCTTGCTTGGCAACTAGTGCTTGATGTTCTCTTTGTTACTGAAACTTACTCCATTTAAATTGACAGTACTGCATTTAAGTTGCTACTGCTACTATTCCTTCAAAGTACTCTATTCTATTCTAGCTTGTGCTGTTATGTTCGTAGGTTCACTTAGGAAGTACTCTAGCTGATACGTTAAGACATACATTTTTACTTAATAATGTTAGTACTTCTTCTATCTGTTTGCAGGATACCACTTCTAAACCAGTTCAATCCTCCAACGCTGTTGTTGCTAAAAAGAATGAAGAATGTAGTAATAGCTCCGATACTGGCTCAGATTCAGATTCTGAAGAAGTGTTCTGGTACTTGTTCTCTCTTGGCAACTCTCTGTTGTGCAATATTTGTATTTCTTGTCCACTATTTTGCAGCCAGCATAGTATTTTTATCCATGCCATCTTTCTGATGCGGATACTTTCTTTGTCCAGGATACCACTTCTATAATAGTTCAGTCTTCCAAGAAAGAGGAATCTAGTGATAGCTCAGATACGGATGCAGATTCAAATTCCGATGCAGTAACTGTTCTGTTACTTGCTTTATTCGGTCACTTATTTGATGTGCAATGTTTAGAACTTCTGTTCAATGTTTTGCTGGCTCGTCAAAATACACGACAAATTCTACTATTTATCTCTCCCTAGATTACCATGATCCTCATCTTTGTTTCAATGCTTGCTTGTCACCATTGAATTTGAACATAGGTTCTGTGCGAGAAGTGTAATTGAACCTCCTCTTGCAGTAGTGTATCTAAAATTGAATCTTTTCACTATGTAAACAACAATTATCTTGTGATAAATCTGTACACTATTGTTTTCTTTACATCTTGTTGGTAAATAAAATTGATCTTGGGATGTGGTTGATAAAGAACAACCTATGGAGACGTGCATGTGATGTAATATCTTTTATGTGCTAATTTGTTTATTTGTTAGTAAAGGCAAATAATTGTGGTTATTTTTTTGTCCTGTTAATCCTATATGCCGCGCTCGGCATACAGCCCACCTGTATGCCGAGCGTATACGGTCGGCATACACTGCGGCCGGGGAGCTCTCAACAGCTGCCACGTGTCCAAAGTATATACGCTCGGCATACAGTGCTGCCATGCCGTTAGACGGACGTTTCCGTCAACATGTTTGCCGAGTGCAGCTTTGCCGAAGGCCAACTCCTTACGCTCGGCATACACCTATATGCCAAGCGTGTTTGTTTGCCGAGCGTTTCCATGGCATATGCCGAGCTGGAGTATGCCGAGCGCGCTTTGCCGAGCGTAACGCTCGGCATACCTATATGCCGAGCGTTTTTTTTGCCCTTTGCCGAGGGTTTTGGCACTCGGCATAATTTTCGTTTCCTGTAGTGCAAGGTGTAGGGTGAATTATTTATCTCACTCATTCATAAAACATAAAATGTTGTGTTTGATACAGCAGAATATATTGTAAGGAAGTAGCAATTGAGGCCCTTAATCCACAGTTCGCTTGGCAGCAACGATAATGATGGGAACGCAATATCCGTACGCCTGAAGTACCCCTAAACGGCACCCTGTTTCAAGAGTGACCAGCGCTCAACCAACATCGTAATCATAGGTGTCGATCAAATAGTTTTGCCCACAAAGAAGTCAAATAGTGCTAACTATGCAGTCATCTTTTATTAACAAAACGGAACCTGGATTGCTTCATTGAGTTTAATTCATTTTGCTCGACCACTTATGCAATGTATATATGATCAAATTGAACCACCAGTTAAATTGGAAACAAAAGGACAATAAAGTTGGGTGGGTTCAAACTGAACCATCAGTTAAACTGGAAACAAAAGGACAATAAAGTTGGGTGGGTTCATCTGTTCATGTCTCCGTACCAAACCATCCAAGGCAAAATGGATTTAGTTACACACTTCCGCTTCGGAAGTGTTAGTTACATGGAATAACCTAACTGCACATAATGTAACCGCACGCCAATGCATGGGAATTTCACTTGGAATAGGGTAGATGCAGAACCATGATCCCAAATATCAGATCTCTGGATTTTTTTTTAGAAAAGGGGCAGTCCCAGCCTCTCCATCGATTTGATGCATGCGGCTTTTATTAATATTATTGAAATTCGAAAGTGCTTACAGGCATATTACATCATGGGTCAAACAAAGTTACGGCATGAATCAACCATCTAAAAAACAGGGACAACATAGAATGACTCTGCATCAACATGTTATCCTAAGCTCAGAACGCCAGCTGCACTGGGAATATAGATCCGACGGGACCGATTCCAGGCGGCTGCACCCAAAATCCATCGCGCCTCGCTTCTCCGTTGACTGTAGGTAGGACCACGTACGGATCCAGTGAGTAGCCATCGGGATAACCTGCATGAAAGAAGTTTTCTTTGCTCCGTTAAAGATATAATCATTTCGAATGTTCCAAATAGCCCAAAGCAAGGCACAAACACCAACTCGGATTTAAACCTTCTCCTTCTTAGAGACTCCCGTTAACCAATCGCCAAACAAGTTAGTTATGCTACTCGGGGTTGAATGTTGAAAGCCATAAGAACAATACGCCAAGTCATTTTTGCAAGAGGACAAGAAATAAATAAATGTTGAGTTGTTTCATCTTGATCACAAAAACAACATTTTTTACACCCATTCCAATTACACTTGGCGAGGTTATCTTTTGTGGGATCGCCTTGCGATGCACGAACCACATAAAAATCTTAATTTTTAGAGGTACTTTCATTTTCCATAAATATTTTCGTAAAAACCTTGTATGATCACTCATGAAATCTAAGTACAAGGATTTGACAGTAAAAACACCCGTTGTAGTGAGCCCCCATTTGAAAACGTCTTTTTGATCCGTTAAATTGACCTACATAAGCCGGTTTACCAGGTGCAGCCATCTTGTCCACTTATTGCCAGTTAGAGCCCTCCTAAAACCTAGGTTTGGTGGAGGCGCATGGGACAGCACATCAGCCACCAAAACTTGTTTACGATGGACAATATGATAGAGGGAGGGATATTGACTAGAAAGGGGCTTGTCCCCCAGCCATGTATCTTCCCAAAAACGGGTTGTCTCTCCATTCCCCACAACAAAAGAACCTCTGTCAAAAAATTCATCTTTTACCTTCATAAGCCCCTTCCAAAAAGGGGAGTCGTATGGTTTGCTCTTTACTTGAGATAGCGATTTTGAATGAAGATACTTATTTGAATTAACTCCTTCCATACTCCACTATCTTCTGACAAAATTTTGAACAACCATTTGCTTAGTAAACATTTATTTTTAACTTCCAAAACCTCTATCCCTAAACCCCCTTGGTCCTTTGGTCGGCACATAATATTCCATCTAGTTAATCTGTACTTACGTTTGTGCCCATCCTCTTGCCAGAAAAACCGAGACCTAAAAAATCAAGTCTTTTCTACACCCCTATAGGTACTTCGAAGAAAGATAACATGAACATAGGTAGGCTCGATAAAACTGAATTAATCAAAATTAACTGGTCACCATAAGACAACAATTTGCCGGCCCAACTTGCTAACTTTTTATCAAAACGATCTTCTATCGGCTTCCATTCTCCATTTTTAACCTGCGGAAATGAATTGGGATACCCAAATATCTAAACGGATAAGACCCCGAGTCGCATCCGAAAAGCAACCTATATTGTCCTTCAACTTCTTTAGCTTTTCCGAAACAAAAGATCTCACTTTTGTGAAAATTAATTTTTAGACCAGAAAGGTGTTCAAAAATGCAAAGAATGAGTTTCATGTTAAGTGCCTTGCCTAAATCATGTTACATGAAAAGAATGGTATCATCAGCGTACTGTAGGATTGATACCCACTAGGTGGGGTATAAGTCCAGCAACTTGTCCGTCTTCCTTTGCACTCGCAATCATTATGGCAAGCATGTCTGCCACAATGTTGAAAAGAATGGGAGAAAGGGGATCTCCCTCCCGCGGGCCTTTTTGTGTTTGGAAGTAATGACCTAGATCATCATTTACTTTGATACCAACACTCCCTGGACTAACGAATTGTTCAATCCATTTACATCACTTAGAATCAAAACCCTTCATACGCATTACTTGTTGTAAGAAAGGGCACTGTACTTTGTCGTAAACCTTTTCAAAATCTATTTTTAATAAGACTCCATCGATTTTCTTTCTATGAAGTTCATGAATTGTCTCGTGTAGAATTAAAACGCCCTCAAGAATGTGTCTCCCCAGCATGAATGCAGTTTGCGTTGGTCTGATCACCTTGTGTGCCACCTCCGCAATTCTATTAGTTCCCACCTTGGTGAAAATCTTAAAACTAACATTAAGCAGACAAATAGGGCGATACTGCTGAATCTGAACGGCATTTTCTTTCTTTGGTAGCAGGATTATATTGCCGTAATTTAGTTGAAAAAGAGGTAACTCACCCCTCTGAAAAGCTTTAAACAAGTTCATTAAATCCCCTTTGATAGTGTCCCAAAGTTTCTGATAAAATTCAGCTGGGAACCCATCTGGTCCGGTGATTTGTTTTTCTCCATTTGCATGACAGCCTCATACACCTCCTTCTCTATGAAGTCAGATGTAAGAATTTGTTTTCCTCCACTGAAATTTGTGGGATATCGTGCGTTTCGGATTCCACAAGGGATACATGGTGGTCAGCCGATTTTCCAAGAAGTTTTTTATAAAAACTTGTGATATAATTCTTGATGTTCTCTTGCCCTATAATAGTTCCTTCTTCTTGCTCAGCTGAAAAATCCGTTTACGTCTATGTTTCCCATTAGCAATGAGATGAAAATATTTAGTATTTTCTCCCCCTTCCTGAATGTGTTTTACTTTTGCTCGTTGCGCCCATTTAGCCTCCTCATCTCTCCTCAGCGTGGCTAATTTCTGATTTGCATCCCGAAGGGCTTCCCTCTCGGTTGCATCTAAAAGTACAGTTTCGGCTTTAACATCGAGTAAATCAATAATGTTAAGAAGTTTCTCTTTTTCCTTCTTATACACCCTACTTAGATTTCTTGCCCAACCACGAAGGAAAGCGCGAAGGTGGCGGATTGTTCTGCCACATCTCCAAGGGGGTGTTGCCCACCGAAATAGACGTCCACTCTTTGGCCACCATTTCGATAAACCCTTCTTTTTTAAACCAAGAGAGCTCGAAAGAAAAGTGTGCTTTGTTACCCAGGTGAGCTTGTTCCCCTGAGTCTATAAGCAAAGGAGTGTGATCCGACCCAGCCCTAGTGAGAGCTCTAACACTAACCAAAGGAATTTTTGTTCGCAGGACACACTTGTGAGAACTCTGTCTAATTTTTCGAAAGTAGGATTAGGTCTTCGATTTGCCCAAGTATATTGTCTACCCGAGAGATCTATTTCTCTTAGGTCTAGACTTTCGATGATTGCATTAAAGATAAACGGTCATCTGTCATTAAAATTATCATTTTCTTCTCATTCTGTCTCCTGATAATATTAAAATCTCCTCCTACCAAAATAGGTAAAGTCTCATTCTCGCAAATACGAACTAACTCCGCCAAGAATTCCCCTTTTGGGCATCCTGGGCTGCACCATATACCGCCACCATAATCCACTCGAAATTGTCAAATTTAGAAACTATTTGAAACTTGACACATCTATCACCTGGCACTATTTTCTTGACTTTGATGGTCTGTGCATTGAAGCCCACTAGTATGCCCCCGACCTCCCTTGTGGAGGTAGGCAATACCAAATATAATCAAGACCTCCTGCCAAATTTCTAAGGAAAGGTGCGCTAAAATTATCACGACCGGTTTCTAAAACAGCAAAGAAATCTAACTTGAAATCTCGAATTGTTTCGGAAACAACCAAATGCTTTGCCGTATCTCTAAAAACCCCACTGTTCCAAAAACAACCTTTCAACATTGTTTGGATTTAAATTTCAATCTAATACTGCGTCTAACCGAAGAAGAATCATATTTTTTCTTGTTATAAGTTCTTTTCTTCGGTTTGTTAATTTCAGGAGGTTCAAGGTCAGATCTCTGGATGACAGATAGCCAGCAACTGTCGATCCATACCTCCCATCGAGCAATCCAATCGTCCGAGAAAGGTTCTCTACTTTCGCAAGGGCAACAACTGAGATCAAAATCGTCTGCTCCCTGTATCTGCACAAGAACAGCTAAGATGCTGCTCTGTCTGCAACTGCAATGACTTTTTGTTTGTTTAAAATATAGCTCAGGGATGCCATTTGTACTCATTTTTGCAAAGCCGGATAACCCTTCACAGGGCCCACTAAGGAGAAGGCTTCTTGCAATGCCTCTAGGAGATATACTGGGTGATCCTCGATGCGCACACTGCCATGTTGTGACGGTATTTTGCTCAGAACTCTCCCAACGATCTGCAATTAGAAAACACAAGTATGATACGGTAAAATACAAGTATGCAAGACGATGCTTTCCATGTGGTATTATTCTTCGTCATTCTTTTTCATGAATCAGGTTTAGATTAGGAATAGAATAATCAAGATAGCAAGAACCATCACTTGAAAACTGCGGTAGCAAGGTAACTCTGAATACTTCAATATAATTCCTACCCATAAAAAGGAGACGATGCTGAATGATGAGTTCAAGATCGAACCTTGCGAGCATAGCCGCCATAAGCTATTCCTCCTACCAGAGCTTCCTGAGAACCAATCTTTTCAGTGGTTGTTGTCCCTGAATTTCCAAGATAACACAGTTCTTTCAGAAGGAACATTCTCCCAGGATAGCAAAGCCTACCAAAACGTCTTATATTGAGGAACAGAGGTAGTACTTGTGAATCAAAGTAAATTCAAATTTACAGTGGTTTATATAATTCAGGTATCAAACACTGTATACAAAATGACCATAGGTGTAATATGTATTCTGTGAGATAAGAACTGAACAAGGAAAATAAGGAAACGAAATTACCAGGTAAAGTTCTAGCCTTGAAAAGACCAGCTTTCTTTAAGCAATCTACAGTGTATAAGTTGGTGCCACCAGCTAGCTGATAAAAGCCTTCCAGACCATAGTGGCAACAAAAACTTAGAAATGTGAAGAATAATATGGCCAAAAATATTTCTTAAACATCACAAAGATTGAACTTGTTTACCAGGAGGCCTATCTGGTAGTGAGGTCAAATCAACAGCAAACGAAACTGTTTCCCTTGTTGCACCTCGACCAATGTCACCACTCATGGGCCGGCCATCTAGCTAATCACATAAATCAAAGTAACTGAAATAAGCCTAAATTAAAAGCATAGATATGCTTAGAGGACAGTAGCATATATCATACGAACAGATCACATCAGAAGGATTGGTCAGAATTTATAGAAGATCTGGCTACAAATATCAAGAAGATGGCAAAAACTATTATTTAAGGGTATCACAGTTTTCCAGATTGAATAAAGACATAACCTAGAAACCACCAATTTGTTGAATAAGTTCATGAACAAAACTATCACACAAAATAGGAACAACGTGAAAGATGCAATTGAGGAATTTTTTATCTTGAGAACAAACCTGCCAAAGATTATACCCTTCCACATGAGACTGCATTATAGTGTACATTGCATTCATAAACTCAATTGTTGATTCACCAGCATTAGGCAGGCTAACCTGAAATGCATAAATTTCCATATTGTTATATGAGAAACAAGGGAGATTTTTATATGAAAAAAGAACATGGTGGCACTTTTTAACATCAGAACTAGCACATGTGCAATACAAAGTGTGAGTCTTACCGCGACCAACTTCACATTATTGATTGACTCACCCAAGCTGTTCCAGAGGGTATTGAACATATCGGTTCCCCTACAGTATAGGAAAAAAATAAAAACAGTGTTCTAAGTAATAGAGAGGAAACAAACATTACTTAAATGGAAGATCCTCCAAGGAAAAAGAAACACACATTCCAGTGGTATGTATTTCTATTGCATCAACGTCACTCCTTTTCAACAGTTCAGCAGTTGTGGCAGGATCTCGTACATAGGACATAGCTCCTGAAATGGTTTCATGCAAAATTGGCAGCTTCGATGAGATACAAAAAGGCAAAGGAAGGATAAGATTACTATTAAATACATGCTGAGATTACATATGCATATAAAGAAGCTTATGTGGAAACAAAGACACTGCTCGATTTACAAGATCAACTAAGCCATCGTGATGACTAAAGTAAGAACAAAGGGAAGAAAGAAAAAACAAGGTGCTCACTAATTCTGTCATAAGGGCAAACTGACAAGCATCTCCCGCAGCCATAGCATCGTTGCATAATGACACCACCCTGCATGATGCAGGGTTCCGTTAATAAAAATAGTCGACAGAAGCTTCTGGAGAGAGAATAAACAAAAGCATAGAAAGTAGCCAGACCAATAGATATAGATACCTCAAGTTTATCACATACAGGATCAGACTTAGCATGTTCTCCTCCGACCATGACCCTCTTTAGTGATATTGCATCAGCAGGACAAATTTTCTCACATGGCTTTGAGCAATTCGGCGGGCACTCCTCAGGATCAAATTCTAGAGGAGAGAGAGCAGTTCATGTCTTCAGAGGTGACATTTTTTCAGTAGTTAAGAAATCCTGCAGTTAAATAGACATGTGGCAAGTCCTGCTAGTGAAAGCAGGAAACTGAGTACATTTATTACAGAGATATAGTAGTAAACAAAATTTTAATTTCAACAAGCAAGACTTAAATCAAAATATCAATGTAATAAAATCATTTTGAAATAGCGCAATGAATTTCGAAAAATTAACTAGAAAATAATATATTATTTTTCTTACCAGCTTTGCGGAAATGAAGATCTCTACAATCATCATTAACACTAACCATCACCCAAGGCCTTTGAACTGCTGGTACAATTGAGGCTGCTACATCAATTCCTTCATTCACCGCACCGACTACAGATGCATCTGCTGCACAATCGATGCAATCCACTGCTTACAAAAAAACTGTTTCATGATTTTGATGTATAGACCATCAGAGATTGATATAACCATACCAAATAGGCAGATACAAAAATTTTCAAGGTACTTTTTCTGCCACCTAATTTTGTTATCTAACTATTCTATAATATGATTTCCATGCCTCATTCCACTTAATCGATATGTTAATTACTTGGTTCAATTATTCATCATATTTAACTTCCAATTATTTTAAAACCCTCATGCACTAGCAGAAGTCTCTCCATGGACATGAACTTAGCAATGTACATATATTTAGCTTATCAATATATTAACATAGACACAGAAATGTAAGCCCCATCCATTTCACTCTATTACCAATGTACTGTTAACATGTGCCCATCTTATCCACTAAGAGAGCAGATGAGTTATGTGTGGCCGAATGCATAAAACCGCCATCTAATTGCATGCCTGTACTCGTTCATACGTCTTATTATTCATAAGCAATATAAGCTTGCCTTTGGTACATTAATGTCATGGTTTCCATATCCATCTTTTCAGGAAATGTCAAAATCCAAGTAATTCAATTACAAATTCTTCATTCAATATGTAGCATTTAATAATTTCCCAATAGGATTTTTAAGCCGTTGGTCTTAAATGCTAAACATACACCCCAATTTTTGTTATTATATCAATTAAACCAACATGCATACCTCCAGCAAGCGTGTAGACAAGGGAGAGATTCCTGACATCGGCAGCATCCTACAAGGCACAGGAAATGTGAATCGTGAGCAACATACAAATCTCAGTTCTAGTAATCTCTAAATTATTACATCAGTTACATCTCACCGCCGCTAGTTCCACCGTACGCACACTAACAAATCAGTGTTCCAGAGAAAGATATGAGCTATATCGAAGAATTAAACTCCACAGGTTAAATCAATTCGGATTTTCTAAGTACCACCACTAACAAGATAAAAACACTTCTCATTCGTGTTATAATCATCACGAACATCTCCTTCCTCTCCAGCATAATGAACTGATTCACCGACTCACGAGGAGGCCAGGACCCTAACAGAACGGAGCAGGTGCGGCGGCAGAGTGGAGCGAAGGAAGTAGGGGATGCGATATGCGGTATATACCTCGAAGCTGGCGCCGCAGATGAGCTTCACCCAGTCGCCGCGGCGGAGGGAAGCGACCGGCGGTGGGTGGTTGCTGTGGTCGTCACCGGCGACCAGAATAGGTCGGGACGCGGCAACGCGTGAGGCCACGGCTCGAACGGCGGCGTGGGAGGCGAGGAGAGGCAGCAGCGGAACCGGCGCGACGGCCATAGCTTCACGGGAGGTCGCGAAATGATATCTGCTTCACCTGATTCGCTCTTTTTGTTTGTTTTTAGATGCCCTGGTTGGCCCTATGCAAACGATTGGAATACCCGGACCCGTTTATCATGAGATGGACGGCTACGATGTAGCAATCTAGTTGGCTTCAAATGTTTCTTTTGCACTCAAGTAGGGTACACTTTTTTTTTTTGCAGGTTAGGAGGGTACAGTTAGAAGCCACACATTGCACGATAGAACACTGAACACACCGCACCTAAACTCCATAATCTTAGCACTTTTACTAACTGTAGGTTGGCCGAGAATTTTGTTAGCGTTCGGTCAATCGTCTTCACCATTTGATCGATCCGTTGTCAGATTAGCATTGGGTTGGGTTTCTTGGTCATTTTTCTTTGGATTCTTCTTTTTGTGTGTCCAGTTTTTTAAAAGTTATATATATGTTTTCTTGTTGTTTTTTTTTTGGGATTTTTTATCTTTTTGCTGGGTTTCGTATTGGCATGTTTCTTGTTGCGATATTTATTTGGCAAGAAACTACTCCTACCACGCAATTGCAGTTGAACCCCCCATTTTCAACTGCACATTAAATAGCATGCAATTGAACAGTAAACGTTTTCTTTCTTTCTGGTTGTCGTTGCAGAGTTGTGATGTGTCTTAGAGTCTGTACTCCGTACTCGATCTGCCCATGGTCACTGAATAATAAATTTCTACTTGGCCAAAAAAAAACTCATCAAGGTAACAAAGGAACATATATAGTTCCGGAGGGCGTAGTTTGTGAGTTTATATAATTTTCTAGGATAATACCATCGGTTAATTAATTATAGTCGTGTATTATCAACACAAACTGAAGTCAATTTTAACATCACAACGCGATGTACTAGATAATTGACCTTTGTTGACTTATCCATGTGCAGTTTGGTTAATCCGTTGGATTAATTAATCACATGCCTAACATTAGTTACTAACCGACCAAACCTGCATGTTTGTCGTTGGCGCCCCATGATCTCTCTACGGATCTTCTTAGAAAGTGCAGAGCTGCTCGTGGCGACTGAGCACTAATTATGCTTGTCCCGCAGATCGCGCTCCTTAGATATGGATCGACGGCTCGCACTGTCAACACGTGTCAACTGTGAGCGGAACGTTCCAATCAGTGCATGCGGCAGTTGAAGATCAAGGTGTCGTGCATGCATGTTACCGTACTAGCGAAGAATAGATGTCAAGGAGCTAGCGGTGGAGTGAGGAGAACATGCATGTCAGGAAATCAAGCCCCCAAATCATGGAGACGATCTGCATGTGAAACGAATTTGGTTGGTCTAGTTATGTTAGGATCGGAGGAGTATTTAAATCAGCTCAATGCATGGTGCATATCATGATTAGCTCCCTACAGGGGAACATGGCGGCACATTATTGTAACATTATCTCGGTTAGTACTTTAACAGTTTAGCTGATTAACAAAGCTATGGAGGATCGATGATACACTGTGTCTACATGACGCTCGAGACTTTTCTCTTGCGGAGGTGGCAGCAGGGAGAGTGCATGTGGGCCCACGCATGACACATCACACATGCATGCGTATGCATGGTACCTTGAGGATCATGCAATGGAGAGAGGGGTACAGGGTGTTGTGACGAGGAGATTAAAGGGAGTGCATGCAGCATGCATATATGGTTGGTGGTGAGTGAGCTAGGGGTGATGGAAGATCATGGACGTTGGTTGTTTAAGGAAATCATGCATGTGACGGCATGTGGCCTCGAGTTAGGAGGAACATGCATGCCCTCAACCTCAAGCAATACATCGCATGCATATGCCTCCACCCCTGCACTTGCACTCTCTCTACAATAAAATGTATATATAGCATCACAGATATAAAGTGTATATGATCGATCTAGTTCATGCATGCTTAATCACAAAGCACAACATGCATTCTTTACACTTTGCCACCTAATTCCCGCACATACCTCGCTCACCCTTCCAACCTAGCAGCTCCAACGCTAGCTCTCTCTACCCGTCCGTCTACATATATATATCTCACCCCTTTGGCCATGTTGCAACACATGCATACTTCGCCACCGCCAGCCAGCTAGCTGCAATCAATCCATCATCTCCCTCTCCAGCTATACTACTCTACGTACGCACGCACTTCGGCACTTGCCTCTCTCCCCCATCGATCGATTGCAAGTAGCCGTCGCAATCGAGATCGGCCATGGTTGCACACGCCAACAGCTACTGTGACACCGCCGCCGCCACGACCGTGTCGACGAGGCCGGCACCGTTCGCCGCCGTCGCTGCTAGACCGTCCTCGAGGAATACCAGGACAGGGAGCGGCAAGAAGGCGAGGGCCGGGCGGCGGCGCTGCGTGGAGGTGATCGGGAGGAAGATGGAGGCGCTGAGGCGGCTCGTCCCGACCGGCGGCGTCCAGACGGAGGACGACGGCGTGGACGAGCTCCTGTTCCGCGCCGCCGATTACATCGTGCGGCTGCAGGTGCAGGTGAAGGCGATGCAGCTCATGGTCGACGTGCTGGAAGAGCACGCCAAAGACTCTTGATTACTATACTTATGCTAGGTCTGATCGAACAGAACAGAGATCGATGCCCACATACACAAGTATGCATGTATGCGTTGGATACAATTTGTGTATTTTTTTGTTTTGTTTTTGGGGTTTTTTGTTTCTTTTTCTTTGTTTTGAGGATTATATGGAATAGATATACGGGTGGGGTCGTCATTAACTTTTTTGCTTTTTACATTTTAACTAGCATGGTGGCCCTCGCAAATGCGAGGGCATCACCTATAGTTGGTAAAGTGCTTAAGAAAAAAAAATGGTTTCATTGATATTACATTATTTTCCATTATGTGACAACAGAAAAAGTTGCTCGTCAACTACCGCAAATGTTTTAGTAAGCAACATTTTTTGCAATCTGAAATTTTTACCAAATGATTATCATGCCATATGTTAAAACACCCATATAAGTCATATTGCATCTGTAAGCTTAACTATATTTCTTATAATTAGATTGGGCTTAACTATAGTTCTTACAATTAGTTCAGTATGTGAGGTTAGTATCTTTGATTAAAAATCGTTCAATTAAGATAAAACGGTGTATCCTCCTTAATAGGTTGTTACGTGAGAAGTATCTTGTTCCGATGTTTCTCCCTCTCATTTACTCACTCCATGTCACTATGGCAACGTTTTACAAACATGAACGTGGTGAAATTTTGGTCATTTATTTTTATATGAATATACGGCTAATGATAAATTATTTTCACCTAGAATATTTGTTAACATGTTTATACATCAATATTCAAAGTTAAAGAAGTACGAATCTAAATTTTCCAGACTCTTAGCTTAACTTGATTTTCATTCAATGGTTCTACACAAACGAACACATGTAATCTCTGTGTTATGCAAAATGGCTCTTAATCGGTCATCAATTTTACTGTGCAGATGGAATGAAATGTGTTCTTATGGTTATTTTGTTACTTAAGAGAAAGATACATACAATAGTCCAAATTTGTCTAGCATACAAAGCTGGCAATGTCCGCGAAAACAATTCACAAAATAAGTGGATGCTTTCCGGATCCTCGAAAATTACCCTTTGTGTATCATTAAGTCAAAATAATTTATAGTGTGTGTATATCCTCGTGAGAATATATGTTAGCTCCGCCATGTGTGTGTGTGTCATTAGTTTGGTAATTTTCTTAGTGTGAGGGACAATCAATAGTGCGACTAATGTTGTAACTTCATTAATATTAGTAATCCATGACTCCGAATTCCAAACTTCTGTAGACATTTTGTGATTGTGTTGTGTTTGAGGAAAGTCGAATAAATTGTCATTTATGTGAATTCAATCATAGATATAATGTACTCCCTTCATTCACAGCTACCCTATGTTTAGGATTTGTCAAAATCAAACTAAAGTTTGACGAAATATATAGGAAAAAATATCAACATCTAAAATATAAAATCATTCTCATTAGAATTATCATAAAATATATTTCCATATTATATGAATTTGGCATTATGACTATTGATATTTATTTCTACATTTTTCGTTAAACTATATTTTTTTTACTTTGACTAAACTCAGAAGCATGGTAAATAAAACAGAGGAAGCAAGTTTTTTTTCTTGCAGCTATCAAGATCCATCCAATCTAGCTAGTCTCCTACACGGCTGGTTTTAAAAAAGACGCAGGTATGTGTTGTATAAAAGTGCTGCTTTAGATATAAAAAATCCTATGATACATAATCTTTAAAGCTAAACTTCATGTTACGACACGTAGTATTTTCATTTAGATATTTTTCGTGTCAGGAAAGTGCTACTTAGCAATTAAATTATTGGCAACACTTCTAAGATAAATATTTAAACACATCCATACATCTAAATCTAAAATTTTCGTAGACAATCTTTGTCGAACAAATATAATAAATTATTATTACTTTGTATTCCAACATACTCCGTTCGTTCAAAATTATAAGACATTTTAGTTTTTTCTTGATTCATACGTATGTGGACGTATTTACACGTAGTTTTTCTTTGCGAGAATATCTAGACGTAGTTTAGTGTGATGATTCACTCATTTCAGTCTATATGAAAAAAAGCATATATTTAGAAACTCATAAAGCAATAATTTTGAGTTTGCGCTTTCTAGGTCGTCATCAATTTCTGAACATAAGTAGAAATTATCACAGATATATTTAAGTACTATGAGTAAATAATATATGTTTCCAAATTTTGTGTTTCTGAGATATCCTTCATTTGTACAGTATTATACATTATATTTTAAAATAGTAGAACTTTATTAGGGAGGGAGCACAAATGGCTAGTTGAATTAGCCTACACTTGAAACTTGAATATCCTACGCCCCTAATTAATGATTATGAAAGTTGGATGCAAAGGTCTTTCATATATTTATAGGTACAATATACCTTATAAGGTTTTACTGCTCATGTTTTATATCGTCGGTTAGTCGCCCGTCGAGATTCAAAGTGGATCTTCATACATCAATGCATATATGCATATCATGCAACCATGCATCTTCCATCTGCTTCCCTTCCGGACAGTACCCTAATGTCTGGAGCAGAGTAGATCGACAAAACATGTCTTTTCCCTGATTTTCGTCACCCAGAGCGCGCGGCCGGCCGGCCGAGCAATCTACTAATTAGCAGCACGGGGAAAAGGAAAAAAAATCGGTATGCTATAGAGGGCTGGGGTGAGAGAGGAGATACGCTTAACTTAGCAGGAAATAGGCATCAAAAGGAATTAATATACGTGAGACACCACCGTGTAGTATTGGACTTGGATTCTATAGTTTTTTTTTAGCTATCACACGTAAATCCAAGCTAGCTAGTCTCCTACGGCTTGATCCAACCTAACGGATCGGCTGCTTTTTTTAAACGGACTACATGTTTAACGTGTACTGCTTATCTTCTCCATATAAATCGTGTTACATATGTTACGTGACTTCTAATTAAATCTCAACCATATATGTTAGATCTAACAATTAAAATTAATTCAGATGATGTGGATCAACGTGGTGTCTCGAAAAACTCACTCATTTTGCTTTTAGTATATAATAGAAGATTTATTTGTTGATTATTGTGTATGTGCGTACACGCATTATGGTGCGTGTATGTACATGTGTATGTACATGTACCGTTGTACATATGCACACATGAGTTTGGTATGTATACATACATAAACATTGAATGTATTTTGCTAGTAGTGTTGTCCTTCACTTCAGTGTTTCGGAGTTTATGGCATTTTGTGTGTGATGGCCGATCCCTCAGTTCGACGGCTTTAGGCCTTGTTTGATTCGTATGATAGGAAAAATGTAGGAATAGGAAAAGTATAGGATTGTCATGTCATGCACACTCCAATCATATAAGATTTGGTTTGTATCAATGTTTGTTTGATTCCACCAAAGAAATTGTTTAAAAGAGGTTGGAGTGGATGTTAGAATTAAGTAATACAAATGATTCCTTAGAAAATATTCCTATAGGATACAATCCTACAAATCAAACAAGTAAGAAAGAAAAATTTCCTATAGCATTGAATCCTCAAAAAATCCTATGCAATTCCTTCGAATCAAACAGGCCCTTAGGGTTCATGGATGGTGTCAGCGATGCGGCGGCGGCGGCGACTCCATCAGATGCGTCTCTCCTTATGCATTCTGCTTTGTCGCTGTTGCTACGGCGTTGTCTTCGACGTCAAAGTGGAGCGGGGAAGTTGTGTCGTCCAGGAGGACAGGTGAAAGCTGTAAGATGGTACATCATGTGTTGGATTTGTGGTTGGAGGCTGACAGTTCTGGCTTATTCCTTCGACGTCGTAGTCGTGCGGGGGTGTCAGTTCTGGAGTTCGATGGCGTGTCCGAGGACATGTTGCCCCGGTCTGATTCTTTCAACGGTAATGGTTTTGCTTCCGGCAAACTATTTTGGAGATCCGTAAAGCTGCAGATCAGCGATGGATCCGCGTTGAACTCGGGTGAAGAGGTGACCTGTCTTTTTCCCTTTCGATGGTCGCTTTGGTGGTGTCGAAGGAAGGGACATGCGCTGGTTTTTTCGTAGGATTATCCTATTTTTTCAGTTATGTAAGGTCGGTGTTTACGTGGCTTGTACTTGATTTTTTTTTATAAATGAGACACGTATTATCAATACTACTATTAAAAGAGCAAACTTGTGTTGACACATTAAATCTAAGCCCTTAAATATTTGGCCAACGGTCCAGATTGCTCCAATATTTGACAACTCAACACACCTTTTCATTTTTGTGGTAATTACAGAGATTGCCACCGCTAACAGAAACTGTTCATTAAACCTACCCGACCACACGTGAAAAAGAAAATCAAAGCACGCCTCGATCCTAAGACCAAAGGACGAGCCATGATCTGATCGATCTGATAAGCTGGCCGTCGTGGACGGAGGCCATCTCCGGAGACGGACGTGTGGCGGCGGCGGGCCGCGGCTCATGGCCGTGAACATCTCCGACAGCCCGAACACCAGGAACTGCGGCGCGATCCAGAAGATGGAGAGCGTCCTCCCGTCTACGGAGACGGACGTGTGGCTCGCCGCCTCGACCAGCTCCTCCGTCACAATGGAGAAGATGACGGCGAAGAGGCCGACCCTGATCCGCTGGAGCGGCGTGATACCGGTGTTAACCCCCGTGAGGCGGCGCACGGTGGACACGTAGGGGGCCTCATAGGCCGCGACGAGCGCGATCAGCATGATGTAGGGGATGGCCTGTAGCGACGACGGCGGGACGTGGAAGGATGCTGCGAGGCGGGTGTCCATGGCGCTTCCCCGCTGCACCGAGAAGGTTTGCAGCTAAGCGAGGATGGTCTTGCCGTGTTGATGACAATGGTGAGAATTCAGGGATGGAGCCATTGATGAGGTTGAGGCTGAGGCCGAGGGAGACGAGGTCGGTGCAGTTGGAGATGGCCTCCGGGATGCCGCCCGCGAGGTAGTTGTTCTGAAGGTAGAGGACGCGGAGCTTGGAGCTAGGATCCACGGAGAAGTCGTTGGAGCTGAGGTCGAGCACCTCGAGGTCCGGCAGCGCGGCGAGGGAGTATTTTGAGAACGAACAGAAGCACTCATGGTGTACAAAATCATCACGAGAAACTGTTGGAGCAAATTGATTTAGGTTCTCAAATGCAGAATTTACCAGGCTTTAATGCCAGTCAGCTGAATTTCTGCAGGAGCTGCCATAATACCTTTTTGAGCTTAGCAGACCCCGGCCATTTCTCACTGCCAATTTCTGCAGAGCTGCCAAAATGTCTTCTTTGATAATGCCCCATGTTTTTTGAAAAAACACTCCAATAAAGCCATCGAAATTACTCTGCGTCCGACACTTCCTGTACGATTCTTGTACGACAAACACATCGGACAGACCAGGCTGATTATTTGATGCCATCAAGCGGTCAATGGTTTCCGTCAGACAAGCGTCGGACGATAAACCGTCGGACGCATAGCAGAGTCAGATGGGAGTGGTAAATTAAGCACTGATCAGTCGAAACCTTGGCAAGGGCTGCCAGATCTCAGAGACAAAGATGCACATGAAGTGTTCCACAGCTTGGTGCTTATCAAAGTGGGAGATGGCAAAGCAACGCTATTCTGGATGGATAGATGGGAGTGCGATGGAAGACATAACACCACTTGTGCTTTGGTCAGTCAGTAAGACGAATATCAATAAGAGCTCTGTAGCTGAAGCGCTTACTGGTTATAGATGGGTTTCTGACATTGCTGAGCAGCTCTCGGCTCAAGGATATGCCAGTTTATCAGGCTGTGGGTGGCCACTGAAGGAGTGGAGCGTACGAGGAAGACAAATTAACCTGGAGATGGTCAACATCTAGGGCGTACACTGCTGCATCGACTTACGGGGCTTTGTGCCAGGGTACAATCAGGGTTCCCGGCAGCAGTGTGCATTTCGAAAAGATGGGCGCCGCTAAACTGCAAGATCTTCTACTGGCTGGCATTGCAATACGAACTATGGACATCTGATAGAAGGGTGAGACATGATATTCAAACCCACATCATGCCTTGCTATGTCTCCAATCAAGAGGACACGACAGATCATATTATCAGAGGTGTGTCTGCTCGACAGGTGTGGTGCATAATCCTCCAGGCACTCAACATTCAGGTTCGGCTGCGAAACACACAAGACAATCTTGAGGACTGGTTGCTGGAGGTCAGATCTTCCATCCCGAAACAAGGAAGGAAAGGCATGGACTTATGTAAGAAAGTTCTTTGCTGCCTTCTAAGAAAACAACATTTCACTTGCTGTTTTCTCTAGTCGTTGTCAACTATAGCAAACTCTTGTAAGAAAGTTATTTGCTGCCTTCTAATATAGCTATGGTACGCCTTTGGCGTACTCTCGAAAAAAAATCCAGTCAGCAGTTGCAGAAGATCTTTTTTTTTACATTAAATATAGAAATTCATTACTCAACAGGCACGCTGAATCGCTGGCAACAATGTTTGTTACACAGATGGGGGCAGAATCCTCCCAAAATTAGTCAGACATATCTGACTTCACACCAAATTTTGCTAGCTCATGAGCTGCAGAATTGCATGCACGGCGGCAGAAAGAAACATGGCAGGAGTCAAAACTGAGCCTGCACATCCTCTACGCCTCCTGAACAAGGACTCCAATCGTGGATCGATCATAGGCATCACCATTGAGGGCTTTGACAAGGTTTGTAGCATCTGATTTGAAGACGACACGGTGGGCATCCACCCTGTTGGCTCCCTCAACAGCTGCAAGACAGGCCACAGTTTCGGCGTGCAGGGAATCACGGAGATTACAAGATTTCCCCGGCCCTAGCTGCAGAAGATCATTAGTAGCATGAATCAAGCTAATTGCCAGCTGAAAATTGCAGTGAAGCTCAAAATTTTACTGACGACATGCTGAGGAAACTCATAGGTGGTGAATCGATGATGCCCAGTAGCAATGAGGTAGCTGTTGCCGGGGCATCTTGTCGTTCTGGAACAACTGATGCAACATGCAAGCATGGATGCAGATGCTGGTGTAGCTCAGAAAAGCCCCAGGATTGGACCATGAGCTGCATCGAGACGGAGGACGAGGGCGTCGACGAGCTCCTGTTCCGCGCCGCCGATTACATCGTGCGGCTGCAGGTGCAGGTGAAGGCGATGCAGCTCATGGTCGACGTGCTGGAAGAGCACGCCAAAGACTCTTGATTACTATACTTATGCTAGGCCTGATCGAACAGAACAGAGATCGATGCCCACATACACAAGTATGCATGTATGCGTTGGATACAATTTGTGTATTTTTTTTGTTTTGTTTTTGGGGTTTTTTGTTTCTTTTTCTTGTTTTGAGGATTATATGGAATAGATATACGGGTGGGGTCGTCATTAATTTTTTTACTTTTTTACATTTTAATTTATTTGTTGATTATTGTGTATGTGCGTACACGCGTTATGGTGCGTGTATAGTATGTACATGTACCGTTGTACATATGCACACATGAGTTTGGTATGTATACATACATAATATTTTGCTAGTAGTGGTGTCCTTCACTTCAGTGTTTCGGAGTTTATGGCATTTTGTGTGTGATGGCCGATCCCTCAGTTCGACGGCTTTAGCCCCTGTTTGATTCGTATGATAGGAAAAATATAGGAATAGGAAAAGTATAGGATTGTCATGTCATGCACACTCCAATCATATAAGATTTGGTTTGTATCAATGTTTGTTTGATTCCACCAAAGAAATTGTTTAAAAGAGGTTGGACTGGATGTTAGAATTAAGTAATACAAATGATTCCTTAGAAAACATTCCTGTAGGATCCAGTCCTACAAATCAAAAAAATAAGAAAGAAAAATTTCCTATAGCATTGAATCCTCAAAAAATCCTATGCAATTCTTTTGAATCAAACAGGCCCTTAGGGTTCATGGATGGTGTCAGCATGCGGCGGCGACGACTCCATCAGATGCGTCTCTCCTTATGCATTCTGATTTGTCGCCGTTGCTACGGCGTTGTCTCCGACGTCAAAGTGGAGCAGGGAAGTTGTGTCGTCCCGGAGGACAAGTGAAAGCTGTAAGATGGTACATCCTGTGTTGGATTTGTGGTTGGAGGTTGACAGTTCTGGCTTACTCCTTCGACGTCGTAGTCGTGCGGGGTGTCAGTTCTGAAGTTCGATGACGTGTCCGAGGACATGTTGCCCCGGTCTGATTCTTTCAACGGTAATGGTTTTGCTTCCGGCAAACTATTTTGGAGATCCGTAAAGCTGCAGATCAGCGATGGATCCGCGTCGAACTCGGGTGAAGAGGTGACCTGTCTTTTTCCCTTCGATGGTCGCTTCGGTGGTGTCGAAGGAAGGGACATGCGCTGGTTTTTTCTAAGGATTATCCTATTCCTTCAGTTATGTAAGGTCGGTGTTTACGTGGCTTGTACTTGATTTTTTTTTATAAATGAGACACCTATTATCCTGAAAAAAAATGTGTGCATTTGGTTAACTACCTGTTCCCGGTGGCCGGTGCAACCGGAAACCATAGAACGGTAGGAGTACTTCAAGAAGAATAGCGGGCGGATGGCTGAGTTACTTTCCGATAATGGTGGTGCAGCAAAAACTGTTAACACTAGTATTTTGAGAACGAACAGAAGCACTCATGGTGTGCAAAATCATCACGAGAAACTGTTGGAGCAAATGGATTTAGGTTCTCAAATGCAGAATTTACCAGGCTTCAATGCCAATCAGCTGAATTTCTGCAGGAGCTGCCATAATACATTTTTGAGCTTAGCAGACCCCCGCCATTTCTCACTGCCAATTTCTGCAGAGCTGCCAAAATGTCTTCTTTGATAATGCCCCATGTTTTTTGAAAAAACACTCCAATAAAGCCATCGAAATTACTCTGCGTCCGACACTTCCTGTACGATTCTTGTACGACAAACACATCGGACAGACCAGGCTGATTATTTGATGCCATCAAGCGGTCATTGGTTTCCGTCAGACAAGCGTCGGACGATAAACCGTCGGACGCATAGCAGAGTCAGATGGGAGTGGTAAATTAAGCACTGATCAGTCGAAACTCGAAACCTTGGCAAGGGCTGCCAGATCTCAGAGACAAACATGCACATGAAGTGTTCCACAGCTTGGTGCTTATCAAAGTGGGAGATGGCAAAGCAACGCTGTTCTGGATGGATAGATGGGAGTGCGGTGGAAGACATAACACCACTTGTGCTTTGGTCAGTCAGTAAGACGAATATCAACAAGAGCTCTGTAGCTGAAGCGCTTACTGGTTATAGATGGGTTTCTGACATTGCTGAGCAGCTCTCGGCACAAGGATAGGCCAGTTTATCAGGCTGTGGGTGGCCACTGAAGGAGTGGAGCGTACGAGGAGGACAAATTAACCTGGAGATGGTCGACATCTAGGGCGTACACTGCTGCATCGACTTACGGGGCTTTGTGCCAGGGTACAATCAGGGTTCCCGGCAGCGGTGTGCATTTGGAAAAGTTGGGCGCCCTAAACTGCAAGATCTACTGGCTGGCATTGCAATACGAACTATGGACATCTGATAGAAGGGTGAGACATGATATTCAAACCCACATCATGCCTTGCTATGTCTCCTATCAAGAGGACACGCAGATCATATTATCAGAGGTGTGTCTGCTCGGGGCAAGGCTAGCTTGCCGTCGCTCGGTTTCGGACAGGCGCACGTGGCCGTTCTGACCAGTGCACGTGCCCGCCGTTCCGGCGCCGCCACGGCCGCCGCCGCCATCGCCGGCCGAACCGCCTGCCCCCGCCACCCGCGGCCGCCTCGTCGCCCGCCCTGCTCAAATCTCCACCTCCGCCGGTCCGCCGCTGCCCCCGACCATCCCTCTAAACGCTCCGCACCCTTCTTCTCCGGCTCCGGCGACCCACCCCGCACCCCCCAAGTTAAGTTTCTCCTCGGCGGCGCCGGCTCGGCTTGGGATTTCATCCTCGACGTCGCCTTCTCCGCCACGCGTCCGCGCCGGCGTCGCCGGCGACGTCTCGGCCTGGGACTCCATCCTCACCGGCCACCTTCTCCGCCGCAGCTCCGCAGCGCCGTCGCCGGCACCGGCTCGGCCTGGCCGCATCTCTCGGGAGGGTGGGAGCCGTGCGGAGAGAGAAGTTGGGGAAAGGAGAGTCAGAGGAAGAAGAAGATGGGGAGGGTGGGTGGGACCCACCCACGTGCTGCGCGTCGTCCGCGTTCGTCCGTTGCTGCGCCACGCACGCGAGCCGTCGCGCGCGCAACAGCTAGCATTTCCGGTCTGCTCGACAGGTGTGGTACATAATCCTCCAGGCAGTGGCGGACCCAGCACTGGGGCAAGCCGGTGCGACCGCCCCAGGTCGCCGGCGGCAAAGAAATTATCCCTACCCGTGCAGCCCAATATAGTCAAACAGGAACGAACAGGGATGGTCGGGGGCAAGCGCGGCCGCCTCGTCGCCCCGCCCTGCTCAAATCTCCACCTCCGCCGGTCCGCCGCTGCCCCCGACCATCCCTCTAAACGCCCCGCCCCGCCCTGCTCAATATACTCTAAACGTGCAGATTGAAACGAACAGGAAGGTGAGAAAACAGCAGGAACAGAGAAAAAGACGAAGGGGTAAGGAGAAAAATGGGCTTGGACTAGCCAATTTAGGCCCAATATAGTACAGCAGCCAGCACCACCTTCGGTCCAATACTGGTTCGGTCGTTCCACGGGAGAGCAACGCATCGATCGATCAAAATTTCCACCCATTCGATCAAACTTTCCTCTCCCCATTCGATCCGGTGCCGGTGAATGATTGTTTTTTTTTTCTGCGAATTTAATGATTTTTGTCTAGCACATGCATTTGTGCATTAATTTTTTTTTTACCGCTGAATCTTCGCCCCAGCAAACCAATATTCCTGGGTCCGCCACTGCCTCCAGGCACTCAACATTCAGGTTCGGCTGCGAAACGCACAAGACAATCTTGAGGACTGGTGGCTGGAGGTCAGATCTTCCATCCCGAAACAAGGAAGAAAAGGCATGGACTTATGTAAGAAAGTTCTTTGCTGCCTTCTAATAAAACAACATTTCACTTCTGTTTTCTCTAGTCGTTGTCAACTATAGCAAACTCTTGTAAGAAAGTTATTTGCTGCCTTCTAATATAGCTATGGTACGCCTTTGGCGTACTCTCGAAAAAAAATCCAGTCAGCAGCTGCAGAATATCATTAGTAGCATGAATCAAGCTAATTGCCAGCTGAAAATTGCAATGAACCTCAAAATTTTACTGACGACATGTTGAGGAAACTCATAGGTGGTGAATCGATGATGCCCAGTAGCAATGAGATAGCTGTTGCCGGGGCATCTTGTCGGTCTGGAACAACTGATGCAAGCATGAGAAAATTGCAAAAAACCACCACAATTGGTGGTTACGTTGCAAAAGACCACCGGTTTCCAACAAATTCGCAAATCACCACCACTATTCGCTGACAGTCTTGCAAAAACCACCGAATTTTGCTGTGACCTTGTTTACCTAAGTTAACTCTCGTTCTGACAAGTATGGCCCACTGTCAGGCGTGACGTGGCGAGTGAAAAATTTGCAAAAAAATCCTCCATAATTTTTTTCTATTTTTTCTTTTATTTTGTCTCTCATGCTAGCGTTGACCCAATCTTAGGGTCATGGCCCAGTGCGGCGGCGGGCAGGGGTGGCACGGGCACGGCCACGAGCGACGGCCGGCGACGGCTCGGGCGCGGGCGCCGGCCACAAGCGCGGCCACGGCCCAGCTCGGGCGCAGCCACATCCACGAGCACGGGCGCGGGCGCCGGCCACGAGCGCGGCCACGGCCACGAGCACGGCCACCAGCGCGAGCGCCGGCGTGGCCACCAGCGCAGCAAGCAGCCGGCCAAGGCTCGGGCGCGGCCACGACCACGAGCACGGGCGCGGCCAGGAGCGCCGGCCACGGCTCGGGCGTGGGCGCCGGCCGGCCACGGCTTGGGCGCGGGCGTCGTCCACGGGCACGGGCGCGGCGCCGGCCGGCCACAGGCGCGGCCACGGGCGCGGCTAGCGCCGGCTGGCCACGGCTCCGGCGCGACCACGGCCACGAGCTCAGGCACGGGCGCGGCTAGCGCCGACCGGCCATGGCTCAGGCGCGGCCACGGCCACGAGCTCGGGCACGGGCTCGAGTGCCGGCGCGGCCACGGGCGCGGCTAGCGCCGGTCGGGCACGGCTCGGGCGCGGGCGCCGGCCACGGGCACGGCCAGGAGCACGGGCGTGGCCACGGGCACGGCCGAGCACCGGCCGGCCACATGCACGCGCGGGCTTGAGGAAGATAAAATGGCAAAAAAAATTGTGTAGGACTTTTGTGAAAATTTGCCTGCGCCACATCATTCCTGACAGTGGGCCCGACCTGTCATAAACAGCGTCAGTTCGTCTAAAACGTGGTCACGGCAAAATTCGGTGGTTTTTGCAACACTGTCAGCGAATAGTGGTGGTGATTTGCGAATTCGTTGGAAACCGGTGGTCTTTTGCAACGTAACCACCAATTGTGGTGGTTTTTTGCAATTTTCTCTGCAAGCATGGATGCAGATGCTGGTGTAGCTCAGAAAAGCCCCAGGATTGGACTTGAAAAGATGGTACAAGGCCACACCCACGAGCATATATCAAGCAGCAATAGGGATGGGACTGCCAGCAGCTAAACCCGGGTGCAAACACCAGATGTTCACAGCCTATTGTAGGTGCATGAAAGCTCAGTCATGTCTCCAAGCAGAAATTGCACCAGATGAATGGAAGCAACCTAGTAGAAAAAACACGAGTCATGCAAATTAAATACTTCCAGCTGATGGCAATGGTGCAAGAACGAATAGCACCATTAACACTTCAAGCATGGATACGGAGACCAAGTATGGTTTAGAGAATAGTCTGAACAGTAACCTTCCCAAGATGGTTAGCTCCTTGCCGTCATACCTCACATGTTCTCGGTGATGTGCTTCAGAGACTTGAAACTTCTCTGCATAGCAAATGCCAGTTTGTAGACCACTGGATAGTTTTGCAAACAAAGGAAAGGAGCATCAATTTTTATTTTTTATTCTGAGCACACGGGAATAACTGATGTACCAAGCTCGGATCAACTTGAGCCCACAACGTTTTGGGCCAAAAGTATCCATATATCCATCTTACTGATGTACTACAAAAGAGTTTGACTGATGGAGCCTCCTCCCTTTCCTATTCTCCAGATGCTAATGCTAAGGGGGAGGAGTTGTACAACAATAACAACAACAGGGAAACAAAATTGGCGTTCTTCGGAGGACAACATGTCTGTCTTTTCCTATCACAAAACGGCGAAGAAGAAGCATTGGCATTCTTCGCCAGTTCATTGTTCTCTGGGATTAATCGAGCATCCTCTTCTTCCGTTCGACAGCTCTTTGTCGAAAAGCCCAACATCAAAAGCTCTCTACTAATGGACTGGTCAGATGTTCAAAAGCAACGGAAGGAGCGCTGCTGCCGACTACTGTGACCAGGCTGCTCTATTCCGCAGTATCCTCTCTACGTAACTCCCAAGCTGAGGCGAGATGGAATTTGCTGCCCCCTGGACACATTTCGTGTACGAAAAGTCTTCGGTGGTATCATCGTCCCGTACCAAAATGAAGCACTTTGTGCCTTGGTGATTAGGATGGTGTCCAACCTGCAAGGAAGACGAGACATAACATGTTTTCATACCACGGTCAAAATATGCTGATACTCAAGAGTAGCCATAAAGGCACTAAAGAAATGGTACTTAAAACAGAGATGCATCGAAAGGAGCTGGCAACAATGGATACCGTAAGATCGAGCAAAATTAACAAAGGGAAAGGATTATTGTTCATGCAACCTTTTTTCACATAATCCTGGCAATGGTAGATACCCTAAGAATTGAAATAAACGAACATAATCCTTTTTTTCACATTAAGTGGACTGTAAATGGCACATTTGCATGTTAAACTTCGAGAATATTAGCACAAATGCCCAATGAAAAACAGGTGGACACAAAGATGTAAAGGAACCAAATCCTATTTTTCAGAGACACAAGCGAAATCCTATTAATACAGGCTGTGATCAATAATCAACTAATTAAGATCAGCAGAACTGTAGACTGACGAGGCTATGACAAAACGAAAAAATGCATTTCAGCCAAGTACATACCTTTATATCTCTTATGCCAGCGCCAATCTTTTCATGCCCTCTTGGATGAAATCTCAGGGCCTCAATTACACGTGATTTATCCTGCTCCGTGACATATCCATTTAATTTGTACCTTCATGCAAGTAAAACATGATATCATATAGGAAGGTACACAAGATAAAACCAATATGCACTATCCATGGATGTGATGGGGGTCTTACTCTCGTAGCATATTCTGCAAGCAAGTGCGCATATCAATAATGTTGTCCCATGTACCAACCCTAGCACTAAGAAAATCACGTTCCACAGATACAATGCCACAATTGGAGATAGCAGCATCCCGAACTTCAGTGTTACGTAGAATGTCATAGATGTTCTCATTCGTATGGGTTCATGAGCCTACAGAAGAATTCAAATGTTTAGCATCCAAGTAAATATCTGAATATAAATTGAGTATAGTAAGTCCAATTATCCTTGGCCAAGATTGATTCATTAGTTGCAAAATAATCCAAACATCGTAGATACATAGTATTCAAGCAGCCAAAGCCTGGTCATGGGTATCTATCTGGTAAAATATATTTGGTACTAAGCTCTCAATGACTAAACTGCACTGGTCCATAGCAGTGGAGTAGAGGATGGATGCATATGAAGCCCTCAATTTGCTTTAAATGTTAACATTTTGCGGAGCACAATGAATGCCTATAAAGGATGTTGTGCCTAAATTTGGCAGCAGTTACAATACATACCTTCCCAGAATACATAATCTCAAAAGGACCCGACGTTCCAGCAAAAGGCTCTTTGCCCCAGGCCAATGCATCTATAGTACCACAGAGATTGTCCACTGAACATTGCTTAGCAGCATTTATAAAACTTTGTGCAGGCCTCTGCAAACAATAATATAAAACAAGAATTTGTTCACCGCGCTATAAAAGGGAAATCTTCTAGTAAACAATCACTCAGAATAGCATGTATTACTCACAGAGAAACAAGCTTCAGAAAATGGAGATGAGATTGATAATCGAGACCGCTGTTGCTTTAAACCTTGACTGCTTAGCCCATGGAACTGCCCGCTGACAGATAAACTATCTGCCACAACCAACAAGTGCTCCCGACGAATATTCTTTCCAATATCATCAGTTTTTGATCTTAAAGACTGTACAGAAAATCAAATGCGATAGAGGAAATTAGCAGGCAATTAATATTGACCCAAATGTTAAAGGAAAAGCGAAAATCAAAACAAAGAGAAGTAAATATATATACTTGAACAAAAAAATTCCACGCTGAGTCTACGCCATATGAGCAGGAAATATCATAT
This sequence comes from Poa pratensis, assembly GCA_947311845.1. Lineage (NCBI taxonomy): Eukaryota > Viridiplantae > Streptophyta > Magnoliopsida > Poales > Poaceae > Poa > Poa pratensis. The sequence continues at coordinate 14,235,195 of CAMZMU010000039.1, read as the reverse complement.
ACGCTCCCTGGTCGGCTCCGCTCCCAATCAATCAACTCCATTATTTCAACGCAAGCATTTTGCAGATTAACCCAGAACTCCCCACTCTTGCAATGCTCAGACATACCAACTTTCACAGCAAGTTCATTGTCTTGCTGACACTGGATCTCAACATCCTTAAATTCCAAAAATCCTGCAAAGGGAAAACAAGAAGTACACATCAAACATTATCCCCGTATTTTGTACTGAGACTAAAGTATGTGATACTAGAAACACATAATGGGTCCTCGCAATTCCCAAAATGTGAGAAGACTCAATCAACAAGTTGCACCTGAAACATCTTTACCTTGTACCATGTAACACAGAAAAGAAAATTATACATTTAGAACTCGATCCTAGTATGGAATTTATTTGAGCAAAATAGTAAGGGCCCCTTAACACAAATATTGAGAACATATTTGGAAAAAAGTATCAAAACATAATAACCTTTCACTAGCATGGCCAGTAGATTTGGGATCACCCTTTTCTTGATAGTGTCCAATTGAGACGCTGAGTTGGAATCGCCCTCTGTTACCACAGTGATGCAACAAGTCTGGTCTTTAACACATCATCATTGCCAGCACAACCTTTGCTGCAGGGAGGGTAGAAGTATTATGTGTCAGAAGATATGTTGCAGTAATCACAAAAATAAAAAGAAATAGGTACTCGCATAACAACATAAAGCAATATATAATTCTAAAATAGAGGCAGTGGCAATTGTTAAACAACTATAATATTTACAGCTTAAAAACTACTCACATCGAAAATGCATGATATGTTGGTCGAAAAATTGCTGTGTACATATCACTCGGACAAGGCTATGCAACAATTGGACATAACACAATTACTTTATTTTTCTACGGGAAACACACAAAAAATTATAGCAACACAAATAGTTTGAGAACTTACCCCTTGGAGATATATACTTTAGGGAGCAGGTTGTTTGACTGGTCTCTGTCATTGTATTGTTCAGTAAGCTCATCTACAACAAATCTTAATCCCAATTTTTTTCTCTTCATCATTTCCTGCATGTATGTAGAAGTTTAAGCAAATATAATGGCACCAACCTAATGTCCCCTATATAACAGAAAATGTGACCATTTAACTTCAAAAGAACAAAACCTGGCTTATATGAAAATGAGTAATCCATGGGCTCTGTTTTGTTGTCTGCACACCACTTCCGCCATATCTGCAAAACAAATGTGAAATTATTATTATTTTAATTAAACAGCATTATTGCAGGCAATTGATAACAAAAAAAACGATGGTTCAAATGTACGAACAGGATCATGACGACATCAACCAAATCGGAGAACTTCACTGGTTCAAGATGATCCTTAACTTCTAGCGATGCATACTCCGGACCATATCTATACTTCTTTAGATTCTTTGACAGGAAAAGCAAACCAAAATGATCCAGAGAATTATCACCCTTCTGGCACTTTAATACATCCTGACAGAGTTAAAATAGTATAAGAAACAAAGAAAGTGATCGCCAATAATCATGTGCCATGAAAGAAGAGAGCAAAAGAATGTAACCTGCAAATTCATGAGAGGAGAGTCCTCTAAACTGTTCACCGGGTGATCCAAAGCTCCATATGCAGCTTCTGAAATTGAACAGGCAGCCCAAGAACCAACAGGGGCACCAAGTTCACCTTCCAGATTGCCATCAGTGGACATATCTTCAGCAGTATCATAAGTGAACTGCGTTATTTGCTGCCCATAAGAACTCCTAACAGTCCGTCATAAGCTTTGTATGTATCTCTCAAGTGATACATTAGTTTTCTGGTTAATGTCCCGGGAACATCTGCATTCTCACTGAAGAAATTTGCCCTGCCAGCTATGGAATGCAGAAGACACTCCACTGGATTTAAACCATCTATAAAGGAATTCCTGATCACAGCATATAAGTGTTGGCCTCCCAAGCATTTACCTGTTCCCTCGGCAATGTCACTATCCAATGATTTACGTCCATTCCAGCTAGCACATGAGATTTTTGAAGGAATTCTAAAAGGAAATTTGCTAGCTGGAAGTTGGAGACCGACACATGCTGTTTGTTGCACGAACTTCAACATGCTACCCTTACTGCCTGCATTCATCATCACCATCATTGAATTATCTTCACTCGTGTGTTGTTGAACCATCTTTAGAATATCACTGAAGACACTCTTAAATGTCATGATTGAAGATTTGATGATTGGTAGACTGTTCTGAATGAAATCAGATTGTTTGTACAAAATTGATAGATCAGCACAGTCATCATAACACTTCAGATTTGGTATTGACTTTGGACTTAGCAATAGCTGTTTGACTCGAAAAGCCTCTTCAGCTTCATCCAATGCTAGACTAACTTCATCGGCAAGTTTTCTCCTTGAGTAATGATCGGGGAACAGGTAGAAATCTGAGAGGGAAACACTTAAACCCCTCATGGTTAAGAACTCACATAGTATATCCTGAGCAGACGAGAGGAATTCAAGAGCCTCGGCACCATATTGTCTGAACATGGCAGAAAAAAGGCCAGATGTATTATTCTGTAGCCAAAAAGCTTCGGATGAGCAGGCAAGGACTTCACCGTCTATGATCTGTAACTTAGGGTCAATACTGAAATTCATATCAGACGGAAGCAGCATGCCGAACAACTGCTTGCCAGTCCACAGTGAAGCTTCAGAGTTAATCGATTTAATTATTGCTGGCATTGGTGTCAGTGATAGTGAATGGCATAACATCTGAAGTTGCTGAAATTCACTTCTCTCCAGTAAAACATCTGGTCTTGCTAACAGATGTGCAGCAGCTAGAGAGTCATGTGTTAAAGACACCAAACTTCGACCATCTTGCACATTCAGCACTTGTTGGCTTAAGCTAACTAGCTCTCCAAGCTCAACTCTTGATCGTATAGACTGTGGGACATATCCATGCAAACAATCCCCATCAAAATCTCCCATAAAAGGGGCACAGCACAGTGGGTTGATTGAAACAGCTGACTTAAGTGGTAGTAATCTTGCAGATAGTGCAATAAGCGAGTGCTGATGTACTGAAGGTGGCCTATTGATAAGAATAAGATCACCATCCTGCAATGGCCTGTACACAATGTCACCAATTTCTAGCTGATTTACCTTCCGAACATAATTTAGCTGTCCATTCCGCCGAGTGAATAGTACTTCCTTGGCAAAAAGATGATGGTTGCACTTCGAATTTATGCTTTTGAAGTTGTAAGAATTAACATGCTCAGAAACCACCAAGTTTAAAGCTAATTCCATAGGGATGCCAATTTCATGTAATCTAATCTTAGGATCACCGACCATAGTAATCCGAAATGCATTATCTGATCGTTTGCTGAGAATAGCATCCTTCAACCATTTAGTTCCATACAAGTCTGTTGATGATTCCTTGTCTGTCTTTTTAGAGTATAACTGCAAAAGAATGAAAATGTTAAAAGGCATAAAAGATAAGCGGTAAGCGCAATTGCCACATCAAACTATGTTATCCTATCAACTTGTATACGCATCCATCCTGTTCGGTTGTTCCAAAAGAAATTGATACTCATCCTTCAACATTAACTGGATTAAATCTTCGCATTGACTACGAAGGAGAGAAGTAGATATTTTGTCTGTATTTAATCAGTATATAGAGCGCTGCATATCAAGGTGGAAGATTGAACAAGACTTTCAGTAACTAGTGCCTACATTATTCTCCACTACAATCATGTAATGTGCCAGAAAAAATATATATCGCAAAGATGGAAAGCATGTGAATGAAAAGGGATGGACATAAATGGAAACCAAATAGTACGTTGCCTAACTACATATGCATGTGTGGGAACAAAATAAACAAGGAATTCTTCAAAACAAACATACCTTATCCAACAATATCAAGAAGTCTTATGATGGTTCTACCGTACCTCAAGCCTACAGTATGGCTCGAGCTCAACTCGTGACCTTGGCTCGAGCTCGATTCGTCAAAGGCTCGACGAGCTTATAGGGCTTGCAAATTTTATTTTTTAATTGCCTATTTATGTGCCTGCACTTACGACGGGAGCAGGTCGCACTTTTCTTGCATTCAACTCTGCCCTCCAGCCTTTGCTTTTATAACCGATGCTCAATAGACACTTCTACCACGAGTGAGGTGGTACTAAAAGAGTTCACTGTGCCGCCTGGCACAGTGCTAGCTTCAAATATGGGTCGTCCCAGCTGTGAAGCTTTAATAGGCCATTGACGCATACCCCATGTAGGACCATCCTGGGTTTTTTCCTCTTTCAACAATACGAGCTCGTGAGCTGTTAAGCTAGATTGGGCTATAACATGTTGGGCTAATATGCCGAGTACCGATGTCTACAATCTTTCCATGAGAAGTGAGCTAGACTGCTACCGAGCTTTATCGAGCTGCTCGAGCTTGAGCCTAAAAGCTCGCGAGCCTCAAGGCAGGCTTGAGCTTTCGAGCCGAGCATATAACAAATCAAATTCAAACTGTTGCACAAGTCAGAGTTTCCAGTGGGAAATTTTGACCAGAAAACTGTACCGAGGGCCGAGCAAGTGTATAAGTTCATTAATATTGAGAAAGATAGCGGAAACTATCAGGATAATGTGCATCATGCTATGCGGATATTGCAACAGAGATACATATGCATAATCAGGCAACATGGATATCGCAATAAAAACAAGACTATCAGATTTCTTGCCTTCGATGATTTCAGGCACTCCATAACTCGGCTTGTGACAAGTGAACTTGCAAGAAGACTGAACTGTGGATACTGACGGTAGTCATCAATTTTCCTACTGACATCAACAGTCCTCTTATAAGCTTTCGTCAGGTCATCCTAAATCCAAACATGGAATAAACAAGCATATAAGTCCATAAGTTTGAGAGCAACACCATAGAGATATGTGCAAGGGTATATGCATCACACCACAATAAAACATGCATGCTCAACAAACCTACAAGGAAGTCATAGAAAATACTGCATCCAGTTGACAACAGGGTTGTGTAAGACTATTAGAAAGAATCATGAAAAGAAAATTAAGAAGATGTAGAAAAGTAACCCAGGTTATTGCATTGAATAAATGAATAGTTATTGACTCATTGTCAGGTTTTAATCCTTGCACCATAAAAAGAGTTAGGTTGCTTTAACAAAGTATTCAACGGAGAAGTGGTTAGAAATCATTGAAGGGATGATACAAAAAAAATATCTTGGATAAACTTCATGTAAGTGAGGTAGCACTTACATAAGTTAAGCGAGGGCCGTCTGAAAACCCATAGGGCATCTCCGCTACACGATGGCAGTTATGAGTCACCGGCAAAGACGACAGGAACAGTAGCTCCCGCCTTGAAACAAACTTGTTAATTAGCTCAGGATCAAGTTGTTTCAGCATGTGAAACACCTGCAAATATGATAAAGGAAATAAGGACTTGAGCATAAGAAATAATTTTCAGTTCTGGCCATCTTATTGCCCTTTTCTTTTGATGAGAAAAATATGATGTAGCACAGCATACCAGCTCAATGGCTGACAAGAATATGATACCAGCTTCTCAAAAGGCTTTAAGAAAATGGCATTAGACCTAGTTTCCTCTTTTCAGTTAACGATACTGCAATCCACTCACCCTAAACTGAACAGACTAGAAGTTAATCATGGATTCATGATTAAAAGTGGTTGGGTGAATCTTTCACCATATTAGGATATCCTGGGTCCAGTTTTATCTATCAACAAACTGTAATGCGGCATAGTTAATCAAGCGTATTGCTTTAATGATCATGCAAAACTATTATGATATTTCTGGAACCCATGATATTAGTTGTGCTTCTTTTGCGAGGGATGTTTGTTGTGTTTACTGTAGGTTGTGAATATTTGAAACAGTACAAGAAACCGTAAATCACCTTATCCCCTTCAAAATGTCCTATGATTCATACACTTTGCATCCTCAGTTTCCGATACTGGCACTTGAGACAAATATGGCAAGGACACAGCTGACGAATTTTCAGCGAGTAAAATATAATATTTTCTTAAAAACAGACTAACAAATCTGGCAAGGGGGACAATTTTGCAGCCACTTCCAAATTTACTCTGCAAGCCAACACAGAACAGACTAACAAATTGAATAGCTCATACTTACTTGATGAGGAGATAATAATATCTTGGTCATATTTGATTTAGGGAGCAGGTGATGAGGTAGAAAATCCCAATAATCCAGGGGAAGAGCTTCAGGTGTCATTCTGTCAGCAATTTCTGCGGTAATCGAAATTTTGTCCATAATGGTACGGTTACGTTGAAATTTTTTCCTGGACAGCATTACTCTCGGAGTTGTCAGCGCCTTAAAGATTAAACTCGGGTAAAGTTTAGTGCTCTCCTTCTGCTCAGTAAGAAAGACCAAGGTTACTGCAATAGATCAGAAATACCGAATACGGGCCAAATCGTATGAACATGCACTTACTGAGCAATACTTGCAAGTAGCTTGACTTGTCTCCCCTTCCGACTTCTTCATAAAAAAAATATCAACATGTTAGAGAAACAAATATGCACCAATATGTATATGTAATACCAAAAAGAGAAGTGCTTCCATATGCATAGTGTATGTATTATTCTCCGCAATTCCTTACATATCTTCTGATGGGCTTTTGAAATGTAAATATCTTGTCTCACAATTTCCAAAAGTTGAAACAAATAAAATGTCATAAATTAGTATGAAGTTCTGTTTCCACATTCCAGCAGTTTGTTAAAGATGTCTTAGGCATTTGAAAGAAAATACGCGTTAGTAATGACAGTAGTAGTGTAGTGATATTTGTTTTAGGGCCATTTACTTTGTATGCGGGGCTTAGTACCCCGACATTGGTTCAGCGATATAGAAGAAGAGCTCTTGACTGAGCAGCTGATAGTCTTAAGGTGCTACGACCCTTCAACTACGACATCTATCGATTTACCCAAAAGAAGACAAATTGCTTGATAGGGATAAGACTAGGTTAATCTGCTTAGTACAAACCTTTGAATCTCTGTTTTGCTTTGGAGTGTGACAGCGAGGACAATCTGATTCAGTAACCGAACAACTTCTTGGATAAAATACGGGTTGAGCACAGTTGTCGGCAGCTTGATAGCACCAGAATGACCTAAATATTTGACAAAACAGTTCATTTTGGATTGAAGAGGAACCATAAACCACATCATTTGATGCTCAAAAGTTAATATTACTCACCATCGCAATCGCGCACGCTTTGTGCTCCACAAGTCTCGCACTGAGGTGCCCCGTTTGGTAATCCCAACTTGGCACTGGTCACATCAGATGCTTCTATAACGGTCGCGCTACTTAACTTATCCTGGAATTGCAAGCAGGTATTAATACGTATTTTCTCTTTTCGCGCGTAAAATCGGCCAAGGCAGAGTAAAAGCTTACCATATCTTTATTGGTCATGAGATCAAATTTGATGGCCTTGAGCACAGCGCTAGGCCGATCCATTTGAATGTTTAGCTCAGCCATCCTGCACAAAGAACATATAAAACAATTTCATACTGACAGAAGTAGATTGTAACAGACAAAAGAATTGGAATCTAAACTGTTAATAGAAGAAGAAATAGCTTGATGGAACAGCAAATTTCTTCATGCATTGATATGAAAATAGGAACCAAAGCAGGCAAACAACATGTTTTGCCATCCTAAACAGGACAGTCGGGAAAATATAGGCTGGGGTTTTCTCACCTGCAAAAGGAAGGAGGAACGCGATCCATCAGCAGTAGAACGGTGGCGGCGCCTCGCCGTGCCCCGACGCCGGCGGCTCTGCAACTCGCGTGCGGGAAAGCCGACGGAAATGCGGTACCAGTCTGGCGACAAACCAGAACCTAAACTGTTAACAGAAGAAGAAATAGCTCGACGCATCAGCAAATTTGTACATGCATTGCTATGATAATAGGAACCAAAGGAGAAAAACAACATCTTTTGCTATCGTAAGCAGGACAGACAGGGAAAACAAGAAGGATTATATATATACACAGGAAATTTTGGGAATAATCGTTGGAGGAAAAACAGGGGAACAGCTCAAATGCGTTTGGCGAAAGGAGGTCAGAGCGGACGTGGAAATCATTGAAGCTTGCGCGTAGGCAAACGAATACACAGGAATTCGGTAACAAGATTCGCTTGACTCATAAGAAGGATTCACAAGGGAGGAAATTGCAAGAAAGGAATAATTACCCTACTAGGATCCGGAGAGAACCTAAAAAGATGGGGTTTTTCACCTGCAACGGAAGAAGGGACGGTCCGTTCCGGCCGGGTCCGTCAGCAGTAGTAGGGCGGCGGCGCCTCGCCGTGCCCCGACGCCGCCGGCTCTGCAACTCGCGTGCGGGGAAGCCGACGGAAATGCGGTACCAATCTGGCGACGAACTCGAGGCGAAGAAGGCGCAGGGAGAGAGAGAGAGAGAGGACGAACGACGGACGTTTGAGGCGGCGACAAAATTCTCTGAATCCTACTCGGTTCGTAGAGGAAGAGCACTTGCGCCGCCACAGTGCTCTCTCTCTCCGTCGCCCGCCCGAGAATATTTGTAGGCTGTCTCTGTCTTGGGGTTTGGGCGCTCTGTCCTAGGTTTCTGGGGTTTCGGAATCGGCGCACCGCGGAGGGAATCTTGGATTGGATTTGGGGACTAGAACGGGGGAATAGTCCTGACATCTGGAAAATCCGATGGGACGGTGGTGGAATATTTTGTGTGTTTTACCTTCGATTCGATCTGTTTTACACATGCATTTCTTTTTTCTTTTTCCTAACACTAACAAAAGTATAGCGATTGTTAGAAAAGTGTGACAAATAAGGACGCGGATTTATTGCACCCGGGTGCACCTGCTCCTGCCCGATTAAAATATTTTAAAAAATAGTAAAACTTTTTAAAAAATTCTGAAACTTTTTGGAGATGAACATATGATATTCTTCTACTAGCATGCCAAATTTCACAGTGAAATCACACTCGTGGTGCTTGGAGCAAAAAGAAGAAAATCGTGCTCTGAAAAATCTATACTTAGAAGAAAATCATTGTCAGTGATTTGTTTTTTTACACAGAGTAGCATGAATGTTATTTCACAGCGAAACCTAGCATGTTTGTCAAGAACTTGTATATGTTCATCACCAAAAAAGTTAAGATTTTTTTTAGAAGTTTTACTATTTTTTTGAATTTTTAAATTGGGGCAGGAGCATGTGCACCCGGGTGCACTCTAGAGTTTTCCGACAAATAAGTGGTAGTCATAAGGGCAACATGGTGTGTTGACGAACCAAGCAGGGGTTTCGCAAAAAAAAAAAACGAACCAAGCAGGGGTCTAACAATTGTGGCGCGATATTGTGGCGACAACCGGGTTCTAATCCGATGCGGATTCGGACGCCTCTCCCAAGATGGAAGGCATATCATCATTCAAATCCTATACGGATTAGGACGTCTCTCCCAATATGGAAGACATCTCATCATTCTAATCCGATTCAGATTCGACGCCTCTCCCAAAATAGAAGCGATGCGGATTCGGACGCCTCTCCCAAGATGGAAGGCATATCATCATTCAAATCCTATACGGATTAGACGTCTCTCCCAATATGGAAGACATCTCATCATTCTAATCCGATTCAGATTCGGACGCCTCTCCCAAAATAGAAGGCATGTCATCATTCAAATCCGATATGGATTCGGAAGCCTCTTCCAAGATGGAAGGCATCTCATCATTCTGACCATGTGTCGACTTTGGCAGTTAAGAAACGATTGTGCGTTCGAAGACGCCTCACCGGATTGCCCTACATTGATTCATGTGACCGTCATAGAAGCCCATCAGAGAGAGCTCGCTGGAGATAATTTGTTGAGATGCATGCCATGGCGAGCCGGGTCCACTAACATAGCAGCCGCCAACATAGCATCAGGTTGTATAATTTTGCATGTAGTTGTCCTGTTTTTCTTTTTCTTTTGTGTTTCTTCTTAGGTTTGTTTTAGTTGTGTGCCTTGCTTTGCTATCGGGATGTATGCTCTGTGTCGCTTTGACTTCTCTTATGTGTTTGCAAAAATTATGGCTCGAAATTGTGGCGTGCCTAATTGTTGTTGAATCAAACACGAGTCTAAGAATTTGTGGCGACAAACGGTTCTAATCCACGACGGATTCAGAAGCCTCTCCAAGATATAAAAAAGTGTCTCATGATCATGTGTTGTTTTTGAAAGTTAAGAAATGATTGTGTGTTCGAAGTCGTCTCATCAAATTTTCCTACACGGATCGATGTGTTATCATAGAAGCCTATCATAAGAAGCTCGTTGGAGATAAGGCGTTGAGATGTCTACCACTGGGAGCCGGTAACCTTGACACAGCAGCTGCCAACATAACATCAGATTGTATAGTTTTGCATGTAGCTATTGTATTCCTGTATTTCTTATTTGTTTCTTCTAGGTTTGCTTTAGTTGTGATTTACTGTGCCTTGGTTTTGCTATCGTATGTATAGTTTGTGTCGCTTTGACTTTTCTTATGTGTTTTGAAAAAATTATGGCGTGAAATCGTGGTATGCATAATGCTTTATTTGGCAAGTTTTAAATCGAACATGTCGGAAGGCTAACTTTGTGACCTAAATTATGTCAGATTTTCTGTTTTTTACAAAAATTGTGGGTAGTTTTTGCTACTCAGTTGATTATTCTGTAGTGCCAACAATGTATTCTTAACAAATGAGCAAATTTTGAGATGAGAACATCTATGTGGCTAAAACAGCCATTTCAACGTCGTCCTTCACTTCTTTGTGACCTGACAAAATAGGCCGTATCCCCGCTATATAAATATAGCAACAACCCGATACAACCAACAGTCACGAAATGCTGGGGCGGCAGCAAACATACACCCAAAGCAAGGGGAAGAGAAGATAAGAAGAAAAACAAAATGGAGACATAGGCGGATCGACTAAGCGACGGTGACCCGCAACCGCTGCGCCCTCTCCGGAGAAGTACCACCATGCTCCTAGCACCGAATCGACGAGTACCAAGCAGCACCTTCAAGAAGGAAAGCCACACTACTGCCCGACCAGCGCACTGGTCCTAGGGTTTCCCCCGGCACAGAAGGAAGCGGACGACGGTAGCCACGACGCCCTTCAGGAAGGAAAGATGCCACCCGAAGGTGGCACCGCGTCGGTGTCGGACGAACCGACAAGGATTTCTCTCGAAAACCCCATCCAAAACCCCGGGCGATCCGTAGCATAGGAGCCCCGTGAGGAGGAGCCTCAACACCACCAGACTAGCCGCCCACCAACATGCGCCAGAACGCTCCCGCAGCCACCTCGCCGTCTCACCGAAGTAGCAGTCACACACGGTCCGCAAGACGAAGGTGAGGAGTATGACCCGGGGTCAACAATACCGCTGCCGTGCGGGAGGGAACAACCTCCACCGCCGAAGACGGTAGTCGACCGGACGCGGCCGCAGAGCACACCAGTCACCGTCAAGTCCGGCTGGGCCGAGCAGGCCCGTAAAGCCCCGAAGGGCACACCAGTCCTAATAGGGTCCGGCCAGGCCCATACCGGCCCGTGAAGCTCGCCGTCATGCTGCAACAGGCCGGCCGTTGTTGCCGCTGTCCCCGGCATCCTCCACCTCCCCTTCATCTGCAGAACACACAGCAGGTCAACCGGCCCGTCCTTACCCAGATGGGGCCCGACGGGCCCAGATCTGGGCCGCATGGGCCGGCCGGCGAACTCCGCTGCTCGTCGCCGCCTGCACACCGCGCCGCCCCGCTACAGGCACACCGCCGTCGTCCTGCTACCACCCGGCCAGAGCCGGGCCGCCGCCGCCCGAGATGCACCGCCGCCGTAGGGAGAGCCCCGCCTCCACCCAGGCCGACGCGGGGAGAGACAAGCCGCCGCCGCCGGCGGTGCCACCCGGCTGCGCCGGGCAGCCACTGCCGGCAGCGGCGACGAGGAGGTTGAGGAGAGGAGGCCGAGGAAGCAAGGGGCGTGAGGGCGCGCGCCGCCGCCACGGGGGGCGGCGGTCACGCGCGACAAGGAAGAAGGAGGGGCCGGCCGTGGCGGCAGCGGCCGCACGCGACGAGGGAGCGAGGAGAGGGAGAGGCCAGCCGCTGTGGCGGCGGCGGCGGCGGAAGACCTAGCTAGCTAGGTCGCGGGACGTTTCGCGTCGCCCTTCTTTGTGACCTAATGATGAGACCATCATGATACTAAGAAAAGCAGGGGCTCTGACAAACCTTCCTATCTCCATCCTAGATTATTATCTCACATCGTCACCTCATGTCGTATTATCATCATACCGTGTACATTGCTTTTAGCGAAGGAGAATCCATAGGAGATTGTTGTAGGTTCAGCGGTAGAAGGCGTGTGGGATAAAGCTAGGCAATGAAGTACGGCGACCTTCAACGGTCTTCTCTGCAAGGGATGGTATACTTTGCCTCTTATATCCGTGTATGGTGTCGTCCCTGCATGGTGGAACCAAGGGTGATAACCTATAGTTTGACGGATCTCAAAAAATCAACCTAAATTTAATTGGTTGTAAGAGGTTTTGGGATTGGGTATAATTTTTTTTTGTAATATATGATTTGTGAAACCTGCCCCTTTATAAGCCATTATTTTACCGGTTTGACCTGCAGCGTGAGAGGATTTGCGTATATCACTTCCAAATTGCCCCTCTGGAACACTTTATGGATGCTTGGTTGCATGCGACCACTACTTTCGATCCACACTTACCTAATTGAAGCATAGAATCGTGGAACCACTAATTCTTGTGTGAAATGGGTTATTGTACTTTATATGAGGCGAATCATGCTATGTTCCATAAAATTAGCATTTCCCACATTGGATAGAATATTAATTTTGACACAAATAACAAGAATAGTCCCACCACAAATCTATAATTCATGTAATCTTGATGCCCTAATTAAGGTCGCTAAAAATCTGGCGTGATCTGAGGCGCAACTTGTGATGGTTTTGCTAGTGCTATAGAGAATGTATCATATACATATTGAAACTTCACATGACAAGCCCACATCATAAGTAGAGAGTTCCCTGAGATATTTGAATAACTACATTCACTTTCATTCATAAAAGTAGTATCCCAATGCAGATTATAATCCAATAAAATCAGGGGTGGGCTATATAAGGGTGCCGCTAGGACATCTGAAGATGCCCAAGTCGGATACCACTTAGATTCTTTGGAAGAGACCAAGTACATATTGGGCAAAATTGAATGTAGATATTGTACTTGGAGGGTTAATGCAACTGTTGGCGCAGGGATGGCGTTGCGTGACGAATCAGGGCAATCATATTTTTCGGCATGCCTCTCTATGCAATTCTACACGAGTACATAAGATGTACTCCCTTCATCTGAAAATATAAGGCACACTTAATTTTTGCTGATCAACGACATAAAAGTTTGAACATAATTTGGACTTATAATATGCCCAGAAAATAGTATAATGATATATGAAATGAAAGAATTTTGCAAGACGAATCTAACGGTATCATTTATACATTCTCAATTCATATATTTTTTTAGTATATATTATGGTCAAAATTGAGCATCAAATACACAAATAGTGCGCTTATAATTTGGGGCGGAGGGAGTATTATAAAGTATAAATTGTACTTGCTCAATCGATTTAACAATATTATAAAAAATGTGTTCAATTCATTAATGACAGAGTGAGGTAGGTCCGGGAAAAAATAGAGAAAATGTAGCGGAGTCCGAATCTGGTGGCATTGTGTTTTCTATGGATATATTTCTATGAGGAAAATAAGTTGATGAATGATGACATCATGAATAAGGAAAGAGGTTACAAAATTCCTCATAATTTAAAGAAAGTTGTAAAGAGTAAATAATTTGTTGTTATTGGGATAATAAATGTGCAATTATGGCTTAAGGTTGGATTTTTTTTAAAGGAAAGCGGTGGGGGTAGCCCCTGATAACCCCCAAGAGCAGGGGATCACTGTAGCACCTCTCAATGTGGAAGTAGGGTATCGATCCGCAGGAGCAAGAAGGAAAAGTTATCTATTCCCTACAACTAAAGTGTCACAAGTTTTAGTTGATTATGCACTAAACAAGTTTAAGGAACAAGATGGTTGATTTAATGGATGAAAGTTTAATGTAACAAAACAAGAATGTAAAAGTGTCTCAATCCTCTTCAATGCAAGAGGACAAGACAAAGGTTTTCTCTTATAGGAACAATGGACATGGGTTCATGGGTTCACTTAATCCTCTCTCTCTCATCTACGGTGATTATCATGTTATAGATAAAGTACACACAATTGTCATGTTTTAATGGTAGCTTTTAATGACGGCTATATGTCCTAAAACACATAGTTGAAAGGTTTTCTCTTATAGGAACAATGGACATGGGTTCATGAGTTCACTTAATCCTCTCTCTCATCTACGGTGATTATCATGTTATAGATAAAGTACACACAATTGTCATGTTTTAATGGTAGCTTTTAATGACGGCTATATGTCCTAAAACACATAGTTGAAAGAAATACTCATTTGTGTGCTATGTCACCCCCACAAGGCTAGCATGACTGTTGTCACTCCCACATCATACTCTTTCTTTTTACCCCAGATAAAGGATGTTGGGCTGTATTTCGCATGTCACTCAATACATATGCCGTTGTCACATCGGCCATCTGATTACCCCAAGAGCAGGGGATCACTATAGCACCTCTCAATGTGGAAGTAAGGTATCGATCCGCAGGAGCAGAAGGAAAAGTTATCTATTCCCTACAACTAAAGTGTCACAAGTTTTAGTTGATTATGCACTAAACAAGTTTAAGGAGCAAGGTGGTTGATTTGATGGATGGAAGTTTAATGTAACCAAGCAAGAATGTAAAAGTGTCCCAATCCTCTTCAATGCAAGAGGACAAGACAAAGGTTTTCTCTTATAGGAACAATGGACATGGGTTCATGGGTTCACTTAATTATCTCTCTCATCTATGGTGATTATCATGTTATAGATAAAGTACACATAATTGTCATGTTTTAATGGTAGCTTTTATAATGGCTACATGTCCTAAAACACATAGTTGAAAGAAGTACTCATTTGTTGCTAGGTCACCCTCGTAAGGCTAGCGTGGTTGCTCTCACTCCCACATCATACTCTTTCTTTTACCCCCAGATAAAGGATGTTGGACGGTACTGTGTCACTCAATACCTATGCCTTCTGTCACATTGGCCACCCAGTACCCACATACATCATACTTCATAATGGATAATATTCTAAACACTAGTGCAATGATTCATATTTCGTGTGTGTGACCACATCTCTCTCATCTATCTACACTTGGTGGTGTCAATCACCTCATGATAAAGATAAACAAGGCATTATGCATAAATCAAACCATCACATGCATCATAGAATATCTCCAAAGTATGACAAGTCATAAAAGATCCAACACAACAGTAAATGCATAACAAATATTATCTCACACCACAATATCCACCATGGGAATTACATAGATGACCGTAATCATGTTCAGCAGCTCATACGGTACTAATTAGTGAAGCTCAAAGAGAGGAGAGATACATAAGTTACCACCACAAACCCAAATCCAGGGGGTGGACTACTCCCCCTTCATCATGGAGACGGTGGAGAAGTCGTTGGAGAAGGTGGAGACCACCCCGGCAGCGCCCCGCCGGAGTTTTCCCCCTCCAATCTGCAGCTCCTGATCTCCGTTTCGGTGTTTCTGTGTTTGTGCGGCGCTCCTTCCAGAGAACGTCGGGGGACCTTTTTATAGGCGTTTTTAGGTCAAGACGATGTCGGTGGAGAAAAGATCGAAGGCAACGGAGCCACGAGGCCCAAACGGGTGGGTCCCACGCGGCTACAGTACCTGGCCGCGTGGGCCACCCCCTTTGGCCTCGACTCCGTTTGTTCGCTTCCTTCGCCCACAGGTCTTCTTCCTTCCAAATATTGACGCCCGTAAATTTCCAGGTGATTTCGTTGACGTTTGGGTCCCTGAAACATTAAAATAAGAAAACGGGGTTTTCTGCCTGTGCAGGGTTAATTCCATAAAAATAGGAAATAAATGAATATTCCCAAAAATCATTATAAAACATTGATATAACCCTTATATGATGCAAATATGATTGGAATATAAGCAATTAAAGTGCAAAGTTCATGTATGCATTTTACATGCATCAACATCCCCAAGCTTAATCCATGCTCGTCCTCGAGTATGAAGATGATAAAACTAACATGGACTTTGCAATTTAATACTTAACAATGAATACAAAGATGATTACTATTGCTACATATAGTCAAATGATTCATTCTTCAAAGGAGTAGCAATATGCAAATAGTTTATGAAGTGATATCAAGTATTCAAGACAAGGATGTTCATTGATAGTTCACAAAGTGTAACATGTAGCAAGTAATATGGAACACATGTATGCATAATGATAAGTAGAACATCCTACAATGGTCATAGAGTGTAGATGAAAATCTGAATATGATAGGTGTACACTTTGGAAAGATGTATATGTGAGTAGAGGTAAAGCATGCATAAGTTTCATCCAACTTCCAAACTCTTCTACTTAAGTTAATGATTGCAATAAGGTATTCATTGGTGTCAAGCTCTCATTGCCCCTATCATAGCATCTTGAATGATTAAGGTTAAAGTGAAAGCAAATATGAGTAGTGTGCTTGATAAAGAATGGGTTGAATGTCTCATGCCCCTTGAATACAAGTACTTACACCATGTGTTACTCAACTTGGGAAACAAAGCAAGTTCAATTAAATATCATTGTAAGCATAATAGTATCATCAAGAGCGTCAACTGGGGTACCTCTTGTCCCAAGATATGGAACAAGCCCATATCAAAATGACAAGACAAACAAACAAAATGAACAATCTCAACACCCTTTTTATTTACCATTTGGAATAGTTTTTTATTGCAAGGTGTATCACAGAAGGTTCACCATAGTATGTAAGTAAATTTCCACCATGAATGATGCATGGCTTAGATTAGCGGCCCAGGCGTCTCTCTAACCATTTACACAAACTCATTTAAACTCACTCTATTTCCACATTTATTTCAACATGATAAGCATCCATAGACAAAAGCACATGATATCAACTAAATGAGATGAAGAGCGTGTTGAAAGCTTGCCATGTGACAGCACATATGGGCTAACTTCCAACCCAAAACATTCATCAAGCCACAAACATCATAATCTTAATCACAATGGGTCAAGTTTTATTATGCAAATAAAAGAACATTGTGCATCAAGTTCGTGAGAGCTATATAACCAATTTTCCATTGCAATCAATAACATAAACATTTTCATTCAGAGGTAAGATAACACAAACAACATGTTAAACATACTCGGAATAGCATAAAGCCAATAGGTAGATATGGTGGACTCACTGGAATAACTTTGGTTGAAGGTGTTGGAAACAAGTTTTGCTTGTTGGAGTTTTTGGGCTAGCAAAAGGGAGAAAGTTGACCATCTAGATGCATGCATGAGTGTCCATAGAACTAACTAATCCATGTTAAACCAAGTAAAATAACAATCAGCACCAAAACATGAATAAGTGATAGCTCTACAAAAAAATTTGCAAACTATTACTCATAAACAAGCTCATGAATCATGCAACTATATGTATCATTAAAAATCAAGTCAAACATCCCTTTTCCCAATCTTATAAAAGCATCCAACATATTTCAACCCATATTTCCAGTAGCTCTCTCATATATAATGATAGTGTGGTGGTCTCTCAAACAAAAACAAACAAAAACGACGCTCCAAGTTTATGCGATAAAGTGTTTCGATCGAAAAACAGAAGTTGGACGTGTGCAAACCGAGAGTGTGTAGGTCCAGCGGGGTTGTCTTCACATCCCCAAGCTTATGGTCTTCACCATCCTTGGATAGCTCTTGGTGCATCTCCTCCAATCCCTGTGAAAAAACTTCAAAACACCGTTTCTCCCATCTCTTTTCTGTGGGGTGCATTAATAGTGATAAACAAATAGGTTTCTTGCTGCATATAATCCTTGAACAAAAATTCATATGAATGTCCAGAAAGTGTATAATGTTGTATGCCTACTCATAAACTCAATTGGATCAAAAAGATTCAACTTAAAAGCTCAAAGCATGCATCAAACAAAATGGGACAGAATCTGTCCAGAAAAACAGCAGCAGCAAAACGTATTTTTCTACCCTACCAAACTTTCTCGAAAAATTCCGAAAAAATTCATGCATACAGAGGATGAAAAGTTGCAACTACAGTTCAAATATGAGCTCATTCGGAGTTACAGAATAAGAATTAAAAATCATACCGTGCACTGACTTGTGCAGGAATAAAATCTCCGAACGCTATAAGCAACTTTTCAAACCAAAAGGGTAAAACTTGGCACTTTATTAAAACTCCAGAACCTAAACTAGAACAAAGTCTCTTGTTACAGCAAGAGGACACAAAGAAAAATCACACAAAAAATAACCGGGTTGCCTCCCGCAAAGCGCTTTCTTTATAGCCATATAGCTAGGCTTCTTACTTGTTGTTTATTGAAGATGAAGCTCATGAGGGAGCTTAAACTTTGATGTTCCCCTCTTTCTTGGGAAGTGTTCCATGCATAATACCAGGGTCCCATGTTGCTCTCAAACCGATCAAAATAATAGTCAAGTTGAAACCTGGTTGAGAGAAAAATAGAACACAAAAGTAATAACAACGAAGTCTAACTTTCTTTCTATGCATTGGCATTTTGTATATGAATGAAGTTTTCCAATGCATATTAACAAAAGTTACTTGCAGCCCATAATTATTAGTAGCATAAAGAGGGTTCTCATAACCTCCTCTCTCATAATAGTTGCAAGTAGTAGAAGTGTATTTAATCACGTAACCAATAGAATCTTCCAACTTAGATAATTTGGGAACATAAAGAGAGTCATTAAATTTATTTTGGAATTTATTAGCATGCTTCCCTCTTTCAAAATAGTTGTTAAGATCAATATCAAGTTTAATATCATGGTTGCAACAAAGATTTGGAACTAAAGATAATTGCAAACCACATAAGTATTTCTCAACATAAGCAAATTTCTCCTCTATGGTGTAGTTAGGAGAATTCAAGAACATAGCAGGACTCTTATTAGTAAGAGTATTTTCACAAACAGCAGTATATCATTTTTATCCTCACATAAATAGTAACAAGTTCTAAACATGGAGGATTATCAATAAGCATAGGACCATCATCTAAAGCATTATCATATAACATATTTAAGCAACACTCCTCATTATTATCAATAAGTTTACCAACAAAAGGTTTTTGAGTTTGAGTGTTACTATCATATGTTGATGGTGAAGTTGGGGATCCAACTCTTCATTCTCCAGTTGTTCTTTTTCAGCATCTTCTTGAGATTGCATGGGCATCCCCAAGCTTAGGTTTTTGTCCTCTTCTTCCTGCAAAATATTAGTTCTTTCCATGGCAGCAAGAGTTAACTTTTTACGTTTAATAGCATCTGCTCGAGAAAAGAAATCATCAGCTTCTTGTAATATTTCAAGTTCCTCAAGTGTAAATGTTGCAAGTTCCTCAGGTGTATAATCAAACAGAAAACCCATAGCAAAAGTAATGAGAACTTACACCCAGACAAGTTTAAAGGAACCTCCCCAAGCTTAGATGATTGCAAGATATAAAACAAGTTAGAGACTCCCCAAGCTTAGTCTAGTGCACACAAGAATAGAAACTTAAGCGCTACGCTCCCCGGCAACGGCGCCAGAAAAGTACTTGATTACCCCCAAGAGCAGGGGATCACTATAGCACCTCTCAATGTGGAAGTAAGGTATCGATCCGCAGGAGCAAGAAGGAAAAGTTATCTATTCCCTACAACTAAAGTGTCACAAGTTTTAGTTGATTATGCACTAAACAAGTTTAAGGAGCAAGGTGGTTGATTTGATGGATGGAAGTTTAATGTAACCAAGCAAGAATGTAAAAGTGTCCCAATCCTCTTCAATGCAAGAGGACAAGACAAAGGTTTTCTCTTATAGGAACAATGGACATGGGTTCATGGGTTCACTTAATCTCTCTCTCTCATCTATGGTGATTATCATGTTATAGATAAAGTACACATAATTGTCATGTTTTAATGGTAGCTTTTATAACGGCTACATGTCCTAAAACACATAGTTGAAAGAAGTACTCATTTGTGTTGCTAGGTCACCCTCGTAAGGCTAGCGTGGTTGCTCTCACTCCCACATCATACACTTTCTTTTTACCCCCAGATAAAGGATGTTGGACGGTACTGTGTCACTCAATACCTATGCCTTCTGTCGCATTGGCCACCCAGTACCCACATACATCATACTTCATAATGGATAATATTCTAAACACTAGTGCAATGATTCATATTTCGTGTGTGTGACCACATCTCTCTCATCTATCTACACTTGGTGGTGTCAATCACCTCATGATAAAGATAAACAAGGCATTATGCATAAATCAAACCATCACATGCATCATATAATATCTCTAAAGTATGACAAGTCATAAAAGATCCAACACAACAGTAAATGCATAACAAATATTATCTCACACCACAATATCCACCGTAATCATGTTCAGCAGCTCATACGGTACTAATTAGTGAAGCTCAAAGAGAGGAGAGATACATAAGTTACCACCACAAACCCAAATCCAGGGGGTGGACTACTCCCCTTCATCATGGAGACGGTGGAGAAGTCGTTGGAGAAGGTGGAGACCACCCCGGCAGCGCCCCGCCGGAGTTTTCCCCCTCCAATCTGCAGCTCCTGATCTCCGTTTCGGTGTTTCTGTGTTTGTGCGGCGCTCCTTCCAGAGAACGTCGGTGAAAGGGCATGGCGCCCCCATGTGTGGTTTTGGTAATTAATAACAATCCCTATGGACTAATGGTTGCATTGAGTTTTACTTGTAGTGTTTGTCCATAGACCATGCTTGAACTCCATATGTTGGATTCAAGGTTGATGCCATGAATATATTGATATAATGAAGTATTTGGCATCAAGATCATCGAGTTGAGCATATTGCAAGTATGTCTTGAAGAAAAGGATTATGTGATCATTCATGGTTATCTTCAAGACATCATCTATTCAAAAGAGAATAAAAGATACAAGGTTGATCAAGATTTTGATCAACACACAAAGCTACAAGATGTACCAAGTGGGATCATATATCTCTTGGTATGGTAAGCAATTGTCCATATAGCTTTGTAAACTAACCCATGATATGTGTGTAGCATTTCTATGTGTGGTTAGGTATCTTTCTATGGGCTTGCATCAAATGAAGATTTCATATGGCCCATGATCAATGACGTCAAGTGGTGTTCGTCATCAATGTTGAGAAGCGCAAGTTCAAGAGGAGCATCTCGAAGAAATCCTAGGCTTGAAGCTTGCCACCCATTTAGAGATAATGTTCATGTGAAGATGTGCCTAAGAGAGGCTCTCCCATAGTGGAGTATGGGGGAGCAATGTTTGGGTCTTCACCAAGCGAAGCGCAATCAAGAAAGGTGGTCCACTTGAAGAGATCAAGATCGACGTCATCTAGCTCAAGTGGAATGCGCAAGGCAAAGGTATGATAGGGTTTCTATTTTACCGGTCTCGTGGTACTAGTTGGGAGACCGGGTTATAGGATAGATACCGTACTATCAAGAGGGGCTCTCGATTGAGCTTTAGCGCATCAGTTGGAGAGAGCTCAAACCTTTGCATACTTGCCTTCATCATCTTTCTTGATTCTTATTTGGATTTTCTCCTTGTTGGGTTTTGGTGCTTGTTGTGATCTTCATGACAAGACCAAGTTCTCCGAAAACGGATTTCGTATGGAAAACTTGTTGCGTTTTCAGGGTTGGAAATATTATCGGTCCACCTTCGAGATAGGGTCCACACCTTCCCATGTGTGGTATCCCCTCTATATTTGTGACCCTTAATATTTCCAACATAATTGGATTCACCTGTTTTGGAGTTCGAACGAGAAAGTTATTGCATTTCAGGTTTTCCTGTTTCTGTCTGTTTTGCTCAAGCAGGGGAATCGATTATCCGATCAATGTTGATTCGGATTATCCGATTCTCAAGGATTGCTCGAATTCGGCTAAGGACTTTAAAAACAATGCATACTGGAGATTTTCGGAATATCCGATCAAGGATATTTCGGATTATCCGATTCTCATGTTTTGCTCGAATTCGGCTAAGGACTTTAAAAGCATTATGTACTGGAGTTTTCCGGATTATCCGATTTGGCTATTTCGGATTATCCGATCATCATGGATTACAAGCAACTGCATACTGAAGTTTTCTGGAATTTCCGATTCTGTCTGTTCCGGATTATCCGGTTCTATCGGATTATCCGGTACTCACTTGAATCGGAATATCCGATTTTTCTGTCTGCAACGGCTCTTTTTCTGGGAGGGGTATAAATACCCCTCCACCTACCTCCAGCCATCTAGCTTTGCTGAGCACGAATTTGACCCCCATTGTTGACCTTCTTGAGCTTAGCTATCTCTCAATCCCTCCATGATTCTTGCCTCCATTTAGTGGGAAAAGAGAGAGGAGATCTAGATCTATTGTTCCACCAATCCATCTCTCCTCTAAGTGAGGGGAAGCCTTTGGATCTAGATCTTGGAGTTCCATTTGTTGAGTTCTTCCTTGTTCTTCCTCTCTTCTCCCCCCACAAGCATTAGTTGCTTTTGGTGGGATTTGGGAGTGAAGGATTTGACCACCTCTAGTGGTCTTGCCTTCATTGCATCGGTTGCATCGGTTTGAGTTCTCCACGGTGATACGTGGAAATCGAAGTTGAGAAGCTTGTTACTCTTGGGTACTTGGGGTGCCCTAGAGCTTGTCCTCTTGGGTACTTGGAGTGCCCTAGACGGTCCTTGTTGATCTCGGAGTTTTGGTGGCTCGCGGGATAGTTGGGAGCCTCCAATTAAGTTGTGGAGACGCGCCCCAACCTTGTGGGTCTTGTGGCTTTGGGAGCCGCGGGATCCCGGTGAGAGCCTCCAATTAAGTTGTGGAGTGTGCCTCATCCTTGTACGGGTTCGGTGACCACCCTTAAGTGTCCCATAGTGGTTCGTGGCACTCTACATTGGTAGAGGCACGAAGGAGATTACGGTGTGCCATTTGACGGCTATTCGGGATCACTTTGTGACTCCGCACCGCTCCAACGGAGACGTAGCTTCCATTGGGAAGTGAACTTCGGGATAAATCATCGTCTCCAAGTGCCTCGGTATTTCTATACCCGAGCTTCTTACTTATGCAATTTACTTTGTGATAGCCATCGAGCTTGAAGTAATATATCTTGCTATCACATAGTTGTATATCTTGTTTAGCATAAGTTGTTGGTGCACATTGGTAAACCTAGCTTGTTTAGGTTTTGTGCTTGATAAATTAAACGCTAGTTTTATTCCGCATTTGTTCAAGCCTAAACCGTAAAGAATTTTAAATCGCCTATTCACCCCCCCCCCCCCTCTAGGCGACATCCGTGTCCTTTCAGTCGGGGGACCTTTTATATAGGCGTTTATAGGTCAAGACGATGTCGGTGGAGAAAAGATCGAAGGCAACGGAGCCACGAGGGCCAAACGGGTGGGTCCCACGTGGCTACAGTACCTGGCCGCGTGGGCCACCCCCTTTTGGTCCTCGGACCTCCGTTTGTTCGCTTCCTTCGCCCACAGGTCTTCTTCCTTCCAAATATTGACGCCCGTAAATTTCCAGGTGATTTCGTTGACGTTTGGATCCCTGAAACATTAAAATAAGAAAACGGGGTTTTCTGCCTGTGCAGGGTTAATTCCATAAAAATAGGAAATAAATGAATATTCCCAAAAATCATTATAAAACATTGATATAACCCTTATATGATGCAAATATGATTGGAATATAAGCAATTAAAGTGCAAAGTTCATGTATGCATTTTACATGCATCACCATCCCGTACCTACATACATCATACTTCATAATGGACAATATTCTAAACACTAGTGCAATGATTCATATTTCGTGTGCATGAACACATCTCTCTCATCTATCCACACTTGGTGGTGTCAATCACCTCATGACAAGGATAAACAAGGCATTATGCATAAATCAAACCATCACATGCATCATAAATATCTCCAAAGTATGACAAATCATAAAAGCTCCAACACAACGGTAAATGCATAACAAATCATCTCATACCACAATATCCACCATAGGAATTACATAGATGACCGTAATCATGTTCAGCAGCTCATACGGTACTAATTAGTGAAGCTCAAAGAGAGGAGAGATACATAAGTTACCACCACAAACCCAAGTCCAGGGGGTGGACTACTCCCCCTTCATCATGGAGACGGTGGAGAAGTCGTTGGAGAAGATGGAGACCACCCCGGCAGCGCCCCGCCGGAGTTTTCCCCCTCCAATCTGCAGCTCCAGGTCTCTGTTTCGTGGTTTCTGTGTTTCGGCGGCGCTCCCTTTCGCGAAAGCCCTGGGGGGTCTATATATAGTCGTTTTTAGGTCAAGACGAAGCTTCGGGAAGAAAGATCGACGGCAGCGGAGGCCCGAGGGCCAGTTTGGTGGGTCCCACACGGTCAGGGAATCTGGCCGCGTGGGCCCACCCCTTTCGGCCTTCTGGTCTCCGTTTCTTCGATTCCTTTGCGCCTACGTTTCGTTCCAAAAAAGTGATCCCCGTAAAATTCAGGTCATTTGGACGTCGTTTGGGTCCCTGAAACATCAAAATATAGAAAAAGGGGTTTTCTGACAGCGCAGGGTTAATTCCAGAAAAATGGGGAAGTTGTTAATTATCCCCAAAACTCAATATAAATCATGAATATAACCCTTATATGATGCAAATAACATGGAATAACATGTAATAAAATGTAAAGTTCATGTATGCATTTTACATGCATCAACATCCCCAAGCTTAACCCATGCTCGTCCCGAGTATGAAGGTGATAAAACTAACATGGACTTTGCATTTTAATACTATCAATGGATATCAAAGGTGATTACTATTGCTACATAGAGTCAAATGATTCATTCTTCAAAGGAATAACAATATGCAAGATAAATTATGAAGTGATATCAAATACTCAATGTAAAGATGTTCAATGATAAATTCACAAAGTGTAACATAGAAGAAAGTACTATGGACCAAATGTATGCATAATGAAAAGTAAAAACATCCTATGGTGGTCATAGAGTACTTCTTATGAAAACTGAATATAAAAGGTGGACACTTTGGATAGATAAATAAGTAGAGGTAAAGCATGAATAAGTTTCATCTAACTTCCAAACACTTCTACTTAAGTTAATGCTTGCAATGTGGTAGTCATTGGTGTGGAGCTCTCATTACCCCTATCATAGCATCTTGAATGATTAATGTTTAAAGTGAAAGCAAATATGAGTGGTGTGCTTGACAATGTATTGGTTGAATGTCTCATGTCCCTTGAATACAAGTACCTACACCATGTGTTACTCACTTTGGTCCACAAAGTAAATTCAAATAAAGGTCATTGCAAGTAATAATAGTATCATCAAGAACTGCACTGGGGTACCTCTTGCCCCTTGACATGAACAAGCCCATGTCAAAACAACAAGACAAACAGACAATGAACAATCTCAGCACTCTTTTATTTACTATGGGTATAGCTTTTTATTATGAGGTGCATCACTGAATGAACATTATGGTTATGCTGTAAATTTCCACCATGAATGATGCATGGCTTAGATTAGCGGCCCAGGCATTTCTCTAACCATTTATACAAACTCTTTGAACTTACTAAGTATCCACATTCATTTCACCCATGATAGGCATCCATAAACAAAAGTACATGACATCAACTAAATATAAATAAGTGCAATGTTGAAAGCTTGCCATGTGACAGCACATATGGGCTAACTCCCAACCAAAACAATTGTCAAGCCCACAACTTCATAATTTTAATCACAATGGTTCATGCTTATTAAATGCAATAAAAGTAAATTGTGCATCAAGTTCGTGAGAGCTTTTAACCAATTTTTCCCATGACAATCAATAACATAAGCATTTAAATTCAGAAATGTAGATAACACAATATAACATGATAAACATACTTGGAATAGCATAAAGCTAATAGGTAGATATGGTGGACTCACTGGAAAAACTTTGGTTGAAGGTGTTGGGAAACAAGCTTTTTACTTGTTGTAATTTTTGGGCTAGCAATAGGGAGAAAGTTGACCATCTAAATGCATGCATAAGTGTCCATAGAACTAATCAATCCATGTTAAACCAAGTAAAGTTAAAATTCAACATCTAAACATGGTAAAAGATAGCTCTTGACAACACACTTGCAAATTAACATTCATTCAAAGCACATGAATTATGCAACTATATGTATCTTTTAAAATCAACTCAAACATCCCTATCCCAATATATTTAATAGCATCCAACATAATTCAACCCAAACTTCCAGTAGCTCTCTCATATATAAATGATAGTGGTGGTCTTATTAACAAACCGAAATAACAAAAGCAAAAGAAAACAGACGCTCCAAGTTTATACGATAAAGTGCTTTGATCGAAAAACAGAAGTTAGACGTGTGCAAACCGAGAGTGTGTTGGTCTAGTGGGGTTGTCTTGACATCCCCAAGCTTATGGTCTTCACCATCCTTGGATAGCTCTTGGTGCAGCTCCTCTAATCCCTGTGAAAAAACTTCAAAACACCGTTTCTCCCATTTCTTTTCTGTGGGGTGATATTAGTAGTGATAAACAAATAGGTTCCTTGCTGCATAAAATCCTTAGGCAAAAATTCATATGAATGTCCAGAGAGTATATAATGTTGTATGCCTACTCATAAACTCAATTGAATCAAAAAGATTCAAGCAAAAAGCTCAAAGAATGCATCAAACAATATCAAGACAGAATCTGTCCAGAAAAACAGCAGCAGCAAAACGCATTTTTCTACCCTACTTAAACTCGTCAGAAAAATCTGCAAAAAATCACGTGTGCAGAGGATGAAAAGTTGAAGCTAGTTCAAATTACAGCTCAATCGGAGTTACAGATAAAAAATGAAAAATCAAACCGTGCACAGACTTCGTGCAGGCAGAAAACTCTCCGAAAATGAATAGCAACTTTTCAAACCCAAAATAGGTAAAACTTGGTTCTTTATTAAAAATCCAGAAACAAAACTAACAAACTACTCTCTTGTTACAGCAAGAGGACTCAAAGAAAATCTCAAACAAAAACAACCGGGTTGCCTCCCGTAAAGCGCTTTCTTTATAGCCATATAGCTAGGCTTACTTACTTGATAATCATGAAGGTTGAAGCTCATGAGGGAACTTATACTTTGATGTGTCCCTCTTCCTTGGAAAGTGTTCATGCATAATACCAGGATCCCATGGTGTTCTCAAACCAATCAAAATAATAGTCAAGTTGAACCCTAGTTGAGAGAAAAACAAAACACAAAAGTAATAACAACGAAGTCTAACTTTCTTTCTATGCATTGGCATTTTGTATATGAATGAATCACCATAAATAGAAGTTTTCCAATGCATATTAACAATATTTACTTGCAGCATATAATTATTAGCATAAAGAGGGTTCTTATCACCTCCTCTTTCATAATAGTTGCAAGTAGTAGAAATAAATTCAACCATATAACCACAAGAATCATTCAACTTAGATAATTTAGGCACATAAAGAGGATTATTAAATTTATTATGGAATTCATTAGCATGCTTCCCTCTTTCAAAATAGTTAATAAGATCAATATCAAGTTTAATATCATGGTTGCAACAAAGATTTGGAACTAAAGGTAATTGCAAACCACATAAGTATTTCTCAACATAAGCAAATTTCTCCTCTATGGTGTAATTAGGAGAATTTAAGAACAAAGTAGGACTCTCATGAGTAAGAGTACCATCACAAACAGCAAGTATATCATTTTTATCCTCACATAATTTAGTAACAACTAAACATGGAGGTTTATCAATAAGCATAGGACCATCATCTAAAGCATTATCATATAGCATATTTAAGCAATACTCCTCATTATCATCAATAAGTTCACTAGTAGCATTAATAGAAAGTAAAGGAGCATTTTTAGTTTCATCATAATAGCATGGGTTATCATATAGGACCATAGCATTTTCAGTTTCACCCTCATCATAACATGGATTCTCATAAATAACAAAAGATTTTTGAGTTTGAGTGTTACTATCATTTGTTGATGGTGAAGCTGGGAGATCCAACTCTTCCCCAAGCTTAGGTTGGAGCACATCCATTTCAATCTCCTCTTCACATACTTCCTCTTCCAAGCTTATGTTTTTATCATCCTCTTCCTGCAAAATATTAGTACTTTCCATGGAAGCAAGAATTCTTTCTTTAACATAAACATTATCACTAAATTCCTTTTTGCAAAGTTGGAGAAGAATAGAAATGTGTCCTTTCATTACACGAGCTTCATGACTAGTTGCAACAAATTTATCAATAAGAAAGTCTATCTCATGGGCTGCAACATAAGCAATATATTTCTCAACTTGTTCTATATCATGGCATGCAAATTTACACTCTTGATAAGAAGCAATAATAGGATCACTATTATACTTACATTGATAGAGAGTGTTTATAGTCTTTTCTAAAGCAGCAAGTTATATTATGTAATTCACAAAACTCAGTGGCCATATCATTAAGATGTTCAAGCAATTCAAGCATTCTATTTCCTTCTTTGGTTGATCGATATTCATAGTAAGCTCCCATAGTTTTGACATAGCCTTTCTCCATTTTTTTTAATTTTTTTTGGGTTTTTGATATATAAAACTGAAAGTAAAACTAATGAGAAACTCACAACCAAACAAGTTTAAAGGAACCTCCCCAAGCTTAGATGATTGCAAGATATAAAACAAGATAAAATAAATCTAAAGTCTAGTGCACACAAGAATAGAAACTTAAGCGCTACGCTCCCCGGCAACGCGCCAGAAAAGTACTTGATAACCCCCAAGAGCAGGGGATCACTGTAGCACCTCTCAATGTGGAAGTAGGGTATCGATCCGTAGGAGCAAGAAGGAAAAGTTATCTATTTCCTACAACTAAAGTGTCACAAGTTTTAGTTGATTATGCACTAAACAAGTTTAAGGAACAAGATGGTTGATTTAATGGATGGAAGTTTAATGTAACAAAACAAGAATGTAAAAGTGTCCCAATCCTCTTCAATGCAAGAGGACAAGACAAATGTTTTCTCTTATAGGAACAATGGACATGGATTCATGGGTTCACTTAATCCTCTCTCTCTCATCTACGGTGATTATCATGTTATAGATAAAGTACACACAATTGTCATGTTTTAATGGTAGCTTTTAATGACGGCTATATGTCCTAAAACACATAGTTGAAAGAAATACTCATTTGTGTGCTATGTCACCCCCGCAAGGCTAGCATGGATGCTGTCACTCCCACATCATACTCTTTCTTTTTACCCCCAGATAAAGGATGTTGGGCTGTATTTCACATGTCACTCAATACATATGCCGTTGTCACATCGGCCATCCTGTACCTACATACATCATACTTCATAATGGACAATATTCTAAACACTAGTGCAATGATTCATATTTCGTGTGCATGACCACATCTCTCTCATCTATCCACACTTGGTGGTGTCAATCACCTCATGACAAGGATAAACAAGGCATTATGCATAAATCAAACCATCACATGTATCATAGAATATCTCCAAAGTATGACAAATCATAAAAGCTCCAACACAACGGTAAATGCATAACAAATCATCTCATACCACAATATCCACCATAGGAATTACATAGATGACCGTAATCATGTTCAGCAGCTCATACAGTACTAATTAGTGAAGCTCAAAGAGAGGAGAGATACATAAGTTACCACCACAAACCCAAGTCCAGGGGGTGGACTACTCCCCCGTCATCATGGAGACGGTGGAGAAGTCGTTGGAGAAGATGGAGACCACCCCGGCAGCGCCCCGCCGGAGTTTCCCCCCTCCAATCTGCAGCTCCAGGTCTCTGTTTCGTGGTTTCTGTGTTTCGGCGGCGCTCCCTTTCGCGAAAGCCCTGGGGGGTCTATATATAGTCGTTTTTAGGTCAAGACGAAGCTTCGGGAAGAAAGATCGACGGCAGCGGAGGACCGAGGGCCAGTTTGGTGGGTCCCACGCGGTTAGGGAATCTGGCCACGTGGGCCCACCCCTTTCGGCCTTCTGGTCTCCATTTCTTTCGATTCCTTTGCGCCTATGTTTCGTTCCTTCCAAAAAAGTGATCCCCGTAAAATCTCAGGTCATTTGGACGTCGTTTGGGTCCCTGAAACATCAAAATATAGAAAAAGAGGTTTTCTGACAGCCCAGGGTTAATTCCAGAAAAATGGGGAAGTCGTTAATTATCCCCAAAACTCAATATAAATCATGAATATAACCCTTATATGATGCAAATAGCATGGAATAACATGTAATAAAATGTAAAGTTCATGTATGCATTTTACATGCATCACCCCCATAGCGAGTGTTTTTTTAAATAATAAGAACCCAAATTCGCGTCCGTGAGGACTTGAACCTGTATGGCTGGGTTGTACATCCATTCCACTAGCCAAGTGAGCTAGGCTCAGTTCTTCTTAAGGTTGGATATTCCCTTGACTTAATTCGTGAATTAAGGAAGGTTGTAAAAACTAATTAACATGTTGTTATATTGAGGTAAAAATGTGCAATTAAGGCATATTCTTGGATATTCTCTTGATTAATTCTTGATTGGACTCAATGCAATCTGGCATTGGACTCGAATAGTCCGATTCTGACTCTAGTTGGACGTCACCACAACAAAAAACACGTGTTAGGTACCAGATAAGTCGGACAATGGTCGGAGATTCTGGCCTCGAGTTAACCAGGAGCACCTGGACAAAGAGCCAGACGGTTTGGCCAAAACCCGAGCACCTGGTCCAACACTTATCTCTAAGCACCCGGAAATGGGGCAGGATATTCCAACATGTATAAGGAAACTGGGAATCACCCATTTGTCCTAGATTATATGCTGAAATCACTTTTACCAGGGCTTCACTGGATAGTCCGATCGACTAAGCTCACTTGCTTTTTGAATTTTAAAGTAACTTTCTGGCTAACCTTTCTTGGGATATCTTTGTTAGGATAGGACTTTGGATAGAAACTTTCACATGGAAATCCCTACACAACTGACACATGTAAAACATATTCATATATTTTGAAGTTTATTATATTAATTCTCCTCATATATTTAACATGCCTATTATCATTTAATGTTTTGTTGATTTATAATACTTTTTACAAAATCCCACTATTTTGGTATTTAGTTTTGGAAAGCAAAAAATACACCTTTTCAACCTTGTGGAATTCAAATAAATCGGGGACCAATCTGGCTTCATTTGTTTACGTTTTCCCACTATTTTTTTACGTTTTCAAAGATGAAGAGTATAGACCCAAGAAGACCAGGTGGTGGACCTTGGGCCGTGGGTCCTTGTTTACCCCTCGAGCATACGATGGCATTGATTATTGCGCCACTGTCTTAATTTTGATCTAAAATATCGTCTATATATATACCCTCTTGATTTTTTCACGAAACTGAAAGGTTGATACGACACAAAACATGAAATGATAAAAAAAAATCATTGCCGGTGCAAGATTTGACAGGGGGCTGCTGCCGAAACTTCTCTTAGTTGCATCTCGAAACTCTCCATCAACTCCTCTCTTGTCTTCGTGGTGAATAGGGTGTAGTTCACACCCGGACTATGGTGTTTAGCAGTAATTTGATTTTAACTCTCTATGGGCATGCTATCATTATTGTAGAACCCTATGAGCTTCCCTACATGGTTATTGTCACTATTATGTATCATTGATGGTAAATATGTTTCTTATGAGATGATTTATTCAGTTACAATTGTGTTCATGTTTGTCGTTTATTATTCATAGATGAATATTACTACCCCGTTATTATATGCTACATGATCATAGGGAACATATGTATCAGATGGAGTGTAATTGGTACAATGCTCCAGTCTAGTGACAGTATGGATTACATGGTTATGGTGTTTACCTTTCTTATGTCACCTCACTAAGGCTAATGGGAAAGCATGTGCTCCATCGCTCAATGACATAAAGACCGGACTTATTTGTGCATTTGCTCTTCCAAGATCATGTGATTAAATTTAGTGCAATACTTTGTCTTATATTTAATTCTAAGTGTGCAAACAACCCACTCTCATAAGGAGTATTAGTGGGGTGAGAGAATACCACATCTACTCGATATTAGAACGTGATACCAATATGAATGTTGTTGATGACTAGAAAAACATAGAAGTTGCATCATGTATTTATCATGTTATAGCCGTTATATCTATGCTTATTTTGTTCCACAATGTTTTCCAGAGACTGATCAAGGGAACCATAAACCCCGGTCCATTTTTCCATATAAGAAATACTATTTACATAAGTTCTCCCACAATTCAGAATTATGATAGATTAATCAAAAAACGAAAACACTTTTCATTTTGTTTTTTAGTAGAACATAATTATTTTTCTTTCACTATCAGTTATACTTGACACTTACTTTGATGGATTTTGGGGATAACAAGGCATTTTTAGAGCTTTCACATGTTTCTTGGCGGAGAAGAACACGCACACAACCTTCTCCAGTTCGACATAACCCACAAGTCATCGTTGTGGAGAAGAAATCTGCTTGTTGCAACACTCTGAACTTGGAGACTCAACTAGTTGGTAGACGCCTAATATTCTGGGATCCTGTTACTCAAGGAAACAAGAAGATTATGTAAAACAAGCCTTCTCGGAGATCCTCCTTGAGCCACTTCAATTTTTTATGGGCGTCCATCCTAGACACTCATTGCACATGGGACTAAAACCTTCCCATGACTTGGCCGCCTCACTAGTCCCTTTAATTTTCCTTCATCGATACCAAACACATGATTAAGAAATTAAGAGAATTTATAACTCACTTTAGACCTCCTTATCAAATTACTGTGCATGAAAATGATACTGGCGTTATAAAATCCAATGAGACCTTTTCATGTGCCCTGACTTTGATTTTACTGTGTTTATTACCATTTTCGTGTTTTTCATATTCCTTTGAACCAAATTCCCATGTTTACAAAACAATTATGTGTTTGCCTGTTCCCGCAGTTTTAGGATCTTGCTAACCAAACAAGCCTTCAATATGTGTTATTTGGGCCTGTAAATTGTTCTTGGTGTATATACAAAAAAACATCTACAGAAATCACTTTAATTTAACTCATATACAATGTACAAAGAAAATTATATATGACTATAAGAGGTTGACGCTCCTAGTTTCGTTTTAAAAAAACGATAGATCTTCCTAGCCATTGATAACCTATCTCAATATTATCGTTGCACGCAATGTTCTAGCTATAGCAACGTGGCCACCTGCTAGGAAATATATACCAACACAAAAACATGAGCTTGGATACAGGTTGGAGATGTATGAAATCCCTATTCTAATTTTATAATTATCAATTGTATGCTTATTTGTGCTTTAGTTATATTTATAGCTTATTATTTATTCCCCATTATAATTTTGCTGTGCTATCAAATAGTTAATCTATAAAATTGTTGATGTTCTCATTATCCACCATGTTGCCTAATTTTTTCTGAACATTGTTAAAAATTTAGGTGAACAATATATGGGCTTATAATAGTTTGATCTTTTATTATTGTGTTGGATTTAATATGCACTAACCTTTGTTGATTAGCACACATTAATAAATGTTTATAGCCTTCTTGCACCTCTGCCATATACATTCAAGATAGGAAAACGTGTAAGATTGTTAGTCACTGAAATATTAGTTATATTTTGTTCATGTCAGCTCAACATTATTTTCATGTGGTAAATCACTAGATGAAAAATGGTAGTGTAAGTAGTGTCAATGAAGGGGCTCTACATGAAGTGGTGGACTAGGAAGCATCTGTTTTTTAACTGCCCCTTTGCAAGAAAATGTTAGCAACAAACTGTCAATTCCATGTGTGTCAGATAGAGGCACAGAGGCGATGTTCGAGCATGCTAAACAAAAATTTCAGGGGCCGAAGTTGTTTGAGTGGCACATGTACCTTGTACGTGGGGTATTTGGAAACAGCTCGCTCTTATATTTGAGAGGAAACTACCATCTATAAACTCCTGAAGGTAATGTTTAAACAAGACCTGGGTCTGTTGCGCATAGGGTTAAGCCAGAGCAAAGAACAACTGATTGGATAGAAAAACTCTTAACTCTCTCTTGACTAGGTTTCTTCTAACACCCCCATCTCCCCATGTAACCCCTCTCTTCTGGTTTGCCTTGTACATTTGTACAACGTGTATTCTTTTAACTAATTAATGGAAATTACACCGTAGGGGATTCCCGTACAGTTCCATGGTCAAAGGAAAAAAAAAACTTTGGTACAATTGACAGTAACTTAATTAACTTTTTTTTTGTTGAAATGGAGGTTGAACCCCCAGGCTCTGCAAACTATTGGTTTATAACTTTTTAGGTGAAACAAAAAGTTACCCATATTGGGGACTAGAATCGAGAAGACAATGTTGAAGGTAAAGACGGATAAAAAATGAGATTCATGGTTTGAGAGTTAAAACATTGTGTGGCGCTGCAATTACTTCTCGACGGCCACCCTTGCCGGTAAGTCCATAGCCCGACTGTCACGTTATAGTCCAGCCCATACATATATTTTTTGGTTGGTTTGAGGTAGCTTATCACGTGTACTGGCTACATCCATCAGCCATGTTTTCAGAAGACGTGATATGGCCGTTCCTATGTCCTTTTTGCCCATATCTGAGATTTTTTTTGTAAGATAATACCGTCTTCTATCTCAAATCATCGGTGCGTCGGAAGCTGCTCGCCGCCGAGGAAGGCATTGATGAGCTTCAGCCCTTCAGCCGGCTTGTTGAGGGGCACCAGATGGCCTGCCCCCCTGACCGTCACCATGCTCATGCCATGGTACTCCACGAACCTCCCAGCAACCTGCATTTTTCAGCTCCACGTTTCAGCATCGCTGGCTACTCCTGATGCTCAACTCAGTATGTTCACAACATATTCAGAGAGTTCAGACCTGCTTGTCGAGGTACCAGGGTTGCCATGGGGTTTTGATGGGAAGGCCGAGCGCTTCGACACAGTACCGCGAGCCGATCACCGGGACCCTGCCATCTGCGTCACCGCTGCATCCATAAAAAAAAAAGAGTCTAGTATTAAGCCATCTAGGTAGAATCTCAGGTTACTGGAGAATTTGGACACTTCCTGTAATGTTGTCAGTAGCTCTACATGGAGTGTCAGTGATGTTTAAGGTCAGGTGTGCATCTTGTAGAGGTTAACAATGACGTATTTAGTCTTATTGGTTCAAGAAGAGGCACACCTGTAGAGCCAGACTCTCAACCCCGCTTTGATCAGCTTGGAGTATATAGGTAGAATCGAAGACACCGAGAAATTGTAGGAGTTCAGGATGGGGTCACTGCACAAAGAATAGATGAGCTAATGTTTAGAATGAATGAGAACGACTACTCCATGGAGGAATGAGACCTTGGTCAACCCACCTGCAGACTTGATATTTCCCTGGAAGCAGCCCACTAACATTTGCATGGAAGGCTTTCTGCACATCTCCCCTGTTGAAGTAGTCTTGTGCGTAGGACGAGTAGCACGGATCATAGCCCGAGAACACCCGGGCCCGCCTCCCGAATTGCCCATCCTATCAAGATACACGTAAATGTCAAGCCAAACTGAGACCTGAAACTTTCAGCTTCCATGCCACTTTACCTGATGATTTGCGAAGAATGCTCGGCCAGCGGAAGATGATGATGAGTTCAGGTCCAGGAGGCACTTGGGAGCATAGATGTTGTATATGTCGATCAGATCGTACTGATCGAAGACGACGGTCATCACGTCGTTGCAGCCATCGGTCCAGTTGGATTTCTTGAAGTCACATTTCTCCATGATACTCTTGTAAACTTCGTCTGACACGACTGCGTGGCTCCACGCGTACTCAGCCAACCCTTTTGAGTCGTAGTAATCATCGGTGAGAGGGTTGCCAACCTGCAGTACATAGGTGCATTCTGAATTTTCTATTCTGCAATGTTAAATTTCCTAAATCTGAAACATGAATCTAGCTGTTATGATAGTTATTCTTTTCTGTGAAGGTTCACGTGGAAGTTAGTCTAGTTGACAAAATTATATTCCTAGTGATTGACAAACACTGTTTGAAAGGAATACATATTTGCGTAAGACTGATCCTGTGTAAATTCTTACCATGAAGCCCTTGAGGTTGATGTATGAGTTGGCCATCTTGTCCTTGCTCCTCTCATAAACAAGATCAGCAAGCTGTGGCACATAGTGACCTGAAGCACAGGGAAAATTGTACAGAAGAAGTTCAGATTTCATCTTCAATAATGCACAGAGGGAAAATTATGCAGGGATCCTTCTGTTCCACTGCATGTGCATTGTCAGTACTCATTTCCCTTTTAGGGGTACGTGTTCAGTTCAGAGATCCGATGGCCATTTTGAAATGAGAGACGGGACCATATTTTCGCTACGGAAAAGGTTTTGGACTTCGTTCGAGCAAAGTAATTTTACTAGTTTGGGTAGCAACCCTAAAACGTATGTTCTCAAATGTGGAAATTTCATCGGCAAGTTATTTGTCTACTTGGAGTTCCTTCTCAAATTTGAACAATTGGATGAGAGTGACCATATTTACTTCATGAAAAATAGAGGTGAGATTTATGGTTAGATTCTTTGAAAAAAAATGGTTTGCTTTTGAGATGCTGAATTATGAGTTTTCTTAATCGACAACCCAGTGGAAATTGGGCAAGCTAAGCTGTCAGGCCTATTCTACAAAGGAAGCGATCACTTTTCTTCAGTGGAAGTCCTGATTTGAGATAAGATAGTGACACCGTTCGATTCAGGCAATAAGAGAAGGTTTGTGAAAGACTTAGTTGATGCACCCCATTTTGAACTGATAGTGCAATGTGGAAAGTGAAGCACACTGAGAAGCGCACGTATGAACAAGAAAAAGATGCGTCATTTCACCGTATTTAGCACACATCTTCTACTTGTTGTAGATTCTTTTAACATATTGCTAGCATTTCTTTATAGTAGAATTCCAAAAATTGAAGTATTGTTTAGGAAGTTCACTTGGTTTCAGGTCAAATTGAAGTACCTGCATAGCTCTCTCCTGATATGTAGAAATCTCTGCCCTTGTACTGAGGAAACTTCTTGAACCAATTCACCAGGAAACTATAAGCATCCTCAGCTACAAAAAGGATGGCACGAAATCCCATTTGTGAACATGTGACTAGTACAGGGCAACCTAGATTCAACTTGTATTTGGCAAAGAAAACAACTTATTATTTTAATAATCAATTTACCTACAAAATGATCGTTCAATTTGGTAAGGTCAGAAGAAGTGTTGGTGTAGGAGAAGCCAACCCCAATGGGAGATTCCAGGAACAGCAAGTTAGCCTCTGAAAAATGGCAAACCAAAGCACAAAAAATCATCAGAGTTGTTCATCAAACAAAGGATAGGAATAGGATGAAGCAGGATTTCAAGAAAAAACCATGCAAGCATGCTCATCACCTTGGTTCCAAGCATATTTGTTGAACTCCAGCGTTTCTCCCTTTTTGTCAACTATGAGAGGCCCTAGCTCAGATGCAGCTCCATAACCGATCGATGAGCAACCGGGTCCTACGAAACAAATCATGACGATTAAATATTATTCATAGACAAAAAGGTACAGTAACATACTTTCTACATGAGAAACAGCCTGAAAAGTAACTCGGGTCTGAATTTTTTGGCATAAATAAGCCAAGAACAGAGGTCCTAGCAGCTAGCAGGTCTAGTTCTACTTAATGCCTGGTCATCCTTTACAGCAATTAAAGAAGCAGTACAAAATAACCCACAAGGCAAGTGACGTAACAAGAATGGTCACCGGTAGTAATAAATAATGAAAAAGTTATGCATGGAACATTCGACTTGACTGATAAAGCTACGTACCCATACTTCGATTTAATGTTTACGATCGTTGTTCACGGAGTAGTGATGCAAAGAACAAGTGATGTCGATTTAAGGTTGAAAAACTGCCCGGTAAACAATTAATTCACATCACAATGAAACAGTAGATTAACAAATAAAATGTTCAGAAGAAACAGTTAGCCAATAAAGCAGTATAGTAGCAACGGAAAGCAGGAGGACAAAAATAAACATATATTGTTTTTGAAATTTGAGTAACAAAGCTAATCAAGGACGTGTGGATGCTGCTGACCTCCATTGAGCCAGAGGAGGAGGGGCTTGTGCTCGGGCGCGGTCTGCGCCTCGAAGAACCAGTAGAAGAGCGCCCTGCCGTGCCGATCGTCGACGGTGACATAGCCCGAGAACTGCGAGACCCCGGGGCTCGCCGGCTGCCCGGGCAGGCGGGTTACCCTGTCAGCCTCCTGAGCCTCGTTGCCGACGCTGCTGCTAGTGGTGTTGGCGGTACAGAAGATGAGGAGAACGAGAGCACAGACGAACAGCGTCGCTGCCATTTGCGTTGTGTGAAAGGGGAGTGCTTGTGCCGACTAGGTGGTTTAGCATGCGTGTGAAATGTGAGGATGGAGGGGTGGAGCCATTGGCATGGAGGGTGGGGCGAGGAAGGAGAAGATCAGAAGATACGGTGGCTCATCTTGGATGTATCCCCGCGTGGAGTTTTATTTGGGTCTTGCTCTTGGACTCTAGGGGTAGACTAGTATGCGCATAGGCTCTTGAGCTGCCATGCCAAATACCATCGCTATCCGACATAAGGGCTCGTTTAATAATTCTGCCAACGGGTGAATTTTCGAGAAATTTGGAGGGTTTTGGAATCATTTTCTATATTTTTCTGACATGTAGATTATATTTTGGACATTGCATAGGTATACGCGTCATTTCATATTAGAAGAAAAACGCCGTTAAGGCACCAAAGCTTACAAAAGAAGCGAACCAAACAAAACAAAACTACATAGCTGGCCTAGGAAGAGGGAAATAGAAAACTGGATAGCAACCAAACAAGAAAAGATGCAAATATAGTGCGGATCAGTTGCTATTTGCATGCATTTAGTATGAGACAGAAAAGATAGCATCGCCAAGTTCTTTTACAAATTTGTAGATTAAAAAGAGCTTTTTTACGGTACCCTATACTGCTAGGTACAGCGAGCAGTATACAACCATCCAACCGTTGATTTCTTGGGGGTAGTTTAGATATTTCCCGTTCTAAAAATGATAAGACCTGCTGCTTCCAGCTGTTGCCTTGGCCGCCGCCGCGGCCGACCTCGCCGCTGCGTCCCTCTCTACCGGCGTGCTTCTGTCGTCGCTCGCCGCCCTAGCTGGTCTCATGCCCGTCGATGCCACGGCTCCGTACCTCCTGCCGAGGCGCACATTACCCTCGCACCGTCGTACGCACGATGAACAAATGGATCTAAGCGGATCGTGAAGGCATGAAGCTACGAAGCTAGAGATCGTTCCTGAATTCCCGATCCATCTATAGACATGAAAGTTCAGAAAAAACTGAAACATGGAGAAATTCCATTGCCAAGCTTACATCAATCTAAGGAAAATTGCCCACAAATTTCAGCAACATATACAATTGCTAAAATTCATAATTTTTGTATAATTCTCGAGAAAAATATCTCGTACAGTTCTGTCATTCACAAATCTGCCCACGAACCATGCAAGTAATTGCTGCATAACAAGATGGTGGGCATCGACATAGATATGTACGGTCATACAACTAAGGTCTACATCTGATGCTGATATTGGGGCGCTGGATTCCAGGCGGCCGAGGATTCGGGGGACGGCCAAATCGTCCAGCGGCACAGAGTTGTAAAGAGGACAAGGAGTTGTATGGAGGCTGCGGCTGGACGTACGGCGGCGACGACCGGAACAACAGCAGACGTGATGCGCGGACGAGCGGAATTACTAAATGATTACTGCTCGAAGATGAGCGAGCAGTGCTGGTCATACTGCTGGCCTAATAGCTGGCCCCATTCTAACAGTATAGATCCATACACACCGTTAGATCTACAGGATGGACGGCCTGTATTCATCGCAGGGTACCATAAAAGAGCTCAAACTCTGAGATGGGTGAATCCAATTTATGATCCATCTGTCGATTTTGGTACTAAATTCCACACGTGGATATTTCCAATTTAGCATACGTCTTTGCCGTTTATTTCAGTTTTTGGTCCAACTACCACTCGCCACAACCTCCACTCTCCACGGCCGTCGCCGCTATTTTTAGAAATCAAAAATAGATAATAGTGTTGTGTCTTTTTTTTAGATAAAGTGATTTTATTACTTAAGAGTTTTAAGCATTACACCCGGCCTCTGCATAGCTAAGATGCACACAGCCACCAGTTCACCAGTAACCAATTCAGAACAAAAAGGTAAAAAGACGAATTACATATCATAATGAGAAATTGTAGATCCGCCTAAGAAGCTTGTAGGTCTATTCGGATTCTATGTTGCCATCCATGCCGGGAGAAAAACTCCCTGGCCGCAGCCTCCAGCCTCGACGCCACCTCCAAAAATAAGTCTCGGTGCTCCACACGCTGCAGGGCCGACCACGCTCGTAGCATAGCTGTACACCGATAGATAACCTGCATAACAGAACCATTTTTATCGTTAAAAATCTTGTCATTTCTACATAGCCACAGCGACCAAATAATGGCAATCGCTCCCATCCTACAGAAGAGTTTAAACCTAGGATCCACGCCAATTAACCAGTTGCCAAAAATGTTTGCAACAGTATGTGGTGGATGTAAGGTAGAACCTATCTGGATGGCTGGCCATATAGACCTGGCGAATTCGCACTGGAAGAATAAGTGTTTAATGGTCTCGTCATGTTGACAGAAAACACACTTTTTACTTCCGTGCCAATTACGCTTGGCAAGGTTGTCTTTTGTAAGAATTACACCCCGACGAAGATACCACGCAAACACTTTAGTTTTAAGCGGTATCCTCATCTTCCAAATTTTGTTATTATCCTTAATATCGACTGACACTTCGGGTAGAATTAGTGCTCTATACATAGAATCAACCGAGAATTTACCATTCTTCGTAAGATTCCATTGAAATTTATCTGGACCTTCCGACAATTGGACAGAATTCAATCGGATGAGCAAGTCATTCCAGGATGCTTGTCTTGTTCCAAGTAAACTTCTTCTGAACGAAACATCTGGTGGGGAAGTACCCAACACCTTCGCGATCGTGTCGCTTTTGTTTCGTACAATAGTGTACAGAGCCGGATATTGTTCTCTAAGGGTAGAATGGCCTAGCCATTTATCCTCCCAGAAACGAATTTCCGATCCATCCCTAATTAAGAAAGATCCAGGATAGTGTTGTGTCTATTTTTGTCACGGAACTATGCTAGTTTAACTAGTGGCGCGCCAATGGAGAAGCCACTAGTAACCATATTTAGTAGTGAAGTGGGGTCACACGTCAGTGGCATTACTACCACTGGCGTAACAGTAGTGGTGTGAGCCAAACACACCACTAAAGGCCAATCTGTCACGTAACTGCTAGTCTGCTAGGTAATTCTGGTAATCTACTGCACATTGTATTTCTCACAGCGGGCCATTTGAAATTTAAGAATCGTGCCATCATCGTCACACCGTTGTGTGTTACAACCACAATATGGCTCTCCTCTCTGCGGGCGCTCAGAGGCAAATCAATGAAGGGACATGACCATTTTTCCTTCAGCGATTTAAGAAAGTCGCTTTTTTCGAAATTTTGTATGCACTTAATTTAGATGATTGAGATTTAAGAAATCTTGCTTGATATATAGCAAAACCATAAAAAATTAGTACCTTAATTAATGATTAGACTGTGCAATAACAGAAAAAAAATCAAAACATACAAGTTCCATCATTGGAACACAAAACTTAGTACGTAGTACAATCCTTGTTACAAAAATTCGTCGATTCAAGATCATCCACGACACCGTGACACGATACTACAGTTAATGCGAGTCTCAGCAAAACAAATAAAGAAACTTAGTCTGGTATTAGATCCCGAACGCGAGAAGGGCATTGGATATATCGCAAATATCATGAGCTCGCTTGAACACCTGACAGTGCCGAGCTAACAGGCGCAACTTGAGTCGCAGCTCCCCGCCCTCATCGTACTCGACAGCAAAGGAGGTGATGCAGATGACGACGCGTGGAGGCGTAACGTACCCCACGGTCTCCTTGGCCTTGCGCATGGCGTATAGTCATCGTCCTTGTGCCACATGGTCTGGACGACGCAGAACCTAGTGCCGCCCATGTAGACGAGCTTGGCGCCAAGGTGCACCGGCGACTCCCTGTGGAACAGCCTGTCCTCGACGAGGATCCTCCAGCGCGGCAGAGTCGTGCGGCCCCCGGCGTGGAGGGGCATGACGTCTGATGAGCAGAGGTGGCCGGTCACCGGTGCCGCCTTTGTGGCGGCAGAGGCTGACCCAGGCGTCCAGCTCAGCCACATAGTGTGCCTGGCCAGAGAAAGGCAGTAGCCAGTCGCCCTGGCGTGTCTACTCCAGGCTTTGGGTGTCGAATGAGAAGGTTCCCTTCTCGGCGCCGCTGGTAAACCTGTCGGCGAACACGAAGAGGGTGCGGCCGTCCGGGTGCACGGCATAGCCGAGGATACAGTTGGAATCGAACGGCAGCGGCGACTTTATGGTGGTCCAGGACCACGGCTGTTTCTGATCAGGAGGCGGGTACACGGTGAGCGGCGGCGCTGCAGGCGCTGGCGGGTCAGCAAGGTAGTAGGACGTGTAGATGAACAAGAAGAGCTTGCCGGCCATGGAGATCACGAGGGGCAGCCCAAAGTCCATGTGGAACTCGGGCCACGGAGGATGCCCACAGCCGACGTTGCGGTGTCGAAAGCGGGGATGCCGGGCTGCTCTCGTGGGGCTTCATGGCCACGATCTTGGTGCCGTGGGCGACGATGCTGTGCGAGTACCCATGAACGACGTCGAAGCGAGCGAGCGGCGGCTCGGTGAAGGGTTCCGGCTCATGGTCGTCGTCGGACTGCAAGGCGTCCACGTCCAACTTGCGGATGCTGTAGCCATTCTCCCAGTCGTCCAGCACCAGGTAGAGGAACTGCTGCTGCTCCTGTTTCGCCGGCCTCTTGGCGGCGGCGCCGTGGTCAACAGAGCCCATGCGCTTTGACATCCTTCTGGCCTAGCTGGACAAGCGCCGCCGTACCAGAATATATATACTACTCGATCCCGTATAGGTAACGGAACGGTGATTAGTGTTCGGAATCGAACCCTCTTGGGAGATTCCTTCTCTTTGAAGGAATGGGATTGGGAACCCCCTACCGGAATCGAACGGTGATTAGTGTTCCCGTCTGGGCCGTTGAAGAGGTTGCAAGGTGTGCGATGGATCAGGGGCCCCAAAGGTTGTGCCCCCAAATCGCTGGGAACTAATACGAGCTGTCATGAGTATATATAACTTGTGCGTGCACTTTTTGTTGACTCTCACGGACATATGATGATAACACTGATTATTGTTTTTGCAATCTACAGGAATAATAATGACGTCATTTGTAACTTGTATGCATATTATGTATGCTTGTCTCGAGAACATAAAGAGTATACATTTATTTTTTAACACTCATGTATGAGTATAGTACATAATATAATTCATCATCATTTATGATGTATAAAAAGACATTTTCTTCATAAGGCTCATATGAGACTCTATATCGATATTGTAGAAAAGAGAGGAAAAATATCAATTCAAAACATTCCTTTTGACAAGTACTTGTTAAAATTATAATACTACTCCCTCCATATCAAAATATAAGACTTTCTAGCTAGTTTCCAAACACATGTATTTAGACATGATTTAGTGCAAGGTTCATGTGAATCTTGCACTAAAACATGTCTAAATACATATGTGTGGAAACTAGGTAGAAAGTATTATATTTTGATACGGAGGGAGTATGTTTTATGGTCAAATCTACCCTGATGTTCTTTCACGAGTCCTCTGAGGTTAGTTGGAGCGCATTTTTTTACAAGCTCATTTCCACTCTATTCGAGATACTCCCTCCATTCCTGAATGTAAGACGTATAGTTTTTGTACGAATATTAAGACGCGGGAACTTAGCCTATGGTGAAATCTTTTTCCCCTGGAAAAAATTCGGACAGAGGAGTCCCTAAAAATCACAAATTGAAAACGATCCTTTAAATTTTTCCGTTATAGTTTGAAACTCATTTTTTTATGCCTAAAATTGTCCATAAATCGCAATACACCCTATATTTTGGAATTTTCCTCAAAAAACTATACGCCTTACATTACGGAACGGAGGGAGTACTATCTTTAAGGCGTCCGTGTCATTTTGGGGTGGCTCGGACGAAACCCTCCGGGGTGGCTCGGGGGAAACCCTAGCCACAGCCGGTCCGCTGCCATCGCCCCTCCTCTCCGCCATTGCTGAAGAAGCCAATGGGCACCCTACTTGGCGGATGTCGGGTTCTTGTCTCCTCTTCCATTCCTCACGACGGAAATCTTTGGCCTGGAGCGCGATGACGGCCCTGGACATCGGACATGTTTGGAGGAGCATGATGCTGGGGCCCGGCGGCACCAAAACCCTTATGTGGTGGTCAAACTGCCGCTACTTCGTGGGGTGTGGCAGTCGGGGCTAGACCTTCGGTGGTGCTCGGGTCATGACGGCTACTTCTTTGGGCCAAC
Organism: Poa pratensis; assembly: GCA_947311845.1. Classification (NCBI taxonomy): domain Eukaryota; kingdom Viridiplantae; phylum Streptophyta; class Magnoliopsida; order Poales; family Poaceae; genus Poa; species Poa pratensis. The sequence goes on along the minus strand of CAMZMU010000039.1, from coordinate 14,190,585 downwards.
AGGCCTTCAGAGTGTGGTATGCAGTGGCTTGCAACGTGGTGGCAGTTGTTGCTGCTGCATGGTGATAACCCCCAAGAGCAGGGGATCATTGTAGCACCTCTCAATGTGGAAGTAGGGTATCGATCCGCAGGAGCAAGAAGGAAAAGTTATCTATTCCCTACAACTAAAGTGTCACAAGTTTTAGTTGATTATGCACTAAACAAGTTTAAAGAACAAGATGGTTGATTTAATGGATGGAAGTTTAATGTAACAAAACAAGAATGTAAAAGTGTCCCAATCCTCTTCAATGCAAGAGGACAAGACAAAGGTTTTCTCTTATAGGAACAATGGACATGGGTTCATGGGTTCACTCAATCCTCTCTCCCATCTATGGTGATTATCATGTTATAGATAAAAAGTACACACAATTGTCATGCTTTAATGGTAAACTTCTATGACGGCTACATGTCCTAAAACACATAGTTGAAAAAAAAATCATTTGTGTTGCTAGGTCACCCTCGTAAGGCTAGCGTGGTTTGTTGTCACTCCCACATCATACTTCTTCCTTTTTACCCCCAGATAAAGGATGTTGGGCTATATTGTGTCACTCAATACATATGCCGTTGTCACATCGGCCATCCCGTACCTACATACATCATACTTCATAATGGACAATATTCTAAACACTAGTGCAATGATTCATATTTCGTGTGCATGACCACATCTCTCTCATCTATCTACACTTGGTGGTGTCAATCACCTCATGGATAAACAAGGCATTATGCATAAATCGAACCATCACATGCATCATAGAATATCTCCAAAGTATGACAAGTCATAAAAGATCCAACACAACGGTAAATGCATAACAAATATCATCTCATACCACAATATCCACCATAGGAATTACATAGATAGATCCATACTTATGCAAGGCACATCATATGGACTTCAACAATGATCATACATAGAGAGATTAGATCAAGTTACCACCACAAACCCAAAGTCCAGGGGGTGGACTACTCCCCCTTCATCATGGTGATGATGGTGGAGATGTTGGAGAAGATGGAGACCACCCCGGCAGCGCCCCGCCGGAGTTTTCCCCCTCCAATCTGCAGCTCCAGGTCTTCTGTTTCGGTTTTGTGTTTCTGCGGCGCTCCTTCCGAAAGCCGTCGGGGGACTATTTTTATAGTCGTTTTTAGGTCAAGACGAAGGCACGGGGACGAAGATCGACATCGGAGGCTCGAGGCCCAGGATAGGGGGTCCCACGCGGCCAAGGAATCTGGCCGCGTGGGCCCACCTCTTTTGGCCCTCGGGTTTCCATTTTTTCGCTTCCTTCGCTCCTACGCTTTGTTCCTTCCAAAAAATGATCCCCGCAAAATATTAGGTCATTTGGACGTCGTTTGGGTCCCTGAAACATCAAAATATAGAAAATAGGGTTTTCTGCCAGTGCAGGGTTAATTCCAGAAAAATAGGGAAACTGAAATATTCCCAAAATCAATATAAAACAATGATATAACCCTTATATGATGCAAATATGATTGAAATATAAGTAATATAATGCAAAGTTCATGTATGCATTTTACATGCATCAACATCCCCAAGCTTAACCTATACTCGTCCTCGAGTATGAAGGTGATAAAACTAACATGGACTTTGCTTTTTAATACTATCAATGGATATCAAAGATGATTACTATTGCTACATAGAGTCAAATGATTCATTCTTCAAAGGAATAGCAATATACAAGATAGATTATGAAGTGATATCAAATATTCAATGTAAGGATGTTCAATGATAATTCACAAAGTGTAACATAGAAGAAAGTACTATGGACCAAATGTATGCATAATAAAAAGTAAAAACATCCTATAATGGTCATAGAGTATTCTTGTAAATCTGAATATAAAAGGTGGACACTTTGGAAAGATATATAAATAAGTAGAGGTAAAACATGAATAAGTTTCATCTAGCTTCCAAATGCTTCTACTTAAGTTAATGTTTGCAATGTGGTATTCATTGGTGTCAAGCTCTCATTACCCCTATCATAGCATCTTGAATGGTTAAAGTTTAAAGTGAAAGCAAATATGAGTAGTGTGCTTGACAAAGTATGGGTTGAATGCCTCATGCCCCGTGAATACGAGTACCTACACCACGGTGTTACTCAACTCGGGCACAAAGCAAGTTCAAGTTAAAGTCATTGTAAGTAATATAATAGCGTCATCAAGAGCGTCAACTGGGGTACCTCTTGCCTCAGGACATGGAACAAGCCCATGTCAAAATGACAAGACAAACAAACAATGAACAATCTCACACTTTTTATTTACTATTTGTATAGCTTTTTATTGTGGTGCATCACTGAATGTTCACTTATGTAAGTAAATTTCCACCATGAATGATGCATGGCTTAGGTTAGCGGCCCAGGCGTCTCTCTAGCCATTTATACAAACTCCTCAAACTTACTAAGTTTCCGCATTTATTTGGCACCATGATAAGCATCCATAAACAAAAGTACATGATATCAACTAAATATAAAGAGCACGTTGAAAGCTTGCCATGTGACAGCACATATGAGCTAACTCCCAACCAAGACTCTTGTCAAGCTCACAACTTCATAATTTTAATCACAATGGTCATGTTTATTAAGTGCAATAAAAGTAAAGTGTGCATCAAGTTCGTGAGAGCTTTTTAACCAACTTTTCCCATAACAATCAATAACATAAGCATTTTAATTCAGAAGTATAGATAATACAATATAACATGATAAACATACTCGGAATAGCATAAAGCTAATAGGTAGATATGGTGGACTCACTGGAAAAACTTTGGTTGAAGGTGTTGGAAAACAAGTTTTTACTTGTTGGAATTTTTGGGCTAGCAAGAGGGAGAAAGTTGACCGTCTAAATGCATGCATAAGTGTCCATAGAACTAACCAATCCATGTTAAACAAAGTAAAGTAACATTCAGCATCAAAACATGAATAAAAGATAGCTCTTGATAAAACACTTGCAAATTAATACTCATTAAAAAGCACATGAATCATGCAACTATATGTATCTTTTTGAATCAACTCAAACATCCCTTTCCCAATCTTTTTAATAGCATCCAACTTAATTCAACCCAAATTTCCAGTAGCTCTCTCATATATAAATGATAGTGGTGGTCTCACAAAAAAAACAAACCGAAATAAAAAAAATAAAAGACGCTCCAAGTTTATGCGATAAAGTGCATTGATCGAAAAACAGAAGTTAGACGTGTGCAAACCGAGAGTGTGTTGGTCCAGTGGGGTTGTCTTCACATCCCCAAGCTTATGGTCTTCACCATCCTTGGATAGCTCTTGGTGCATCTCCTCTAATCCCTGTGAAAAAACTTCAAAACACCGTTTCTCCCATTTCTTTTCTGTGGGGTGACATTAGTAGTGATAGACAAATGAATTGCTTGCTGCATAAAATCCTTAAACAAAAATTCATATGAATGTCCAGAAAGTGTATAATGTTGTATGCCTACTTATAAACTCAATTGGATCAAAAAATTCAAGTTAAAAGTTCAAAGAATGCATCAAACAAAATGGGACAGAATCTGTCCAGAAAAACAGCAGCAGCAAAACGCATTTTTCTACCCTACTTAAATATGTCGAAAAAATCTGAAAAAATTCATGCTTACAGAGGATGAAAAGTTGCAACTACAGTTCAAATTTCAGCTCATTCGGAGTTACAGAATAGGAATGAAAAATCATACCGTGCACAGATTCGTGCTGGAATAAAATCTCCGAATGCAAAAAGCAACTTTTTCAAGCCAAAATAGGTAAAACTTGGCACTTTATTAAAAATTCCAGAAACAAAACTAAAAACTAAGTCTCTTGTTACAGCAAGAGGACACAAAGAAAATCAAAAATAAAAACAACCGGGTTGCCTCCCGTAAAGCGCTTTCTTTATAGCCATGTAGCTAGGCTTCTTACTTTGGTGATCATGAAGGTTGAAGCTCATGAGGGAGCTTGTTCTTTGGTGTGTCCCTCTTCCTTGAGAAGTGTTCATGCATAATACCAGGGTCCCATGGTGTTATCAATCCAATCAAAATAATATTCAAGTTGAGACCTAGTAGAGAGAAAAACAAAACACAAAAGTAATAACAACAAAGTCTAACTTTCTTTCTATGCATTGGCATTTTGTATATGAATGAAGCACAATAAATAGAAATTTTCCAATGCATATTAACAGTAGATACTTGCAACTTATAGTTATTAGCAACATAAAGAGGGCTCTTATCACCTCCTCTTTCATAATAGTTGCAAGAAGTAAAAGTAAATTCACCCATATAACCATTGGACTCATCCAACTTAGATAATTTAGGTACATAAAGAGGATCATTAAATTTATTATGGAATTCATTAGCATGCTTCCCTCTTTCAAAATAGTTATTAAGATCAATATCAAGTTTAATATCATGGTTGCAACAAAGATTTGGAACTAAAGGTAATTGCAAACCACATAAGTATTTCTCAACATAAGCAAATTTCTCCTCTATGGTGTAATTAGGAGAATCCAGAAACAAAGTAGGACTCTCATGAGTAAGAGTAACATCACAAACAGCAAGTATATCATTTTTATCCTCACATAATTTAGTAACAACTAAACATGGAGGTTTATCAATAAGCATAGGACCATCATCTAAAGCATTATCATATAGCATATTTAAGCAATACTCCTCATTATCATCAATAAGTTCACTAGTAGCATTAATAGAAAGTAAAGGAGCATTATTAGTTTCATCATAATAGCATGAGTTATCATATAGGACCATAGAATTTTTAGTTTGACACTCATCATAACATGGGTTTTCATAAATAACAAAAGACTTTTGAGTTTGAGTGCTACTATCAAATGTTGATGGTGAAGTTGGGAGATCCAACTCTTCCCCAAGCTTAGGTTGGAACACATCCATTTCAATCTCCTCTTCACATACTTCCTCTTCCAAGCTTATGTTTTCATTATCCTTTTCCTGCAAAATATTAGTACTTTCCATGGCAGCAAGAATTCTTTCTTTAACATAAACATTATCACTAAACTCTTTTTTGCAAAGTTGGAGAAGAATAGAAATGTGTCCTTTCATTACACGAGCTTCATGACTAGTTGCAAAAAAATTATCAATAAGAAAGTCTATTTCATGGGCTGCAACATAAGCAATATATTTCTCAACTTGTTCTATATCAGGGCATGAAAATTTATTTTCACGATAACAAGCAATTAGAGGATCACTGTTGTGCTTACATTGATAGGGAGAGTGTTTATAGTCTTTTCTAAAGCAGCAAGTTACATCATGTAATTCACAAAACTCAATAGCCATATCATTGAGATGTTCAAGTAATTCAAGCATTCTATTTCCTTCTTTGGTTGATCGATATTCATAGTAAGCTCCATAGTTTTGACATAACCTTCCTCCATAGGTAGGTGCAACCTCCCCAAGCTTAGGTGATTGTAAGATATAAAACAAGATAAAATAAATCTAAACTCTAGTGCACACAAGAATAGAAACTTAAGCGCTACGCTCCCCGACAACGGCGTCAGAAAAGTACTTGATAACCCCCAAGAGCAGGGGATCACTGTAGCACCTCTCAATGTGGAAGTAGGGTATCGATCCGCAGGAGTAAGAAGGAAAAGTTATCTATTCCCTACAACTAAAGTGTCACAAGTTTTAGTTGATTATGCACTAAACAAGTTTAAAGAACAAGATGGTTGATTTAATGGATGGAAGTTTAATGTAACAAAACAAGAATGTAAAAGTGTCCCAATCCTCTTCAATGCAAGAGGACAAGACAAAGGTTTTCTCTTATAGGAACAATGGACATGAGTTCATGGGTTCACTCAATCCTCTCTCCCATCTATGGTGATTATCATGTTATAGATAAAAAGTACACACAATTGTCATGCTTTAATGGTAAACTTCTATGACGGCTACATGTCCTAAAACACATAATTGAAAGAAAATAATCATTTGTGTTGACAGGTCACCCTCGTAAGGCTAGCGTGGTTTGTTGTCACTCCCACATCACACTTCCTCCTTTTTACCCCCAGATAAAGGATGTTGGGCTATATTGTGTCACTCAATACATATGCTGATGTCACATCGGCCATGCCGTACCTACATACATCATACTTAATAATGGACAATATTCTAAACACTAGTGCAATGATTCATATTTCGTGTGCATGACCACATCTCTCTCATCTATCTACACTTGGTGGTGTCAATCACCTCATGACATGGATAAACAAGGCATTATGCATAAATCGAACCATCACATTCATCATAGAATATCTCCAAAGTATGACAAGTCATAAAAGATCCAACACAACGGTAAATGCATAACAAATATCATCTCATACCACAATATCCACCATAGGAATTACATAGATAGATCCATACTTATGCAAGACACATCATATGGAATTCAACAATGATCATACATAGAGAGATTAGACAAGTTACCACCACAAACCCAAAGTCCAGGGGGTGGACTACTCCCCCTTCATCATGTGATGATGGTGGAGATGTTGGAGAAGATGGAGACCACCCCGGCAGCGCCCCGCCAAAGTTTTCCCCCTCCAATCTGCAACTCCAGGTCTCTGTTTCGTGGTTTCTGTGTTTCGGCGGCGCTCTCTTCCGAAAGCCGTCGGGGGACTATTTTTATAGTCGTTTTTAGGTCAAGACGAAGGCACGGGGACGAAGATCGACAGCATCGGAGGCTCGAGGCCCAGGATAGGGGGTCCCACGCGGCCAAGGAATCTGACCGCGTGGGCCCACCTCTTTTGGCCCTCGGGTTTCCATTTTTCGCTTCGTTCGCTCCTATGCTTTGTTCCTTCCAAAAAAATGATCCCCGCAAAATATTAGGTCATTTGGACATCGTTTGGGTCCCTGAAACATCAAAATATAGAAAATATGGTTTTCTGCCAGTGCAGGGTTAATTCCAGAAAAATAGGGAAACAATGAAATATTCCCAAAATCAATATAAAACAATGATATAACCCTTATATGATGCAAATATGATTGAAATATAATTAATATAATGCAAAGTTCATTATGCATTTTACATGCATCACATGGCGGCGCAGTAGGCTGTATTGTCAAGTGGGTGATGGATCTGGCCGTGATCTACTCACTGTGACATCAACGATGGCAGCGCATGACATTAGCAATTGGGCCGTGGCCATAGATCTTCGATGAGGATGGCCTCCGTGGTCGTGTGAACTATGCATCGGCTAGGTCTCGAGATGGTGATGACGTTTCGAGGCAGGTGGCGATATGGGATGTCCCCTCCACCTCCATATCGGATTCGACGGGTGTTACGTGCGACGTCTCTTGTTGATTTCTCAAATCATGTATGTCACCGAGAGGTGCGACATCTCATGAGGTTGCGTCCAGTCATGCTTGTCGTCGCCGGCGGGTGCTACACATGGCGTCTCCTGCGGATGCATCAATCGTGCATGTGTTGCTGAATCAAAGGTGGTGCTATGGTGACTTGATGTTAGGCAGTACAGGACATCTCCTTCTTTCGTTATCTCCGCAACAGTATCCGGTTGCTGCCGATATCTAGACAAGTGATGATGGTAGAGACTGCTTCAACATCGAGTATGTGCACTATGGTTGGAACATAAGATCTTTTATCAAAATCTATCGACGAGTGTTTCATTGTCACTTGTCGAAGGGGCTGAAAACTCGGATTTGGGGATGAAATCACAAGGTTGACCTATGGGTGAATCATCGGCGCACGTGCGACGATCCCTTCTTGAAGGTTTAGATAAGAGGTGTGTACTTTTCATTTGTTTTGGTCTTTAACCCTTGGGCAAATGTTTGCTTGGTGGAGTTACTATTGCGATGACAGTACATGTAATACCATGTATCATCTATCTTGAATAGATCTAGCGTTGAAAATATAGGATATAACATGTGGTGACGTCGATAGTAAAAAGGTAGGAAGAGAAAAAGAAAGAAATAGAAGAAAAAAAAATGAGAGAAATAAATCCATGATGGTGACAGTCTAGCTACGGGTTGCGAACTTGGGATAGCTAGTGTATGATCGATCTTGAGTAATTTTCTCTGAATACCATAAAGTTGCAAAAATACATCGACATCGTTGCTTACTTGAGTACCTCAAAACACTCTACAATGGCAGACACCGAGCTGTCTTCGGTCTATGGCCAGGCTTTGGAAACGTCTATGTGAATGTGACGTGATAGGTTTTGCCTATGGAGCCTTCTGCCCTCGCTGCCCACCTCCTCTTCTGGCATAAGGATATTGCATTTGCATAGGTTAATCCAACTAGAGGCCTCCTCTTCTGGCATAAGGATACTGCATTTGCATAGGTTAATCCAACTAGAGGTGGAATGCATAATACAAAATTGGTGTCGTTGAACTCATCACGAATTGGACTTTTTATTCATATGAAATATGCCCATAATAATAAAATCTGTATGGACTAATCCATGTATAGTTAGGCAAATCATTGCTCAATCATAACACGAGTTGTAACATAGCCGGAAAAGTGGTGGTGATTAATTTCCAGAGCAGAGGCTTCTGCTCAAACTTAAAATTCTGCGACTATGACGATGCATGACACGGAGCAGGATTCTTCTCCTGTCAAGTATCCATCACTACTTCCACGAACGCACTTGTTAAGTGAGATTCCTAGCTCGCGTGACTATTACGATTGGCCAACCTCAATCTCCGGAAGAATGGCGCTGTGGCTGCAGTGCTGCCATCCAAAATACTATCGTTGTGGTTGTCGCAGATGAGAGAAACGACCTCTGTCCGGACTCCGGAGGTATCCCAATCGGTGAACGCTCTGGCCGAGTCCTCGGCATGCATTGCGCAGTGCAAGTGTTGGTTGTTGACGTGTTAAATCGAAGCATATCTAGTAGTGCCACTTGTGAGAATCTATCTCCAAAGGAAGACTCTTATTTTGGAAGAACCTCCCTACCGTCCAATCACCGGCCAAGTTTGAGATGCCGATTATCCCAAACGCTGCGTCTCCGTGAAAGCCTGAGTTTTTTTTTTCTTTTTTTGAGGGGGGATAGGGATTTTATTCAACGGTAGCAACAAGGGGTACAAAAACAGGCGGTCCAGTAAGCCACACTCGGCGACCGAAAGTTTGTGATATAGAATTCCTAGCAACTAGGTGGGCATCACCATTACATTCCCTAATCTCGTGTAGGAAACGAACCAGCTCAAAAGATCTGGATCTTAAATCAATCTCCGACAGAATAGCACTATAAGAGCATCTATTATATTATTCTCCTTCATCATTTTAATAACTTCCAAGCAGTCAGATGAAACCTGCATCTTTGATATACCCAGATCTTCAGCTAGAGATAGTGCTTCTGCGCATGCCATGGCCTCCAGAGTAGCTGGGTGTCACTCACTCCATTGATAGTCGATCCTGGATGAAGCTCCAATGAACACTCTGTTTTCATCTCGGCAAACAGCACTCACTCCACCATGCTTCCATCCCTGGCGACGGCCCCATCAACATTAATTTTTACCATCCCCGCAGGTGGCCTCATCCAGCGAGTAGCACAACGCAGAGGACCTGCACTATACTTGGGTGTTACCGGATTGACTTCTCCCAGATCATTTAAAAATCTTAACACAAAGTCGTATGTGCTGAAGGGACTCTGAAATTGATCTTCATGTATAGCTTTCCTCCTTGCTGTCCAGACGGCCCACAACGTAACCAGCATTTTAACAAAACCTGAGTGATCAAGAGAATCTCTCATTGCAAAAAGCCATAAGCGTGCATCCGGTGTTGTATTCATCGACATGTGTTCCGCGATCTCCTCATCAACAAGTGCCCATACACAACTAGCCATATTACACTCAATTATCGAGTGCCGCCATGAGTCAGTTACCGCATTGCATATTTGACAGTTCGATCTCACGGCCATATTCCGAGCATGCAGAACCTCCGCTGACGGTAGGCTATTATGAGCTAACCTCCATGCTAAAACACGAACTTTTTAAGGCACCTTTGTCTTCCACAGCAGCGACCAGCTCTTCTCATCACCCGCCACATTAGATGATGCCGACCTGTGCTCTAACCAGTCCTCCCGTACCTTCTTCGTTGTTATTAACATGCGATAAGCAGACCGAGCACTGAAGATTCCATTTCGTTCATAATTCCACGCCCATCGATCATCCTGAGTAACAGTACTCACTGGGATCTTCAATATCGCCTGAACATCCATAGGCAAGAGCATAGCATTTAGGGTACTCACGTTCCAGCAAGCTGCTGTATGATCAATTAACTCAGCCACAAAACTTAGTTCGTTCTGTCCTCTTGTAGTAATCGTTACTTGGCCCAGTGGCAAAATGTTACTTGGCCCAGTACATACATTTCGCAAAAAGATGTTGCTGGGCCCAATATTTCCAGAAGAGAAAATGAGTTGTAGCATGGGCCGAACATAGAAGTGGCTCGGTAACTTCCGAGTATAGAGCGTTTCAGGCCATGTTGCTGGCCCATGTACATCTGCCAAGCCACTCAATCTTTTTTTATATTTATCTTTAATCTCAAAAAATAATTGTATATCTTATTTTGGAGTAATGATATATTCTCCTAAATAAATATTGTTACAGAAAAAAAGCGAGTCTGCAATGTAAGTGACAAGTCGATCATGTGCTGAAATATGACATCCTAATATAAATGCGGATGTTTCGCTCCCAAGCTCACATGATTCATCAGCTAGGAGAAAACAATTCGAAGGGTGTGACTAGGGTTTTACAAAATCCCATAACAAATACCACATGTACATGTTAAAATACACTATAGGTATGAAAAATTCCTGGAGAAATATTTTGTTGACGGCTAGACAACAAAGAGAAATTAGCGGTGATTAAAAATAGCAAACAAATGCATTGATTGTTTTCTATTATAGTTTAAATGCATTTTTATAGATCGCACATAAAATTTTCATTGAAAAAACATATTCATTGTGTGTTTCTTTATTTTAATTTAAACTTATATTCTTTCAATCAATTAATTAAATAATGGTGTCATTGAAGATTGAAAGTAAGTTAAAAGCAATTATAGAGAATACATGTAATTGGTCAAAATTTTGATATGTTTCTATGATTGATTATTAAAGTTGTGAGATAACCAAAATGTGTTGTCCTAAAATAAAAGAGAAATTTTCTCTCCCAAGTTACAATGGTCTCTTAGCTTGGAGAAATTTTCCAACCTTGTGCGACTATGAGTTCTACGAAATTCCATGCAAATACCACAAGTAAATGTTAAAACACATTATAATCTATAAAATACCATTAAAGAATAGTATTTTCTTGTGGTTTCAAATAGTAAGCATTTGAACTATAATTTTCTATTATGGTTCGCCGCATTTTCATGTAGCTCGCATATTATAATTCTTGACATGATCATAGTGTATCACATCTATACAGTTTAACATTAAAATTTTGATATTAATTTTAAAATAGATTTAAATAAATAATTATGCCGTTTAAAGCTCAGGGTGCAGAGAAGCAAATTATCAGGCCAAAAACGTGGTCAATTTTTTTTTACTATCTACTGTGACGAAAAAAGCCCACAGCCCTCGATTTATTCCAAAACAGAGCAACTATTTACACATGTACAGCAAAATAAAGAGAAAAATATGTACAGGATCAAACTAAATTATCTATCCATCTCCACAGATCTTTCTGGCGAGCCTCCTTCACTCCGTGCGTCAGCAGACTAATGTTATGCACAAAACCAGCACGCCAAGCTGCAAATCTGGGCCTAACATTCTGAAAGATCTGTGAATTTGTCACCTTCCAAATATTTCAACAAGCAAGCATAACCACTTCAGAAAAAAAAAGTATTACATTACCATAATGAGTATTAGTATTTGTTTGCTTCGTACACGATATAATACCATATTTTTTATTAAGTGCAGTCAATCATATCCAACATTTTGGAAACACATAGGTTAGAAAAACCCGAACAGGTGCACATGTGTATCAATGCACCATATCCACTTTATTAAACTCTCCAACTCAGAGTAGTCTTTTTTTCTTGTCAGATACCCATATAAAAGCAAACCTGCAGGTGTAAATGTATTATTATATTCTTCTTTTGTGTGCATAGCAATGATCTTACCTGGTTTCTCAAAAAATACTATAAATATGTAAAATATCAAACTATATAGATGGTTTCTCATGGTATCCTACAAGTTCAAATTACAAAGTGATATGGCTAAAAGGGATAGTTGCAGTGACAGATTTATAAATCTGGGATGAAGTAGGGTCAAATGAGCCAAGTAATAATAAGAAGTGCCCAAACTATCCAATACTACCCTCTCTGAGACATAACTAGATTCCAGACAATATCCACTAAGCAATTTTGACTACTGATCTTGCTATGAATATGAAAGTCATTAAGTATAAATAAAAATGTGGTGAAACTATTTTACACTAGAAAGACACTCTAGCGGTGTGGCACTTTGCTGATGGTTCTAGTTTGTACTCCCTCCATAAGAAAAGATGTCGTTTTAGATAATGGCACATTCTTGAAGGTTAACCTCTCATCACTAACTTATTTATTATTAAAGAAGAGTTGGTGGCGATATTTCATCCCACCTTCCATCCGCTCTGGACGGTTGTATGAACTTATTCTTTCCACCTCCCGGCGCCCGCGCACCACTCCTTCCAGAAAAACAATTTCATTACCCCATCTCCAACGGGAGGGAAGATAAGAAAGGAAAGGAATTTTTTCTTCAGTTGCAATAAAATGAAAATAAAAGGTTGTGATTTAGTTTCTATTTGGGAAAGAAACAAACAATAGGGAAACATTGAGAAAAGGGAACATGGTAAAGGTTTATTGGGAGGAAAATGTGCTAGCAGCGTGCATTTGCAAGATATAATATCTTGAGAAGACTATGTAAGTCTTTTTCCAAATAACATTGTTGATTTTTCCTAAACAGTAGAAGTGCGCGGGTATTTAGCTAATCCACTATAATATATGTATAAAACACAAGAAAAATATCATAATTTTGAATATATGTAATTTGTAAAAAATGTTTTTCTTTCCAATATGGGCCAATAAATAAGCTCCAAGAGCATCTGTATAAACCCCCCCCCCCCCCCCCCCCCATGTTTCTGAAAAGCTTGATAAACTATAGCATTCTATTGCCAAACATGTAAATCCAAAAATGAATTAGAGCATCTCCAAGAGCATTTGTGAAAATGGATTGGTATAAGTGGTTATTTTTAGTTCAAATACTTTTTTTAGGGTATTCAGTTCAAATAATTGAAACAATATTTATAGTTGAAGTCTCAAAAGGTTTTTAAGACACGTCCCAAATAACATCTATTTGTGATATGGAGGGCTTATGGATATTTTCCATTCCCATTTTGGGATTTGGACCCCTAGTTTGAGAATCATGTGCCTAAGATTTGCACTATCTATTTCTTCTGATTTTCTAGTACTCCAGCAAAGATAAGGCTATACGTGCACACAAAATCAGCCGGTCTCTAGGGGTAGGGGGTTTTATCTACCCTAAGCCACTGCACCAACTTTTCATAGCGAAGAGAGACAAAAAGAATGGCTAGGCTAGCTAGCTACCGTTGCACAATTCTCTATCTTGTGCAGAAAAGTTGGTGCATTCTCATCTTAACTACTCACTAGGCTATATTGTAGCACTGTATTCCTTGCTTACCTGTTTGTGAGAAGGAAAAACCTACCCAGAAACGAAAGTGTCCTTGCCGTTTGACATTGTGTCATCTAAGATAAGTATAGTTCTTCGGTAGTGCTTCTGCTTCATTGAACAACACTTAAACTAATTAACAGTTAATTTCTTCCCGTCAACATCAATCATGCACGGCGCCGAACAGAACAGGGTCTGTCTGCCATATAATATTAAGTATAAACTACGAGTAGTTGATTTTACTTTAGTAGTTAAGTAGTAGTTTATAGAGATAGGGTGAGAGCAGCTGAAGAACTATAAATTAGCTTTGCATCTATGAGCAATGTGTTAGTTGTCCCTTGTTTATGATATCGAAATGCACTAACTGTTAGTAAATGTGTCTGAGAGACAACTGCTGCTTGTTGATCAGGTCCATGCATGCATGCGCGGACTAGCATATATATATATATACTAGCAAAATGCCCGTGCGTTGCAACGGGCCATGAATTTGAAAATCGGAATATCTTCTTCTTCTTAGACTTAACATCGAGAATATTTCAATATGAGAGTCGTTTGATCTCTGCCTAGTGCGTTGCCTGGGAAAAGACAATCATCTGGGTATCACCGAAATTTTAATCATTTTACATATAAATGAATGTAAACATCATCCACAGTTTTTAACATTAAGTTGCATGGGATAACACAAAATAAATAAAAAAGATGTTTAATCACCAAATACAATTGGTCACAAAAAGGGGTTTCAAAGATCCTGGACCAAATATGATCAAACACTTGCAAACTTTTCTGATTTTGTTCTTGTTACCTCCATGGTCATTCGGTTTCTTCCACTCTGCTTTCTCCAGTAGATTTGGCATATCTCCTCGTATATCAACAGAGTTATCTAGGACCTGAATTTCTTATGCCAGTTCACACAAAGCTCGTCTTAGTATCAAATTGAGACCAAAGTAGACAACCGATGAGTCTCAGCAATCATATCTTTATTGGTTACTCCCAACTTACTTAAGACACATAACCTTATTATTCAGAAAGCTGCACCTGAGTTCAACTTGTACAGTCAAAGACTGAAAGCAAATGTTGTTCATTTGTACTGAACATGTTAATTGCAATACAAATGACACCTGCTCTAAATGAGAGTTTTATTGATCTTTGTCCAAGGAAGGAATACATTGCACATTTGCAAGGGTTATTTTTTCATCACTACAATATAAGTATAGGAGGCCTATGAAGACATGCACCACGCCACTTCACTAATCAGCTGACTTAGTGAGATCCCTTGTTGCTATCTGAGTCTGCATTATGAGCTAAAGACCTCAAGACTCAAGCGTTATTAAGTAGCTCTATATCCTAGCTGAGCATGTCTCTGGTACTACGATTGCGATGACCACCAAGTTAGAACCCAAATTATGACGATCTGCTCCAGCTTGAACCCAAAACTGCAGAGAAAACAGACAACACCCCATCACGAGTTGACCCAACACGCAATAGAATATGAACATTATGAACTGAATTCTGCTATCCGAACAATATTTGTTAGATACTCTCAGCTTTCAAACCTATCAGTTGCATGGTAAGCTTTTCTTGTCACCGCCTTGTATCGCGGAGTTTTCTCACCGGGAACTATTTGTAGTACAGAATGAAATACATGTACAAGGATCTCCACATTCCTCTTCTGATCAGACTTGGCCGCCAGGGCCTGAAGGTCGCACGCCGACGAACATGACCACATTCTCGTCGCCCTTTTCACCCCTTCGCTCATGGCCACTGGTGCCCAGACCTGGACGCACGAAACGACCGAATCGGTGGCGAAGGCCGAGGATCGAGGTCGAGGCGTGCACGGCGGCCATAGGAGGTCAGGCGGGGCCGGCTGTAAGAAGGATCGCGGGGTCTATGGTCTCTCTGCGGGCGGCTTCCTCGCCGGATTAGGAGGATGTGAGGGCGGCGGCGCGAGCAGCCGGCCCTACAGCCTCCCAGCGCCGGTGAGGGCCGGTGTACCATCGTCTCCCGTCTCTCTCTATTCTTTATAAGCAACCCGCCCGTCCTGTTCCACCCCATCCAGTCCAGCGTAGAACGGGACCTGGACGGCGCCGACCAACTCTCCCCCTCGGACTCGCTCGAGACGCCACCGCTGAGTCTGATATTCAGTTGCAGGGTTGGACAGAGGACCAGCGATTGCGTTTGATCGTGTAACAAAGACGACGTACTCTTTATTGGGCCGATCGGACAAAGCGCTTCGGCTCTTTATTGGGCCGATGGATCCCAGCGCTTGTGTACGTGGGAACGAAAAACTGAGGACAGCTTTTTAGTACCACCTTGGCTAGTTCGTTCGCAATGCACGGAGGGACAAGGACGACGTACCACCAAACGAAACGTACGAAAATTGGGAGGAAGAAACACTGCTCGTATTATATAGTAGAGATATATCTAAATGATCGAGAGTCCATTTGATCGCTAAGAAGCATCTCTTACATCTGAAACATTTTGAGAAGATATCTGGATATAAATTCTAGGGCAAGTCATTTGAGTACAAAATAGGTAACGCTGGAAAACTAAGCTTACATCACTGGTCTCCTAAGAAACTTTTTTGACATTTGAGTACAGAGGGTTTCAATCTCGAGGAAATATTACTATCGTTTCCCGTTAGACCATAGCTAATGATATGACATAAATTGTTTGGGACATTTTTTTAAGACGTTTAAAACGTACAGGTGTTGAACTCGCAAGGGTTCTCATCGATGTGTGTTTGTATTAGACTGTTCGGTCCCACTAGTAAGATTCCAGGATTAGATGGATCATATTATATTCGCAGTCTGACGAAATGCAAAATTTAAATGCATAGTTTATTGGTGACAGTTGAACAAAATAATCCCAGTTTTGCAACAGAAAAAATCATACGTATATTTATGTATATCACTTCCGTTTTTATAATAAACATTGCTACCCTCGACCATGTCGAACTAGTCAGATTCATGCACAATCACATTACACACTGCGCAAAGCATGCACGCATTATTGATGAGCACTGCACCTGAACAATTCAACACTAATTAACTAAGTTTGTTAGACAATTAATTAGCCAACTAGCCACTACTATATGGGTTAGTGATGTGTATTAGACTTTTGGACCACCCATCACATATATCACTGTTTTGGAATCTAATGTATATATGTTGCATAGATGCCATTCAGGGTAGTCTAGACTCTAGAGAACGA
The DNA here is from genome assembly GCA_947311845.1 of Poa pratensis. Lineage (NCBI taxonomy): Eukaryota > Viridiplantae > Streptophyta > Magnoliopsida > Poales > Poaceae > Poa > Poa pratensis. The sequence goes on along the minus strand of CAMZMU010000039.1, from coordinate 14,173,708 downwards.
AAAAGGTGCTAATTAGCTGCAAGCTTTTTGTCTGCAGTTGTTTTCTTAATTAGGCTGATGCAGGCGCCAATGCTGACCACTGAACCGACAATTGACACTTTACAAACTGCAGACCAATCATACGTGGAATAAACAACGTACGTGCATGCATGAGCGGGAATCGGCCGGCCTTGCCGTGCGTTGAGTCATCCACGTGGACATACTATACTGTACATATATAACACATAGTTAGGACATTATATAGTAAGAATATATAGTTAGGGGGACGTTTTGTTCTTACTTTAGTCCAGCAATAATATAAATAATGTTGGGCATGTAAACCAAAGTGTGTTAACTGGGTGTCGATTTGGAGTAAAGGCTGGCAACCTTGTCTTGAAAAGGGATAGACCACTTCTCTTATAAGTGATTCCGGGCTTAGTTTAGTTTGATGTAGAGGAAATGAGCAGATTGATTATATGTGGAGCCCATCATTTCAGTCATGTCAGTTATCTAGTGACCTCATTGTAAATGGAGGTAGCGAAAAGATTTGGTGGAGAAGGTGAACAGTGACTGAGAGAAACTCTAGTAGTGGTTCCCCCTCCAATCTTGCTCCGACGGCATCCTTATGTGTCTTTGTTTCATGTTCTATCTCGTATCGCCCTCTATCTGTCGCTGAGTAGTTCGACCGCACATACTACAAACTTGGCCAATTATTTTTGGCCCACTAAACACTTTTGTCGAATATAAGAAAAAAATAAACTCGGTAAACTATTATTGGCATTCGTCATTTTAATTACTTGTAGTTCAAATTTAAATTACTTTTGGACAATTCAAAATGGACATTAGCCATTAAATATGGGCTAGTTTGTGTGAGAGATCCCATTTTGCACCATATTGCACTTCCTTCACAAAATACCCCCTTTTGGGTATTTAGAAAATTAAAATTAGAAACTCCTTTTCGCACTATTATTTGAAATGGCAAGATACACCTTTATGCCAAAATGGGCACATTATCATGAACTATGCCACAAATATGGCCATTACTTTAGTCATCTGGATTGAAAACCATGAATGTTCAAACACCATATGCCATTTTGTGAATATATTTTTGTGAAGTTTTTATCACTTTTTTCTAGAAACTGGAACACATAAAAGGACTTCTTGCCAAATGATTGCAATTTCTTTGTTCTTTTTAAAATTTAGTCAAACTTTTCAGCACATATATTCATAATAAGAATCTGAATCTTTCAACACCCTCTATGGCTATTGCATAGAATCATACTTGGAAAGCAAATGGATTTTTTTAGAACAAACTATCACACACTCATTCAAATTTGAATTACTTTCAGGAAAACAAACGGAATTAATTTAAATGTGCAAATGCAGATATAAAACTTGAAAATTCAAAATCTTTGGATATTAGCATTTAAATATGATCTACTTTGCGTGAAATTTGGAGAGGTGTCATTTTGTACCATATTATCTACACTTGTTTCACAAAATACCCACCTTTTGGCATCCAGAAAAATGAAAAAACTCTTTTAGTCAAAAAGTTGGTAAATCGTCTTTACACTATTGTTTGGCATGGCAAGATGCATATCTATACCAAAAATAGGCATATTATCATAACTATGCCATAAAAAGTTCGTCGGCGGCAAAAAAGTTTGTTGATTGCCTATTAGGGACACTCGGCAAACAAGGTAGAGTAGTCCTCCTTCCATCAACCACGTCTTCCTAGGCCATGTGTCCTGCTTCTTTGAGGACAATGGCCTCTTTGTCAAGTGCCACGTACTTTGTTTGCCAAGTTGCCCTCTTTACTAAGTGTCACATATCTTGTATGCCAAATGCGACCTGTTTGTTGAGTGTCTTTCATAAGGCATATGACATATTGCCGATTGCCCGATGAAAGACACTCGGGAAAGAGCTAGACACATGGAAAAAAGACGGATTCTGGTAGTGAGGTCGATCAACAAAAAAGTTCTTTTTCCATTAGTGATATATCATAGCATCACCTAGTCAGTTAAATACTTTTATCACACGCATTTAGTTAACTTACTGTTTTATGGATATGAAAATACTAACCAAATCAGTGGCTACGAAATTGTTGGTACATCTTTCCTGGAGTTTATGGCCTCTGTAGGAAACAAGGTACTAATAAAAATGCAAGAACACGGGAAAACATAAGGCCTTTGATTTTCTGGACTTCGAAATTTCGGCATAAGTACTGATTCATAAGGATTCAATTTAGTGAGAATTCCTTTTCGATCCTAGTGAACTCCTTAGGAAAAAAAAATCTTCCGGTTTGAATAGCATGCGTAGTATGCTCACCACCAGGAGATAAAATAATAGTATTTCGATATCCTTGTCATAAAAGATCTTCTTCATCCGGCTCCAGCCAGCCAGACCCACAACCATATTTCCTCGAATTGAGGGCCTGCAAATTAGAGAGAGAAGCAGAAGGGAGGAGATAGTGATATGTCGTTGAACTAAGCATACATAATTTAGCTCATGAACCCCCACATAAGCATAGGTATTACTTTAGCAAAGTCAAAAGATCACCAGGGCTCACTATATGATAACAGTGAATCTCTCTCTCGCTCCCTCACCCGGCTCTCTCTCTCTCCCTTCCAGATGTCCATATATACAAGAGCGGAAGAGCCACTCTCCCCCTCCACTTGGAAGACCCCTACACACAACTCCCAGCTTGATCGTACTGCCCATCCAGCTCTCTCTCTCTCTACCCATTGCACGCACGTGAAGCGAGCGCCCGGCGAGCTAACTAACGCCATGGTGGTGCCTTCCGCGACAACACCGGCGCAGCAAGAGACGGTGGCCCTGCAGCTGCCACCGCCATCCCCCGCCATACCGACGGTGGACATGTCCGCGCCACGCGGCCGGGCGCGCTGTCTCGGCAGGTGGCGCGGGCGTGCGCGGAGCAGGGCTTCTTCCGTGCCGTCAACCACGGCGTGCCGCCGTCGGGCCCCGGAGCCAGGCTGGACGCCGCCACCACGGCGTTCTTCGCGCTCGCCGCCCACGACAAGCAGCGCGCCGGCCCGCCCAGCCCGCTCGGCTACGGCTGCCGCAGCATCGGATTGAAAGGCGACGTGGGCGAGCTGGAGTACCTCCTCCTGCACGCCAACCCGGCCGCCGTCGTCCACAGGGCCACCTCCATCGACACCAGCAACCCCTCGCGGTTCAGGTACATACACAATATTAATATTGCCACTCCTCCTATACTACGTGTTAATCAATCGTACAAGTGCTTATGTGGCATTAACATGCTACATTAATGAAGCATTACTGTCTCTGTCTGTCTAATGTTCTATGATTAAGGTCTTCTCGAGTCTATAATATGCATTCATGTCAGAAAATAATCTAGCTAGGGCTGCCTTTGAGCCCGCCAGCTGCCAGCAACTCTACAGCGTTCCATCTAGAAAGTTTGATCTTGTTTTGAACCAAAGGCCTCAATCCATTAATTAAGCACAAAAGAATTGTCTAAATGATTAGCAGAAAAACTGGCGAAACCCACCAAAAAGTCTGGTATAAGTTTGATTTTGTAATCACCACATAAACAGTGTCTTGTCGGCTCAAGAAAGCTTGAGCCGTTAGACACTGTCATTTTCACTTCCTGTACAGCACTCATCAGTGCGTCGTCGCTCCATCACCATTAACTATACAACCTCTTGAGAGTCTCAAGCTTAATTAAGCTATTGAAGAACGACGTCGGCAAGCTAATGTATAGGGGAGCATCTGTTAATTTACCTATATAGGAAGCTCAGATGGGACACCTAGGAGCATGGGCACCAGGATGGAATACGAACAGTTTTAGGTATGTAGACATATACATATACCTTGGGTATGTAATATATAAGTTGATGGCACTTGTTGAGAAGCGTCAAATGTCACGCTCCTATGCACCAGGGGCGGAGCTGGGCCCCGGGCAACCAGGGCCATGGCCCGGGGCGCAGCAAAATTTCTGGCCTGCTATCTATACACAAAGGTATTTGGCCCGGGACGCAGCCCATGTCCGGCCTAACTACTGTAGTTGCTCCTTTCCTTTGCTCGCTTGGTCGACATCCTCTGATTCCCTCCTTCGCTCGAATCCCCTTCGCTCGCTTCGCTAGGTCGCCGCTGCAGGGAGCGCCGCCAGGCTTCCGATCTATACCGGAGGTGCGGACTGCCGCCTCCTGTCCTGCACGCCACGGCCGCGCGAACCTGTCCCTGCTGGCTCTTGCTGGCTGCTGCTGATTGCCCCCACGTTTTCTCTCAACTGGTTATTTCTTGTTTTATTAGGAACAGAAGATGTCAAACTTTTGCCTTGCTATGATATGTTTTAACAATTGTTTGTAGTAGATTTAATGTTTTTAGAAATAGAAGATGAAAATATTATTTCCATTAATCTCAACACCAAACCAATCGACAAATCCAAATCCTCAAGACGAATAAGCTCCTCACAAATGCAAAAAAAAATCCAAATTTTCTATGCCGTTACAAGAGCTTTTTTTGGATAGTTTTCTTGCGCTGAGTTTTTGGCCCCGGGCTTGCGCCAATCCTGGCTCCGCCACTGCTATGCACCAAAGCTACATATAGCTAGCAGTGCCCCTTAACCAACTGGCTATATCGATGCTGGTGTGATGTGGTTTGCATATCATAGTCCTGGGCATGTACCCATCTCATTGCATATCGGTTAGGTCATTGCTATCCCTTAATTTGGTGTGCAAGGAAGAAGAACCCATGCATGTTTAAGATATAGTAACATCGGTTTTCGCCTAGTTTTTCGTTAATTAACTGGACAACTCTCTTCTTCTTAATTAATAGATGGGGCAAAGCTTTTGCTCCCGTTTAAAAAAAAAAGATACAATAACAGTCAACCTTGCTCCACACTGGCATATGGGTCCCAGAGGTGATGTAGGCATCATATATCAGATATATACAGATTTGTAAGTAGTAGGACATGATGTGTGTACCCGCATGCATGCACATATAGGACATGATGTTTTGTGTTGCAAATAGAAAAAAGTCAGCATTGGAATCACGCATGCATGCACTGACTGCCCTTGTTGCAAAACTGAGCTTGGCAACTTGTTGTTTGGCCGGCGTATTTACCATGTTGTGGTGTCGCACATGTTACAGACAGATTCTTTGAAGGATGGGAAACTTACATGTGGACATATACTCCTTGAAATTTGGCAAATATATGTACAAACTGAAAATAGAACTCAAGACAGACTGAAGATGAGTATATACAAATAAAATAGTTAACTCAGAAAGAGATGCAGCTAATGTTATGTGTAATCGTAGTGTAAGTAATTCATAGTTGGTGATATAGTTTGCCGGAAAGAAAGTTGATGATACCATATATGTCCGATCGATGATTATATGATTTTACCTACGTTAGTTTCTGTGTTTTTTTCTGTACATGGTAAATTAACTTCAGTATGTGCGCATATATTTGTCATCTTCAGAGAGATCCCATCGATTAAATTGCTGAAATGCATGAGCACATAGTTTTCAAAACAATAACTATCGCAATAATGCCATAATTGATGCTGCGCTAGGCAGGCCAATGATAAGTTGGTTCCAGCGATTTAAGATCAAACATAGCTAGTTTCTAAAGCAAAAGAAAAGCATACAATTGACGTGACATAACAAACTTGATAGCTCCACAGGATGGGCTCGAGAGATTTCGTCATGAAAGTTACATATAATTGTCTAACCCGAAAAAGAACAATGGAAAAGGAACAAACATGCAAGTTGATCATTTTAAATTTTAGCTAAATCTTTATTGTGCTATTATCGAAAGCGAAATAAAAAAATCATCTCTGGTTGGAGCAAAATGCCCACAGGGCCAACACTGACAGAACATAAGAAATCAGATCTTCTTAGCTATGTTTGTGCCTACGCTGAATAAGAAAGGTCATGCATGCAGTACTATGAGAGTGCAGCACTCACTACTAAGACCAGCCAGTGGCCTAGTCAGAGTTTGTTGGGAGCAAATAAGATGAAAGGGACAAGAAAACCCTCTCTTAGTTAGCTAGAAGGACCCTCTCAGGCCCCGCTAAATTTTTTTAAATAATACACGAATTTTTTTTAATTCCGGAAATAATACGTAGTTTTTATTTTTTTCAAAAATATTACCCAGTCGGCCCCGTCGAAACCGACAGGCCCTAATCGGCTTCGTCGAGACCGAGAGGCCCCACTCGTCCACGTGTAAGCCCCCAAGTATGCCTGGGTTATTACCACTGGCGTGTATGGATGAGTGCGCGCCACTAGTAGGGAATACCAGTGGCGTTTATTTATGGGTACACGCCACTAGTCGGCTTCGTCCAGACCGATTAGGGCTGTCGGCTTCGCCGCGACCGAGTAGGCCCTGTCGGCTCCGACGGGGCCGACTGGGTAATATTTTTGAAAAAAATAAAAACTGCGTATTATTTCCGGAATTAAATAATTTTTGTGTATTATTTAAAAAAAATTAGCCTCAGGCCCCTCTCCAACAGACTGTGCATATCTGAGTATCAACTAATCTGACACATATATGCAGTGGTTTCCATTTAATGGCAATATCCAACCACCAACTGATGCAGCAAAAGAATGAGAGTACTTCAAAGTTGAACAGTCCATATCTACCAGATAGCTCTAATAAGCTTAATTAGCAAAGCACATCAAGTTTTCGTATAGACAATGATACGTATGTTTATTTGGTTTATACACTATATAAACTTATTTGTTGTATACACTATATAGACTTTTTGGAACTCCTCTTAGCTCTATATTATCTCCATTAATTATTAAAATGTAATCTCCAAGCATTAGTACTGAAACCCAACTAATTCAGTAGTACAATACTTTTATGCTTAATGCCCTGATTACATGCAACGACCTATAGTAAGCACATCGCTTGAGAGAATATTGATTGTGGCACCATGATAGTACAGTCACATCACATGACACGAAATTAACACCCCAAATTATTATTTAAAATGCTATAAAACACATTAACGTGGAATGTTTTGCAGCAACAATGTATCCATAAAAAACTCAAGACAAGAAGGAAGAATAACCTCTTTTTGTCAGTGAAACAGAGGGGAAAGCCCCCCCCCCCCCCCCCCCCACCACACCAGGTGGAAGTACAAAACTCCGATGCGAATAAAAATGTGATCCCCAGGCCCCTAAAGAGCATATCTATGCTATCCATATAAAGCCAAGCAAAAGAAAGGAGGCATACATGAAAGGGTCCTTTATATGGTAACATAAATGAAATGCTCCAGAGGGTACTTTTTATGTAGTGGCAGGGAAGTGATGTATGATCCAAGCACTGATGGGTCTTTCAGTGGAGCAGTGAAAGAAGGCATGGCCAATCCTGTCAAGAATCCATTTGCCCACTGGAAAATTTGTCACCCCCACAGATGCATCCTGAGTTCCTGACTGCTGATTCCGAGCCATCCATGCACTACAAGAAAAGAATATAGCATGTGTGTAGATGCAGGCAGGCAGGTAGACAAGGGATGCAGCTTTTGAGTTGCTGCAGGTTCACACATCAATCAGTCAAAATATTCTCCATCTTTCTTCTTCGTTCTACTTGTCATGCCATGGCACATGCAGCTGATCTTGTGACAACAGCACTCTTTTTGATAAAAAATATTTGATCAATGTGGTTGATTTGACTCACGTGTTTAAATTCCTTCCGCCTTTTCTCATCTTGTTGCAGTTCTGTTGTGAATGAGTATGTGGATGCAGTGAAGCAGCTTGCATGTGACATCCTGGACCTGTTAGGAGAGGGGCTAGGGCTAAAGGACCCCAGGTTCTTCAGCAAGCTCATCACAGAAACTGAGAGTGACTCCCTCCTGAGGATCAACCACTACCCACCATCATGTACCACTCACAAGCTTGACCATGATGACCAATGCAAGCTCAAGAGGATTGCCAAGACCAAGGCTGGCAATGGTGGGAACCCGACGGCAGTGGGCGGGCGGATCGGGTTCGGTGAGCACTCCGACCCCCAGATACTTAGCTTACTCCGAGCAAACGACGTTGATGGTCTGCAGGTGCTTCTGCCACACGTAGATGGCAAGGAGGGTTGGGTTCAGGTGCCCGCTGACTCGTCAGCATTTTTCGTCAATGTTGGTGATCTCCTCCAGGTAGTGACTTCAATTAACCTTAGAGGAAAACGAACAGCATTAGATATATTTGCTTAGGACAATCTATGCTTATAAGAACTGCTAAACAAAGGAGCTCAAACCCTGTGAATTCCAAAACAAACAAAGGGTTAAAGGCACTACTCATGCAACCAACCATTAGTACTCACATATGATTTACAAGCAATTTATTTCCAGCGGATCATGAGAAACAGCTTGTTTACAACTGAAAACATGAGTAAAAATTATCTTTATTTCATCCTTCCACGTACATAAAACATAAGGTTGGAGACCCATACCGAAAACTATATCTACTTTTGTCGAAGAAGGTGCGAACATGATATTTTCGTTCTTCTTTTTTAAGCCCCTTCATTTGATTTCCTCAAGTACCTCATACTATTTGACATTACACTACAAATGTTTTCGTGAACCTAACAAATCCTTAATGATGTAACATATTTATGTTCCTGAGATTTGTTTTGTCTTATATTTTTCTCTGAATTCTCCTTTACAGGCTCTGACAAATGGACGGCTGGTAAGCATCCGGCACAGGGTGATTGCAACTGCCTGCAGGCCAAGGCTGTCTACAATCTACTTTGCAGCCCCACCACTGCATGCACGAATCTCGGCGCTCCCAGAGATGGTCACAGCCGTCTCGCCCCGCCGATACCGGTCGTTCACCTGGGCCGAGTACAAGACGGCAATGTACTCGCTCCGCCTGAGCCATAGCCGTCTTAACCTCTTCCATATCGTCGATGACAGCAGCGATGGCAGCAAAGCAAAATGATAGGAATGACTGGTTGAGTTGCAAGTAATGTGTACGGTGGGGACTAGTTAGATAGCAGAATAGTCCCCAAAATTTTGGCTCTCTGACATCAACTCCTAGCATTATGATGGTGTAGTGTGTGTGTGTGTGTGTGACTGTGTGTGTGTCCACAACCTGTGTATGGTGGTTAGCTTTGTACAGAAGTTATGGTTGTACGATTTTTTTTTTTAGAAAAGGGTCGCCCCAGCCTCTGCATCGAAAAGATGCATACGGCCGCTTTATTTCTTTTATTCAACATAGCTGGCAAAAGCCTTACAACGAAAATACAAGCTGAACCCACCAACAGTGAAAACACCACAACTAGCATAAACGACAGATGCAATCGGGGTCTTGTACCCCGGCCACAACCGTCGCCGGCTCCCTGGCTAATATCGAAAGCAGCGCCTTGTGCATCTGCTCCGGAGATCGCCTCCAACCTCTTCCCTCAACCCAACTCCAGCGTGCAGCTCGAAGCAGAACTCTCGTCAGGCCTGCGGCCGATGCCACCAAGACACCAAGCTGCGCCTCCACCCTGCGCGAGTCCACCTAGCCACGACCATCGTCAAATCTCCGTTGCACCATGCCGCCAAGATCCGTCGTCTTCATCGTGGTGGGAGAAACTCCGTTCCACCGGTAGACCACTCCAGGCATCACGTGTTCCAAAATGATACCCCCAAGAGGGAAGAGCGACACCAACGTGCCGCCATCGTCCGATCCGGTATAACCAGATCTAGGGTTTCCCCCGGAACATCTGGGCGGGGCGGTGGGTGGACGAATCACAGCGACGACGCCTTCATCAAGGTACCGACGCCCACGGGCGCCGCCGTCATCGGCCCCGACCGCGTCAGAGCCCGGCTTTCACCGGCCATCATCGAGAACCCAGATCAACCGAGAGCAGATGCCGGGCTTGGCACGCCACCAGCGGTGAGCATCGCCACCCGAGCACCTAGTCCCGTTTGGATCCCCCCGCGCACAACCCAAAGGGCCGAGCCGCCGGAGAGATCCTTGTCTTCCACCACGCCGATCTGCGCAAGGAGGGTCGGGGATCCACGTCGACCGTCACGCCGCCGATTCCTCGACGTCGCCATGGCGCCCCGCGGCTGCGCCACGCCCGAGATCCATGGACCAACCCGCGCCGGCGCCATCTTCAAACGAGGACGAAGAAATCCCCCCCGCCGCCGGCAACGCCCAGGCTTTGCCTGGCCGCACCCTAGGTGGCAGCGGGGAGGAGGAGGGAGGAGAGGTGGGGTGGTCTTGGCGGCGGCGGCGCTAGGGTTCCCCCTTGTCGCCGCGCGGGGGCGAGAGGGAGGAGGGGGAGCACAAAGCCACGTCTTATGAGCCCTAGTAATGTACTATTGCCTTTTCAGCAAACCATCGTTCCCTAGTAATTTCGATCTCTCAATCTTCCCTCCATCTGTCTCAGATCAGATGTTGGTGGACTTTACTTAAAGCAACCTCTTCCACAAAAGTGAGACCTAACTCCAATTCATAATTTTCAGAGTCCACAATGTTGGATATTTGGATGATCTAGGCTGCTCTCCTAGGTCAACAATTACGGCTGCTACAGTAAGACTGTGCTACAGTGCCGTGCTACAGTTCCCTGATTTGCTACAGTTCCCTGATTGGGGAAATATCTCCAACTTACAGGTGGGTCCCCCTGTGGCACTGTGCATACATATAAATAGAGGGGTGTCCTTTAGGGACTGGTTAAGGAAAGAAAGAGGAGGCCACCAGAACTCTCTTCCACTCCCTCTACGCTGCCCAATCCAGCACAGCACAGCCAGCCATGGAAGGATCCCTCCTGCACCTTCCTCAAGCTCTAGCAGCTACAGTGAAGGTGAAGAAGAGCAAGGGCTTCATCCCTCGAAGCCCTGGACTACATCTCAAGCATTAAGATAAGTTTTCCTTAATTCTATCTCGGTTGTGGCTCAAATCTTGAGCTAGATGATCTTGAGGTTTTACAACATTGGTATCAGAGCTTCTAGCTCTCAAGCTTGAGCCCTAGCTCAAGATCTTGCTTGATCTATTAAGTTTTTGTGCTAAAGATTAAGAACAGCAAGTTTTTTGTTGCTGCCATCAAGCTTATGCCTTCTCATGTTTATATACGATCAAGTTTAGCCCTAAATCTTTAAGGAACAAGCCCTGATGGATTGAATTAAGGTTCTAGGGTTTTCAATTGATGAAGTTAAAAGGGGATTGATGTTTTTCAGTAAGCTTTTAAGCAAAATCCCCAAATTTTCGAAACCCTAGAACTGAAATCTCTTGTTTTCCCCCTGTAATTAAGCTTGTGGTTTCGGTTTATGTAATGAATTGATGGGGAAAGAAGCAAATTATGCATGAATCCTAATGTTTTCCCCAAATCCGAGACCCTAGCTTAAGTAATTACTTGTTTCCCTTATGTTTAACCTTGAGGTTTCGGTTTTAAAGCACAATTATAGTGGGGATTGAATGTTTAGAAGAAAAATCCCCAATTACCGAAACCCTAATTATGAAATTTCTCCAATTTGGAGGAACCCTAACCCTAATGCTAATGAATTAATCCAAGTGAATGATTACCTTATGGTTACGGCGGCGGACACTCACCTAAAGGGCTTCGTTGTCGTCGTTGACCGCGGCCTCGCCATCCGCAGCACCGGCCGGTGGCTGCTGCTCTCCTCGCGCGCTTGTCGCCGTTGGAGACCAGCTGCTGCGCCGGATCTTGGCGATGCAAGCCGTCGCTGTTGCGGGGATGCCCGCACGCGCACGCTTGGCTCGCGAAGGGCGACGTCCAGAGCCGCTCGACGGAGGTGCGTGCAAGCCAAAGCCGCGCGCAGCTCCGGCGAGAGGGCCTGGTTGACGCCGACGCTTTCCTCCGCTCGCGGTGCTCGCCGCCATCGTTTTTCTCTGCATGCTCTCGCCGCCGTCGCAGGAGACACAGAGAGGAAAAGCGAAAGAAGCAAATGAGGTTAGGGTTCGCGGGGGCGGCGGCGTCGTGCTGGTCTTATCCAGACGCGCGCGCTCCCGGCCGTCAGATCCGCATCCAACGGGTCGCAGCGTTCCTGGCGCTGTAATGGGCCTATGGCCCAGGTGGGAGATCAGGGGGAGCTGGGCTGGGCCAGGTTTCGGCCCAGTTAAGCGAATTTTGTTAGCCAAAAAAAAATATATACATATTTTATGTTTTTTGGGCTTAAATTTTCTGTTATGGCAGAAATATTTCAGGGAAATAAAAAATGGTTTCCTGATAATGATTAAATTTTATGCAATAATTAAGTTTGAGGGCTAAATTGAAAAGGCTTTAAGGATAATGTTTATGTTTCTAAAATCTTATGCTTATTAATGCTGAGTAATTCGTTATTGTTTTATTTTGTCATCATGCTCTTATGTGCTTTATTAAATCACTTTTAATGTTTTTATTATGCTTAGTAAATTCCTTTATGGTATTAGAATTATTATGATGATTGTTGCTATCGTGATGTCATAATGTTTCTGCTGCAAAATTAAATTTATAAATCCTCTAATTAAGTATGGCTTATGTCCGTCATTCTGGCTAAAGCTGATTGGCGGGCATTTCGACCATGACTTTTTTGTTGGTCTGTTTCGCTTCTGGCCAAAGCTGATGCGAGCCAGATTGATGAAAGAAGTATATTTATGTGAGGATTTAATTAAGCGTGGTTATTTTGACCACAAAATTTTATTGATTCTTACCCATCTCTGGCTAAAGCTGTTTTGGGTTCGATCAGTAAATAAAGTTCATAATGTTACGCTTGTTAAAGCATCCAATTCATTTTGCAGCACCTAATGTCTCTCTTATTGCCGGAATAATTAACGGCATAAGGCAATTAAATGATAGCAATTATGTTTTATGGAAGAAGCTAGAAATTACTCTAGTTTCTGTTGAATATTAATTATGCTCTCCTTTATGATCCTCCTAAAGCACCTAAAGAAGGTGTTGAAAAATTATGATGCCCTGAAAAGGGATTATGATGATGTGATAAAAATTAAGAGGGAGAATTCAAATTAAGTGGCCTATCGTCTGAGCTATACTTAAGTTTTGGGCATTAATATACCTAAAGTTGATTTTTTTTCATGGTTATATTTCATTAAACCATGGATTGCCATGTTTAATTGCCCATCAATAAGGTTTATGTCCTTAAGCCATGCATGTTCTATAAAGTTGTTTCTATTATGTCTCTCTAATTTAAATAAAGTGTGGTTTGTGTTTGTCATTCTGGCCAAAGCTGATTGATGAGCACATGACTACAAAATTTTATTGTTCTGGTTCACGGACTAGTTCAATAAAAGAAGTGTATAGAGACATGATTTAATTAAGTGTGACTGATATTTGTCATTCTGGCCAAAGCTGATTGATAAGTATCTAATCACAATATTTTGCTGGTCTTGTCCATTTCTGGCCAAAGCTGATGTGGGCTAGATCAGTGAAAGAAGTTTAAGAGGCTATAAAGTGTGACATGTATTTGTTATTCTGGCCAAAGCTGATTAACGAATATTTGCTCACAAATTTTTTGTTGTTCTGGTCTATTTCTGGCCAAAGCTGATGTGGATCAGATCAACAAAAGAAGTTCATAATCTGGGAAAGTTTTTCATGTATAAGGCTTATGGATATAATGCAATATGCCACAAATATTTAAGTACCTTGAGGGAATTAAGGTAAAAGACATCAATTGTCTTAAAATACGCTTCTGCTATTAAGTGCCTCTGTTTTATTCCCAGAAAAATCAACTGATGAAGTTTTCAACATCTATGATCATTAAGTTATCCCTAACTAAGTAATCTCCAATTATGATGGAACCAAAGGAAATTTTGGTTGGAGATTTAATGATTATTTTGGGATAGGTTGTGACACGTGAATTCATTCTGACCAAAGTTGATTGGATACATGTGTTATTCCCTAAAATTAATGTTTACATGAGGAATTATGTTCTACATGATCACTATAAAAAAAAATTGTGATCATGAATTTTATCCCTATTGCTAATCTTTTTCAATTCAGCCATAATGTTGTCGGCTGATTTAATGCTTCTTATGATAAATGAGTTAAGCTTATGTATATATTATTGTTTTACGAGGTCATAAATAATGAAGTATATACAAAAATAATGAGCTCTCATTAAAGAAATTTTGATTATTAGAGTATTGATGAGAATCCAATGGATTTCTTGTCTATTAATGTTTATTGGGAGCAAAACCCAGTAAGAATCTGGGAGAGTGTGCCAGTAAGGATCTAGGAAAATAATTTCCTAGTTCTTTCATAATAAAGTTTTCTGGCATTAATGGAGAAGTAATTTGAAGTAGCTTCTCAAAATTCTATAAGATTATGTTGATCATGAAAAATTCTTGTCGAGGTGTGCCCTCGGCAAGTCCCATGGTTGATATACCTAGGGTTGATTGTGTGGTAGAGAACGCGTAGTATCGGTGGAATCGACGGCTGACAAGCTGGATTTACCCAGGTTCAGGGCCCTCGAGTGAGGTAAAACCCCTACTTCCTGCTTGTCTGTGTTTATGGTATGAATATGAGGGTTACAAGGGTTCGACGAGCTGCTGATCTCGTCGAGGTTCTGGCGGCTATGGACTGCTTGTCCTTGATCGATCACCCTCCCAGCCTTTATATGTAGGCTGGGTCTCGGGAAACACAACCGACCAAGGTTACATGTATGGAAAGTCTTAACCGACTATTATTTGATCTAACTTGGAAAACACTCTTCGTCTTGGGCCTTCCTTCGTGGGCTTCGATTAATCCTTGGGCTTCTTTGATTATCACGTGCACCAGGTACACTTATGCTGGGGTACCCGCAGAGTATAACCTCGTCATTAGCCCCCGAGTACTTGCTTGCCTCGAAGAGTCGAGCATGTGCTCCCTTCATCGTGCACGTCATAGTTTTCTTAGCTTGTTCTTCTGACCCGTTGTAATTCTTCAAACCCTAATCTGTTTCGATTGTATGTGTATGCTACCGAGGGATACTGACATAGTAGGCCTGATTCACTCGAATATCGAGCTCAGTTAACCGCACATTTGGCGAAACCATACTAGCCTTCAGTCAGACTCGAGTCCCCGGACTCGAGCCTGGAACGCAGTCGAAAGATTTTGCTAGGGATATTGACATAGTAGGCCTGATTCACTCGAAAATCGAGCTCAGTTAACCGCACATTCGGGCGAAACCACACTAGCCTTCAATCAGGTTCGAGTCCCCGGACTCGAAGCTGGAACATCGAAAGATTTTGCCTAGGGATATTGACATAGTAGGCCTGATTCACTCGAAAATCGAGCTCAGTTAACCGCACATTTGGGCGAAACCATACTAGCCTTCAATCAGGTTCGAGTCCCCGGACTCGAAGCTGGAACATACTGGACAGACTCGACTCAGGCCGTTGTAGGTCTTACTGATTCGTTCTGCAGTTTAACTTTTGATACCTAACGCGTCCGTCAGGATTTTCATCATGTCTGTTGACACGGAAAATTTCAAGGGAAAACACTGTTGGAGCGTCCCTCGGCCCATCTCGATTGCTCGGCGGGTCTTACCTTTGCATTTGCGTATGCAGCATCCGAAACATCTGCGATTGGCATAGTTCGGGAATTTATGAAGTTTGATTCTTTTTTGTGAAGTACTTAATGCTTTCAATCGAGTCTGTATTCGAGTGAATTTTTCTTACCTTTTTTGGAAATCTATGGGAGCGCGACAGCGTCCCATGGGAGTAGCCCCCGAGATTGTGGTTTATTGTCTTGCAATAGAGGACAATCTCAAATCATCCTTTTACTCTGCTTTTTGTCAATCGAAATATTTTGTCTTTGAAATCTATGGGAGCGCGTCAGCGCTCCCATGGGAGTAGCCCCCGAGATTATGCTTTATTTCGTTTGAATAGAGGATAATCTCAATAATTTTGCTCTTTTTGTCAATCGCAACAAATTTTTGATACTCCCATGGGAGTACCTTTGCTAGTCGAATCCTTACGTCGATTGTAGTCCCACCACTCGAATTGAATGTTAATTTTACACCTGAAGTCAATTGTGACATTTCAGGCGTGCACTCGCCGCTTTGACAAGACATGTCTGTGTGGGCCCAATTTTCAAACTTTTGACCGCAGAAGACGCCATTTTTATTTTGGACCTGACTTATCATGGTAATCAAGATAGTTCTCAGGTAACACATCTGTGTTTTTGATTTGTACCAGGTCCCAAGTTTTCGAGTGGGTTTGTGTTTCCTGTTTGACTCAGCCCCCGAGCATGATTTTGGGTTTTCTGTTTGACCCAGCCCCCGAGCATGTCGAGTGAGATTTGGGTTGTCTGTTTGACCCAGCCCCCGAGCATGTCGAGTGGGATTTGGGTTGTCTTTGTGCTCACTGATTTTTGAGCTAGAATTTTGATGCTTATGTTTTTACGATCGAGTTCCCGATTGGTTGAGTAGCGTAAAAGCATATATGAGAAATATGGAGGAACATGTATCTTTATTCAAAATATGTGTTTATCAGCAAGCCGCCTCATTAAAACCTTCCAGTCCCCTTAGGTACCCTGGTAAGGGAAAAGAGTGCGTCTGAAACTTGCTGATTCTTTGGCCTTATGTGCTATTACATACGAGGTTAAAAGATCTATGCATAGAATCGACGCAGGTGCGCCACGTTCCATGGGTTTGATGCTACTTCGCCCGTCTTTGCGTTCTTCAATCGATAGGCTCCTCCTTCGATGACTTCTGTGACAATGTAAGGTCCTTCCCAAGGTGATGCAAGTTTATGGACTTTCTTCTGTTTCTCTCGCAACACCAAGTCTCCCACCATGAAGGACCGTGTGCGTAATCGACGACTATGGTAGTTGCGGAGGTCTTGTTGATAAACGGCTGTTCGTGCCAAAGCCGTATTGCGTGCTTCTTCCAGCAAATCGGCTGCATCTTCGAGTGCCTTGTTCGCGTCGTTTTCTTCATATGCTTCCACTCGTGGTGCATTAAACTTGACGTCAGATGGTAATACTGCCTCCGCACCATAGACCATGAAGAACGGTGTATACTGTGTGGAGGCGTTTGGAGTGGTCCGTAAGCTCCATAATACTGATGGAAGTTCTTCTACCCATGCACCCGCGGCCCTTTTGAGTGGTACTAAGAGTCTCTTTTTGATGCCACTGCATACGAGTCCATTGGCCTTTTCAACCTGCCCATTGGATTGTGGATGTGCCACAGAGGCGTAGTTTAATTTGATGTTTTGTTCCTTGCAAAAGGATTTGAACTCTTCCGCCGTGAAGTTTGTACCATTATCAGTGATGATGCTATCCATTACTCCAAATCGATACATGATCGATTGTATGAAACGAACTGCCGTAGAAGCTGTTGAGCTTGCGATAGGGATTGCTTCGATCCATTTGGTGAATTTGTCGACTGCCACTAGCAAGTGAGTATGACCTCCTTTTGATGATTTTTTAGTGGTCCCACCATGTCAAGCCCCCATTGGGCAAAAGGCCATGCTAATGGTATGGTTTTTAGTGCCGACGCGGGTGCATGTGGCTTGGAAGCGAACTTCTGGCAACCAATGCATCTTTTGACTATGTCCTCTGCATCCCTTAGCGCTGTAGGCCAGTAAAACCCTGCTCGGAAGGCTTTGGCTACGAGTGATCGACTGCCCGCGTGATGCCCGCAAGTACCGGCATGAATGTCCCGAAGGAGATCCTTGCCATCTTCGAGTGCAATGCATCTTTGGAACATACCTGAGGTGCTGCGTTTGTACAACTCACCGTTTATGATGGTGTATGCTTTTGCCCGTCGAGTGACACGTCTGGCCTCGTTTGTATCTTCTGGTAGTTCATTGCGAAGTATGTATGCGAGAAAAGGTTGAGTCCATATTGGCTCAATGAGAAGTACTCAATCGGAGGATCCTCTGTGCTTGGCGCTTTGCTTTTGTCTGTAGCTGTGTCGTAGCCGATGGTCGTTTGTCGATTGACCTACGTTCTATTCGTTCAAAGAAAACACCCGGCGGGACTGTGCTTTTGTGGAAGCAATGTTGGCTAATTTGTCGGCCTCTTCATTGCTTTCTCTCCCTATGTGTCGTAGTTCACAGCCATCGAAGCTGCCCTCCATTATGTTGTACAAATCCCGATAAGCGATCATGTTGTCTGCGATTGCATCACATGCCTTCATTGTTTGCTGCACAACCAAGTTAGAGTCGCCATAAATCATTAGTCGAGTGCATCCCATGGCTTTTGCCATGCGCATGCCATGGATTAGACCTTCGTATTCGGCCTCGTTATTTGATGGGAACTCGAAACCCATTTGCAAGATATAGCGCAGTTTGTCGCCTTTTGGTGATATGAGTATGACGCCCGCTCCTGCTCCTTCATTCTTTTTGGACCCATCGAAATACATTGTCCAGGAATTTGATACGTCAGGTACCCCTGGCAATTGGGCTTCTACCCACTCGGTGTGAAAATCGGGTAGGACTTGTGATTTGATGGCTTTCGGGTGTTCGTACTTGATTCCTAGTGGCCCCAGCTCGATGAGCCATTTTGCTACGCGCCCCGTTGCGTTGGGGTTTGTGAGGACGTCTCCAATCGCTGATTTATTGACCACCGTTATCGGGTGTTCTGTGAAGTAGTGCGCCAGCTTTCTTGAGTCATGAATACGGCGTACGCCAATTTCTGATATTGTGGGTACCGCTGTTTGGACGGGGAAAGAACTTCACTTACGTAATATACTGGCCTCTGTATGCTTTGACTATGTCCTTCTTCCATGCGGTCGACCACCAGCACTGTGCTGACCACTCGGTTGGTGGCTGAGATATATAGGTAGAGTGGCTCATTTTCCTTAGGTGCTACGAGGATTGGCGGGCTTGTGAGCATCTTTTTGAGTTCGAGAAAAGCGGCTTCAGCTTCATCCGTCCACTCGAACTTGTCTGCTTTCTTCATCAATTTGTAAAATGGAAGTGCTTTTTCGCCTAGTTTACTGATGAATCGACTGAGTGCTGCTACTCGACCAGCTAGCTGCTGTACCTCATGGAGTTTGGTAGGTCTATTCATTGTGAGTATAGCTTGTATCTTTTCTGGGTCTGCTTCGATTCCACGTGCAGATATCAAATAACCCAAGAGTTGTCCAGCTGGGACACCGAAGGTGCATTTCTTTGGGTTAAGCTTGATGTTGTATCGATTGAGATTCTTGAATGTCTCCTGTAGATCACTGATTAATGTGTCCTCCTTTTCAGTCTTGATGACGATGTCGTCGACGTAGACCTGAACATTGCGTCCTATCTGTTCTTGTAGACAGTTTTGCATCATGCGCTGGTAGGTTGCGCCTGCGTTTTTGAGCCCGAAAGGCATGGTTGTGTAGCAGTAGACCCCGAGTGGGGTTATGAATGCTGTTTTGTCTTCGTCTTCTTCTTTCATCCGAATTTGATGGTATCCTGAATATGCATCCAAAAATGATAACCGAGCGCATCCTGCTGTTGAGTCGATGATCTGATCGATTCGTGGTAATGGAAAGTGATCTTTTGGACAGCATTTGTTTAGGGCTGTAAAATCTACACACATCCGCAGGGTGTCTGAGTGCTTCTTTTCGACCAGTACAGGGTTAGCAACCCAGTCTGCCTTTTTGATTTCTCGAATGAACTTTGCAGCAAGTAACCTATCAACTTCTGCCTCGATTGCACCTCTTTTGGGATCGGAAACACGGCGCATAGTTTGCTTGACTGGTCTAGACCCTGGCTTGAGTTGTAGAGAATGCTCGGCGAACTCTCTGGGGACACCTGGCATATCAGCTGGGCACCATGCGAATATTTCCCAGTTTTTACGGAGAAATTCGACGAGTGCATTTTCCTGTTCGTTGATATGTTGACTGTTTTTGAGGGATCAGTTGGGTGCACTTGATGCTTTTTCGTGTCGTTGGTTGCATTGAATTGTCTGTCGGATGCTAACCTCTTGTGTTCCGGCAGAAGTGTGCGGTCGTTAGAAACCTCGAGTTTGGCGAATGATTGCTCCATCCCATACATCTCTGAGATTTTGCTGAAGTCACGGTCACATGAATCTGACCTTTGAAAGTTCCCGTTGATCGTGATGACTCCTTTTGGTCCTGGCATTTTGAGCTTGAGGTAGGCGTAGTGTGGGACGGCCATGAATCGAGCGAAAGTGGGGCGCCCAAGTATTGCATGGTATTGTGACTTCCAATCGACCACTTCGAACTCAATCGACTCGGTTCTGAAGTGAGTAGGATCTCCAAACGTAACATCGAGTTGTATAACGCCTTCTGGGAGCACTGCTTTGCCTGGAACGATACCGTGGAAGGTATTTGCGGATTTTGGCAGATTTTCGACTGGTTTGTTCATTCTGCGTAGCGTATCTGCAAAGATTATGTTGAGCCACTACCTCCGTCCATGAAGACCTTGGTCATGGCGTAGCCTCCAATTTGGGCGTCGAGTACCAAGGCTGCATGCCCTGGTCGATATACTGCGGGTGGGTGGTCCTCTCGATTGAAGATAATCGGAGTTTCTGATCCTTTCAAAAAAATTGTGATGGCTGGGGGTGCCATGACCGCCATATTGACGTGTCGAGTGTGTAATTTTTGCTCTCTTTTGGAGGGACGTCCTCGCTGGATCATGTTCATCTGCCGCGAGTTACGGGAATTTTTGTTCATCTCCCTGCTGCATCTGGTGCACGGCTGCTGCCATTTGTGTTCCCGTAACGGGTTGTGCTGGCACCATGTATACTGGTGTCGGTTGCGCTGGTGCTGGTGCAGTATACACCTGAGTAGGCTGTGTTTGCGGTGGTATGGAATATAACTGTGCTTGTTGTACTTGTTGCGGTGCTGGATATGCTTGAACAGGCTGTGCTTGTGATGTAGTTGATGGAGCGTGCGTCAGTTGAGGAGGTGCACGTCCTTCTCTTTGCATTCGTGATATATGTTCAATCGCGAGTTGATCGAATTCCCTGCAATTTCTCAGCGAGTGGCTAGAGCGAAGCTTACCATCATCCCCTCTGTAAAGATGGAATCTGCAATAATCGTTCATCCTCTCTTCGATTGAGCGCTCAGGCTCTTTGTCTGCTTGCCTGCGCCATTCGGCCTCTTGTAGCTATCGCGGTCGTCGCGTCTGTGTTCTCGACTGTCACGTCGATCGTCTGTACGGTGGTCTCGATTACCTCGGCGGTCGTCGTATGATGATCTCGATTATCACGATGATCGTCGGCTCGTCTGTCAGTTTGGTCGCGACTGTCCCTTGACTGGACAAAGCCTGCTGCAATGAAGTTTGGATGGTCATCGTCGTGATAACGATTCTTGCGTTTGCGCCTTCGATCATCTCTGTAGCTATCTCTGCGGTCTCGACTGCCCCCTCGTGATTTTCATGTGATGCTACGGGTCGAGTGCCTCGTACGGAGTCTTCTCCGTCTGCCCACTTTGTTGCGAGTACCATGAGTGCGGCCATTGTTTTGGGTCTTCTCGACCAAGTGTTTCTTTGAAGTCTTCCCTCCAGAGTCCGTTTTTGAAGGCGTCGATTGCCCTATCTTCTGATACGTTGCCTACTGAGTTACGGATGGTGGTCCACCGCCGTATGTACGATCTCAGAGATTCATCTGACTTTTGCTTGCAGGTCCGGAGCTCCTCGAAGGTTTTGGGGCGCTCACATAGAGGCTCGAAGTATTTGATGAAATCACCCTTGAAGTGTTCCCACGAATCGTAGTATGATTCGGGTAGCGATTTGAGCCAATCGCGAGCCGTTCCTTCCATCATAAGTTGTATGTACTGCATAGCTGTAGTTGTGGTGCCGCGCTGACATCCGACTGCCAGCCTGTAATCTTCTAGCCAGCCTGATGGCTCTTGTTTGCAGTTGAACTTAGGCGTGGTAGCTAGCGAAAATTTCTTGGGCATACGAGCCTCCCGGATCCGTCGAGTGAAGCATAGCGCTCCACATGGCCCGATTTCTGCTTCCGAGTCTGAGCTGTTGCTGTATGACCTCCTCGAGTGGCTCCTACTGGAACGATGACGGCGTGAGCTTTTTCGACTGCTCCTTCCCCGAGGGCTTCGACTGCGACGATCCCGATCTGTATCTCTCCTTGGAGTTGCTTGTGGATGCTGTATGGCTTGTGCTGCTATTGCAGTTGTTTGTACAGTTGGAGGTGCTGATCCCTCTTTGGGTCTCCTGCAGGAGGTTCGATTGTTCTGAGGTAGGTGCCTAGCGTCATCAGCGCCCCGGCTGGCTCAGTAGGTATGGGAACTCCTTCCGCGTCGACTGCCATGAAGGCTGGGTTTAGGTTCCGAGTGACCGCTGCACGATCTGCGTCTCCGAGGTTGATGAATCGTGACCTACGCGGGTCGTTTCTGCCTGTTGAATTTAGACAACGCTCTTCTCGAGCACTCGATATGCTGGCTTGCTTTTTGCGTTCTTCGAGTACTGCTCGGTAATTTTTTAACCGTATCGATTCTTGCCATTGGAAATATTGTAAGGTTAATACCTCTTCTGGAGTTGCGTTTGCTGGTAGCATCGTGCAGCTCTCGATTACTTTGCTCACTTTCTCCGCCATCTCTGCGGTGATGGTCAGCGTGGTTGTTCCATCTGGCATGGTGACTGTGCAAGGGTATTCTGTAGGTCGACGGCATGTTGCGGCTGCTGATGTTTCTGCTGTACTCGCGGTATATACCTGATACGGTACCACCCGATCCTCCATCCATGTGTTGCTGATGCGTTTTATGGATTCGGCGTCGTCGTCCAGGCTCATGTTGGAGTTGCTTTGCTTGTTGGGGTTTCCGCCACAATCGAGTATATCTTCGAGTGCTTTGTCCAGGCTGTCTGCGTCGCAGGTGAATATCTCGTGGCTAGCACGGATTTCTGGGCCGTTTAGATCGGCGAGATATATGTTGTCGTCTATGTTCTCTTCGTTCCCCGCGACGTCATTGCAGTCGACGATGTCGTCGAGTGACTCGATTGAGTTGTTTGGGCGGTACGCAGATTCGATCTCGCTTCTTCCAAATCTTTTTGCCACCTCGTTACGGAACTCTTGCGAGGTCATGGACGTGGCAGAGTCGCTTGGCGATTGGATCGGGACGATCTGTGACGATGTCGCGCCCAAGATGGATGGTGTTGCAGTCGAAGCGTTGTCGATTGTCTCCATGTCGAGTGGATCTAACAGGTCCTGCACACCATCTTTATCGACAAAGAAGTTAAATTTTCCAACCGTAATATCCAAACCTGATTCGAGTCCGGCGAAGGCTTGCTGAGCTTCCATCGAGTGCGGCGTGAGCCTCCTTGGAGATTTTGGCGAGTGATCGCTTTTTGAATTGATGTTGGTGGATCTTGCCGGCGAGTTGTTGTTTGCAACGGTGGTCGGTGATTTGCTTTTTGATGATGCAGTAGGCGAGTTACCTTGCGCAGATGCGATCGTCGGGTGGCGGCTTGGTGATGAAACCGGCGAAACCGTGAGCCCAATACTACCTGTTCCCACAGACGGTGATGTCTACGTGTGCTTCTATTCTTGTAGACAGTGTTGGGCCTCCAAGAGCAGAGGTTTGTAGAACAGCAGCAAGTTTCCCTTAAGTGAATCACCCAAGGTTTATCGAACTCAGGGAGGTAGAGGTCAAAGATATCCCTCTCAAGCAACCCTGCAATTAATATACAAGAAGTCTCTTGTGTCCCCAACACACCCAATACACTTGTCAGATGTATAGGTGCACTAGTTCGGCGAAGAGATAGTGAAATACAAGTAATATGGATGATTATAAGTAGTAACTGCAATCTGAAATAAAGATGGCAGCAAGCAAAAATGTAGCAGAACTTGATGTAAACGGTGTTTCAATGCTTAGAAACAAGGCCTAGGGATCATACTTTCACTAGTGGACACTCTCAACAATGATCTCATAACTGAATAAGTAAAAGCTACTCTTAAACACTCTCTTGTTGGATAACAAACACCATTCATTGTGTAGGGCTACAAAAGCACACCTCAAGCCGGAGTAAACAAGCTCCACAACGTCATAAAGGAATCACACACGGTGCACACACTGTCACCTTTACACCGTGGAGAGTACCGGAGTTCATATTAAAGTAACCTATAGAGTGCATAATAGATAAAGAGTAGCATCTACATATTCAACTAGATTAGCACAACTGAACACAAGTAAATACTGCTCGGGATTATTCTCCTTCTTGATAACACAAGAGTACTACGTGTAGGGCTGCAAAAGCACTCCTCAAAGTCTGAGTAAACAAACACCACAGTTCCCAAGAATAAGCCATGATAAATGTCTAAATTATTCATAGAGTCACACAAGTACCCACACTGTCACCTTGATACCGTGTTGTCACAACGACTCCAGAAACTAGACAAAATCACTTGAGTAGCATAAACATTATTAATGTATTCAGCGATACTAGCAATACACATGATCACATAAAGATCACACCATGTGAGAGAGAGATGAACCACATAGCTACCGGTAGAGCCCTCATCCTCGGGGGAGAACTACTCCCTCCTCATCATGGGAGTCAGCAGCGGCGATGAAGATGGCGGTGGTGTCGATGGAGATGACTCCGGGGGCAATTATCAAAAACGATAACAACAAATAATTTCTGAGGAGACATGCTTTCACACAATCTTGATCAATATATTGCAAGGCTCATGTCATGAATGAAGTGACTCAAAGCAATGGTCTATAGTTTGCTAACAAATAGATAAAGAGTAAACAATGAATCATATAACCAAAAACTTTTCATGAATAGTACTTTCAAGACAAGTATCAAAAAGTTTTGCATAAGAGGTAACTCATAAAGCAATAGATTCAAAGTAAAAGGCATTGAAGCAACACAAAGGATGATTAAGTTTCAGCATTTGCTTTCAACTTGTAACATGTATATCTCATGGATAGTTGTCAACATAAAGCAATATAACAAGTGCAATAAGTAAACATGTAAGAATCAATGCACACAAATTTGACACTAGTGTTTGCTTCTAAGATAGAAAGGAGTAGGTGAACTGACTCAACAGAAAGTAAAAGATAGGCCCTTCACAGAGGGAAGCAGGGATTAAGTCATGTTAGAGCTTTTTAAGTTTTCGAAAGCATATAGAGAGCACAAAATAAGTATTTGAGAGGTGTTTGTTGTTGTCAACGAATGGTAGTGGGCACTCTAACCCCCTTGTCAACCAGACTTTCAAAGAGCGGCTCGCATGAAGGACGTTATTTCTACCAGCAAGGTAGATCATCCCTCTTCTCTTTTGTTTACACATGTATTTTAGTTTCTTTATAGATGACACTCCTCCCAACCTTTTGCTTACACAAGCCATGGCTAACCGAATCCTCGGGTGCCTTCCAACATTCACATACCATGGAGGAGTGTCTATTGCAAAATTAAGTTGCTTACTGATAAATCAGGGCAAAACATGTGAAGAGAATTATTAATGAAAGTTGTAATTAATTGGGGCTGGGCACCCCGTTGCCAGCTCTTTTTGCAAATTATTGGATAAGCGGATGTATATGCCACTAGTCCATTGTTGAAAATCTGTCAGAAGTAAATGACAAGATTGAAAGATAAAACACCACATACTTCCTCATGAGCTATAAAACATTGACACAAATAAGGAGTAATAAAGTTTTGAATAGTTTAAAGGTAGCACATGAAGTATTTACTTGGAATGGCAGGAAATACCACATAGTAGGTAGGTATGGTGGACACAAATGGCATGGGTTTTGGCTCAAGTTTTGGATGCACGAGAAGCATTCCCTCTCAGTACAGAGTTTAGGCTAGAAAGGTTGTTTGAAGCAAACACAAGTATAAACTGGTACAGCAAGACTCAAATAAAAACATATTGCAAGTATTATAAGACTCTACACTGTCTTCCTTGTTGCTCAAACATTTTACCAGAAAATATCTAGACCTTAGAGAAAACAAATATGCAACCCAAGTCTCAACAAGCTCTACGGTAGTTCTCCACTACTAGGCTTTAACTACATGATGCAAGAGATTAAACATGATCTACTTGAGAGCTCAAAACAATTGTAAAGTATCAAATCGAAACAAGACAATGATCTACAAGAATGCATATGTCTTTTCCAATACCAACTACCATATGTAGCATTTTCTTTCTTCCAAACAAACACCAATCAATTTATTTAAACATAAAACTCTCCAAATGATACTACAATGCAGCAAGAGAGTGCTTATAAACAAGTACTAACAGCTCAAAGAGATGCATGAAAAACAGGAGCTAAAAGCACTGCAGTAGCTAGTTAAGAATAATCAACAAATATAAGTGAAGAACATGAGTATTCACATGCAAAAGCGGAGCGTGTCTCTCTCCCACACAAGGATTGTTAGGATCCGAATTTATTCAAACAAAAACAAAAACAAAAGCACAAAGACGCTCCAAGTAAAGCACATAAGATGTGAAAGAATTAAAATATAGTTTCACTAGAGATGACCTGATAAGTTTGTTGATGAAGAAGGGGATGCCTTGGGCATCCCCAAGCTTAGACGCTTGAGTCTCTTTGAATATAGTTGGGATGAACCACGGGGCATCCCCAAGCTTAGGCTTTTCACTCTTCTTGATCACATAATATCACCCTTCTCGCTTGATCCTTGAAAACTTCCTTCACACCAAACTCAAGACAGTTCTCATTAGAGGGTTAGTGCATAATCAAAAATTCTCATATTCTGTAATGATACAATCAATCCCAAAGCTTCTGGACATTAGCTACAGCCACCAATGCTTTGTGGAGCAAAGAAATCCACACAAACACAGTAAAAGAGCGAATGCAAAACAAAAGGCAGAATCTGTCAAAAACAGAACAGTCTGGAATGACGAATTTTTTCGAGGCACTTAAGTTGCTCAGATGGATCTGGCCTAAAATAATGAAAGTTGCGTACATATCTCAGGAATATGCGTGATTTTTCTCAGAATTTTTTGAATTTTCTACAGGGAGATAAGCTCAAATCCGTGACAGCTAAAAATCTGTCACTGCGCAGAAATCCAAATCTTGCATCAACTTTCAATATAGAACTTTACTTGGCTCAACATTGCGATAAAATAAAGATACAAAGGAGTTGCTACAGAAGTAACAAAACTCCTTAACTCAAAGAAAACAAAAATAACAGTAAATAAAAACGATGGGTTGTCTCCCATAAGCGCTTTTCTTTAACGCCTTTCAGCTAGGCATAGTGATTTTTATGATGCCCGCATAAAGATGAGAGTTGAAACATAAAAGAGAGCATCAAAAAGCATATATAAAACATGTTTAAATCTAACACTCTTTCTATGCATAGGAGTCTTGTAAGAAAACAAGTCAATGAAGAACAAAGTGACTAGCATAGAAATGCAAAACAAGTGTAACTTCAAAAATTTCAACAAAAAGAGAGGAGACTTAATATTATTTAGATATATGAAATCGTGTCTCCCTCTCTCATAAGGACCAATAGGTCTTAAAGTACCCAGCAAATAAAAGCAAATCAAGAGAAAGCTCAAAACATTCATCATAAAGAGAAGAAATTTAGTAACATGAAGATTTCTATAACCATACTTTCCTCTCTCAAAATAATTTTCAGCGGCATCATGAATAAACTCAACAATATAGCTATCACATAAAACATTCTTATCATGATCCACATGCATAAAAGTATCATTACTCTCCATATAAGCATAAACAGTTTCATTAGTAATAGTGTGAGTAAAAGTATCACATCCATCATTGTAATCATCATAAATTGCAGGCATAGTATAATCATAATAAACTTTATCCTCCATAGTAGGTGGCACCAAAATACCACTATCATTATAATCATCATAAATTGGAGGTAAAGTATCATCAAAGAAAATTTTCTCCTCAAAACTTGGGGACTAAAAATATCATATTCATCAAAACCAGCTTCCCCAAGCTTAGAGCTTTCCATGGCATTAGCAATAATGGTGCTCAAAGAATTTATACTCATAACATTACCACTATCATGTATATAAAGTTCCATAGGTTTTTTAATTTTCTCTTCAAAAGCATCATGTCCTAACTTAAGATAAATTTCATAGAGCTCTCTAATTTTTTTGTTGTTTTCCATTAAGCCTAACTAGTGAAAATAAAAACAAGAAACAAAAAGAAATAATTGCAGAATCTAAAGGAGATACCTTCCAACACTTACCTCCCCGGCAACGGCGCCAGAAAATAGCTTGATGTCTACGTGTGCTTCTATTCTTTGGGTCTCCTGCAGGAGGTTCGATTGTTCTGAGGTAGGTGCCTAGCGTCATCAGCGCCCCGGCTGGCTCAGTAGGTATGGGAACTCCTTCCGCGTCGACTGCCATGAAGGCTGGGTTTAGGTTCCGAGTGACCGCTGCACGATCTGCGTCTCCGAGGTTGATGAATCGTGACCTACCCGCCGGGTCGTTTCTGCCTGTTGAATTTACACACAACGCTCTTCGTCGAGCACTCGATATGCTGGCTTGCTTTTTGCGCTCTTCGAGTACTGCTCGGTAATTTTTTAACCATATCGATTCTTGCCATTGGAAATATTGTGAGGTTAATACCTCTTCTGGAGTTGCGTTTGCTGGTAGCATCGTGCAGCTCTCGATTACTTTGCTCACTTTCTCCGCCATCTCTGCGGTGATGGTCAGCGTGGTTGTTCCATCTGGCATGGTGACTGTGCAAGGGTATTCTGTAGGTCGACGGCATGTTGCGGCTGCTGATGTTTCGGCTGTACTCGCGGTATATACCTGATACGGTACCACCCGATCCTCCATCCATGTGTTGCTGATGCGTTTTATGGATTCGGCGTCGTCGTCCAGGCTCATATTGGAGTTGCTTTTCTTGTTGGGGTTTCCGCCACAATCGAGTATATCTTCGAGTGCTCTGTCCAGGCTGTCTGCGTCGCAGGTGAATATCTCGTGGCTAGCACGGATTTCTTGGCCGTTTAGATCGGCGAGATATATGTTGTCGTCTATGTTCTCTTCGTTCCCCGCGACGTCATTTCAGTCGACGATGTCGTCGAGTGACTCGATTGAGTTGTTTGGGCGGTACGCAGATTCGATCTCGCTTCTTCCAAATCTTTTTGCCACCTCTTTACGGAACTCTTGCGAGGTCATGGACGTGGCAGAGTCACTTGGCGATTGGATCGGGACGATCTGTGATGATGTCACGCCCAAGATGGATGGTGTTGCAGTCAAAGCGTTGTCGATTGTCTCCATGTCGAGTGTTTCCACGTCGAGTGGATCTAACAGGTCCTGCACACCATCTTTATCGACAAAGAAGTTAAATTTTCCAACCGTAATATCCAAACCTGATTCGAGTCCGGCGAAGGCTTGCTGAGCTTCCATCGAGTGCGGCGTGAGCCTCCTTGGAGATTTTGGCGGGTGATCGCTTTTTGAATTGATGCTGGTGGATCTTGCCGGCGAGTTGCTGTTTGCAACGGTGGTCGGTGATTTGCTTTTTGATGATGCAGTAGGCGAGTTACCTTGCGCAGATGCGATCGTCGGGTGGCGGCTTGGTGATGAAACCGGCGAAACCGTGAGCCCAATACTACCTGTTCCCACAGACGGTGATGTCTACGTGTGCTTCTATTCTTGTAGACAGTGTTGGGCCTCCAAGAGCAGAGGTTTGTAGAACAGCAGCAAGTTTCCCTTAAGTGAATCACCCAAGGTTTATCGAACTCAGGGAGGTAGAGGTCAAAGATATCCCTCTCAAGCAACCCTGCAATTAATATACAAGAAGTCTCTTGTGTCCCCAACACACCCAATACACTTGTCAGATGTATAGGTGCACTAGTTCGGCGAAGAGATAGTGAAATACAAGTAATATGGATGATTATAAGTAGTAACTGCAATCTGAAATAAAGATGGCAGCAAGCAAACATGTAGCAGAACTTGATGTAAACGGTGTTTCAATGCTTAGAAACAAGGCCTAGGGATCATATTTTCACTAGTGGACACTCTCAACAATGATCTCATAACTGAATAAGTAAAAGCTACTCTTAAACACTCTCTTGTTGGATAACAAACACCATTCATTGTGTAGGGCTACAAAAGCACACCTCAAGCCGGAGTAAACAAGCTCCACAACGTCATAAAGGAATCACACACGGTGCACACACTGTCACCTTTACACCGTGGAGAGTACCGGAGTTCATATTAAAGTAACCTATAGAGTGCATAATAGATAAAGAGTAACATCTACATATTCAACTAGATTAGCACAACTGAACACAAGTAAATACTGCTCGGGATTATTCTCCTTCTTGATAACACAAGAGTACTACGTGTAGGGCTGCAAAAGCACTCCTCAAAGTCTGAGTAAACAAACACCACAGTTCCCAAGAATAAGCCATGATAAATGTCTAAATTATTCATAGAGTCGCACAAGTACCCACACTGTCACCTTGATACCGTGTTGTCACAACGACTCCAGAAACTAGACAAAATCACTTGAGTAGCATAAACATTATTAATGTATTCAGCGATACTAGCAATACACATGATCACATAAAGATCACACCATGTGAGAGAGAGATGAACCACATAGCTCCCGGTAGAGCCCTCAGTCTCGGGGGAGAACTACTCCCTCCTCATCATGGGAGTCAGCAGCGGCGATGAAGATGGCGGTGGTGTCAATGGAGATGACTCCGGGGGCAATTCCCCGTCCCGGCAGGGTGCCGGAACAGAGATTCTGTCCCCCGAAACTTGTCGTCGATGGCGGCGGCGCTGCGGAACTCTTCTGGAAATA
The DNA here is from genome assembly GCA_947311845.1 of Poa pratensis. Classification (NCBI taxonomy): domain Eukaryota; kingdom Viridiplantae; phylum Streptophyta; class Magnoliopsida; order Poales; family Poaceae; genus Poa; species Poa pratensis. The sequence goes on along the minus strand of CAMZMU010000039.1, from coordinate 14,143,148 downwards.
TGGCTTCGTATTTTAGGGTTTTCGCATCTGAGGCAATATATAGGCGAAGGGGCGATGTCGGTGGGGGCTCGAGGGGCCCACACCACCTGCTGGCGCGGCAAGGGGGCCCACCGCGCCGAGGTGTGGTTTGGCCACCTCGGCGCCCTCCTTCGTCTCTCCTTCGGACTCCGTGACGGTGCTGGAAAAATAGGGACGTGGCCTTTTGTTTCGTGCAATTCCGAGAATATTCGCAGAAGTACTTTTCTGAAACCAAAAACAGCAGAAAACAGGGAACTGGCACTGTGGCATCTTGTTAATAGGTTAGTCCCAGAAAATGCATAAAAGTGATATGAAGTGTATATAAAACATGTAGCAAATGGTATAATATAAGCATGGAACAGCAGAAATTATGGATACGTTGGAGACGTATCAACGGCGCCAATTGTCGAGGTGTGCCCTCGGCAAGTCCCATGGTTGATATACCTAGGGTTGATTGTGTGGTAGAGAACGCGTAGTATCGATGGAATCGACGGCTGACAAGCTGGATTTACCCAGGTTCAGGGCCCTCGAGTGAGGTAAAACCCCTACTTCCTGCTTGTCTGTGTTTATGGTATGAATATGAGGGTTACAAGGGTTCGACGAGCTGCTGATCTCGTCGAGGTTCTGGCGGCTATGGACTGCTTGTCCTTGATCGATCACCCTCCCAGCCTTTATATGGAGGCTGGGTCTCGGGAAACACAACCGACCAAGGTTACATGTATGGAAAGTCTTAACCGACTATTATTTGATCTAACTTGGAAAACACTCTTCGTCTTGGGCCTTCCTTCGTGGGCTTCGATTAATCCTTGGGCTTCTTTGATCATCACGTGCACCAGGTACCCTTATGCTGAGGTACCCGCAGAGTATAACCTCGTCAATTCTCATGATTTAATTATGGAGCTTTTGAGTTCGCTTTATTATGTCATCTACAATAAAGCACAAAAGTGGACTGTGATTACGCTCAAAGGATTTATATCTATAAGAAAGTGTGTAAACATTTTGGATAAAGATGCTATATGCATAATATTATTATGGCCTCATAAATAAGGAAGTTTTAAAGAGAAGTTTTAAAGATGGACTGGAGGCTAATGTTTAAAGCTACTGGAAGATTTCTATTAGCCTAAATTAAGTTCTTCATCCTCCATTCCAATAATGTGATTCGTGCTACAAGTTTTATTGACTTCTCTACTAAAGGTGGAATATTTATTATGGAAGTTCGTCGAAATGTTGAGCTATGGCTCAGTCCACATTTCGAGGGGGAGAGATGAACTACCCATGAACTACAAATTAAGTAAGAAGCTCCTCTTCGAATATGTTTTATATTCCATCACTAAGGCATTTTAAGTTTAAGGTTAAACTACAAATTAAGTAAGAAGCTCCTCTTCGAATATGTTTTATATTCCATCACTAAGGCATTTTAAGTTTAAGGTTAAGTTGAGTACCATTTTTAGTCAGATTTCTTAAGATTCCATCTCCTAAGGGTATCATTATTACCATGAGATTTTCGTGCCATGTTTCCTTAAGTAAGATACAAGTTTTTGGTTTTGCTCTCTACAATAGTTCTCCTAAATCACTTAAGGAGGATAATAAAATTATGAAATTTAAGAGAGAGCAGTCAAATATTGCATGGCAATTAAGAACTCCATCATGGATACCATGAATAGAGCCATCTACTAACTCCCAGATTGTCAAGGTTATGGACCATTTTTTCCCCAATTGGTCTCTCTAAAGTTTGAGCAATGGGTCTTGACGAAAGACTTGTTGATATAATGATATGACTGGGAGTTTGTGAGAAAAGTGGCACATGATCACCGAATTTAAAATTTTGGAGATGGAAACCATCCTTTATGAAATAAAGAATTAATAATGATGATCAATTGTCCTTGAGACAATAAGCATCTTATAATGGTACAAAGTTCAATAATATTTTTTGATGTATCAGTCTTATGTTAATTATGAGCAATAGGGATATTGTATAAGACCCGGGAGTTTTCTCTCAGGGTTGACAAGTTCATCTTGGTGATGTACTTTAAAGTTATTAAGACTCACTAAGATTGGTCCATTAAAGGGAGTATTAAGTTCACCCTAAAGTTTATGTTTACTCCCTCAAGGGCATTAAGTTTTTCCTCATGTTGCCACTAATGTTTAAGTTATTATGTGCCCTTAAGATTTTGTGACCGGGATATCTGGCAGACATAAGTCCAGGATTGGACCCCTGGAAAATTATTAAGAACTCTGTGATAATATATCACACTAAGGGATTACATGCACACATTTAAGAAATATTATGACCACCAAGTTGTGGGTCTTGAAGGAATTATGCAAGGAATGAAAATCATCTTAAGTTTTATCCACAAAAGTTGCACCTTGCAGGGAGAGCCATATTGTGGAGTGGTTTTACCCAATTCTCTTGAGGCATCGTCAAGGATGCAAACTGAGTTATGGCATGCTTGAATCCCTAAGTCTTTAAGGTATGGATTCATGTCCCTGATCCATATAAATTTAAGAATAAGGAATTTTCTTAGGAAAATTATCCCGGAACTCACTATGTAAGAGTGTTGTTTATTCGAGTAACGTGTCTATAGGTATCTGCCATACCTAAGACATCGTGAAAGGTTAATTCCAGAATCAAAGATGTTCAAGGCCTTGATGAATTAAATTTTGGTGTTCGACAAATAAGTATTAGATCTAAAGCATAAGTGTTGAACAACATATAAAGTAACTAATGGGTGCTTAAGCATTACACTAAGATAGTAAGTGCTGAGCACCATATTTAAAGAGGCTTGCCTTCTAATGTTGCCGGCATAAAGATTAAATGGCAGACCACTATTATGGGACAAATTATGATTCTGGAAAACCAAATTTCTCTTATTTTCAAAAGCGCGCGCATAAGGATATGCACAAGAAAATATGAAGAGAAACTACACTCTTGGGACCATTATAGCACCATCTCCCCAAAAGGCTCATTTTGAGATCGAATGGGAACCATAGTCACTTGGTTCAGCAGTACTTAATTGACTGTTGTAATCTATTGTCTTGGTGTACCATTTTATCAAAAGATGAGTCTGGAATGTTTATGATGTTTATGTAAAGAATTATGGAATAAAGCTAATGTATAATGTGAATAAAGTTTATGGAGCTCATAATAAGTTAAAGAGGTTCATTTTGATATGAAGTGATGTACTATAGTCACTGGATTAAATGGTACCTAATAGACCATTATAATCTTTTCGTCTTAGTACATTATTTTGTTGAAAAGTGAGCTTATAAAGTTCAGCCTTACGATCAAGGGGGAGAATGTTGGATATTTGGATGATCTAGGCTGCTCTCCTAGGTCAACAATTACGGCTGCTACAGTAAGACGGTGCTACAGTGCCGTGCTACAGTCCCCTGATTGGGGGAAATATCTCCAACTTACAGGTGGGTCCCCCTGTGGCACTGTGCATACATATAAATAGAGGGGTGTCCTTTAGGGACTGGTTAAGGAAAGAAAGAGGAGGCCACCAGAACTTTCTTCCACTCCCTCTACGCTGCCCAATCCAGCACAACACAGCCAGCCATGGGAAGGATCCCTCCTGCACCTTCCTCAAGCTCTAGCAGCTACAGTGAAGGTGAAGAAGAGCAAGGGCTTCATCCCTCGAAGCCCTGGACTACATCTCAAGCATTAAGATAAGTTTTCCTTAATTCTATCTCGGTTGTGGCTCAAATCTTGAGCTAGATGATCTTGAGGTTTTACAACACACAAAACTAAAAGCCATCCAGATTGAGGCAGTAATATTCAGTACATCACAATCAGTTACAGCCTTACAGGTGATAGTGTTGTCCATAAAAAAAATACACATGATTGGAAATATACAACCGCATACAGATTTAATTAACAAATTATCAATACGATGCAATGTTTAGGGCAAATATCAGGTCAAATCACATTACATCTGAAAGGGAGATGGCACTGTTCTACTGCACATTCAATTGTCAATGTCAAAATGTGCTCAATCTGAGTCGCTGTTTTGCTTCTTGTTACAGGCAAGATATTATAGCAGCATGTGTTTGTGCAATACTATTCACAGTGGTTATTATTTATACACAGACTGTTTCCTTTGCTAGAGATTGGATTGATATAATTAGTTTCAATGTTAATCTCTGGCTAGATTGTTTCTTTTATGTTTGTTAGTCTCAAGGATCCATTAATGCAGCCATATTATCGGGATATCATTGTATCCTCTCTTCTTTACAGAAAACAATGAATTAAGCCCAGTCTCATATTTCTTAAAAAATCATGATGTGGGTCTGTCCATTTGACAAGCTAGTCTAGACCTATCCCTCCGCCCCACTAAGTTACCATGTTCACCTAGCACTCTCTGACTGATGCTTACCACCGTTGTCAACTAGGTACATACACATTGCCCTTCTACAATGCCTTATCATCCAATGGCAGCACAACATGAGTGTTCTCTGTGTTATATGCTGTGGCACATAGATAAATCACAAGTGCATACTAAGATTGCACATTATGGCAAGAAAAGAATGAGGTTCAGTGGTTTACCGGTTGATGTGAAATTTGACTGGATGGTGTGAGTATATATCTTGATCATTCCTCTAAGAGGCAGTAAGTACAGGCTTCAAGCAGCTTGATGCCGTACTTGCAAGTCAGATTGCTGGCCAGCCCTTGGTTTTCTGTAAACCTCTTGAAGAGTAGAAACTAAGCAATAATCCACATCTGGTATATAGCTGTGATTGCTTCCACTTAAATCCTCCAGGCAGGATATCATAATTGTGCTTGCAATTGACCAGTGACCACTGACTGCATTAATGGCCCTTCTGTCAAGCCTCCCCATGTTCATGCAGGCCAGTGTAAGCTACAGAACAAATAAGCTGAAGTGTTAGCAACAGTCCATAGAGACCACGGTGAGCAAGAAAGTTGGGTCATTTCTTCTCGTCTTTATGTACTCCTTATTTCTTCAGCTTCATATGGTGGACCATCATCTACATTCTTCCAATCTTCCACAAAAGAAAAGGGAAAGGAAGAAACTTGAAAGCAATTTCTTGATATCGGTGTGTACCTGCCACTGTGCATTGGGTCAAGATCCAACAATACGCCAGTACGACAACAGGATAGGTAGTTATTATTTTAAACTAGTGGAATTTGGTGCGGCGACACGCCGCACCCGTTGTAATTTGAAAAATGTTGAAATCCGTTGGAATTTTTCGTCTAGAGTATGTCTAAATACTTAGTGAATTAAAATGTTCAAATATGCTTGTATTTCGACATAATTTTTTAATTTAACTTCATAGTTAGAGAATGCATGATATGAGCATTTGTTAATTGTAACTCCGTAGTTAGATAAAGTTCATTCAGATTGTATCCAAATATTCACCAAATTGGAATGTTCAAATATGTTTGCATTATGCCATAAGTAGTTAGCATATATTTTTGTGAATATGTTGATATATTTTAGAGTAACTCCAATTTTTAAAATCTGCCGGAATTTTTCGTCTAGGGTATGTCCAAATACTTAGTGAATTAAAATGTTTGAATATGCTTGTATTTGGACATTAATTTTTAATTTAACTCCATAGTTAGAGAATGCATGATGTGAGCATTTATTAATTTTAACTCCGTAGTTAGATAGTAAAATTCATTTAGTTTGTGTCCAAATGTTCACCAAATTGGAATTTTCAAATACGTTAGCATTATGCCATAAGTAGTTAGCATATATTTTTGTGAACATGTTGATATATTTTAGAGTATCTCCAATTTTTTTAGCAAATTGAAATGTTCAAATATGTTTCTATTTTTCAGTAATATTTAATTTAAGTCCGTAATGAGTGGAAACGCACATTTATTGAATTGAATTCCATATTTAGAGGAAGTTCATCCAGATTACATCCAAATATTTATCAAATTGAAATGTTCAATTTAAGTCCATAATTAGAGGAAGCGCATTTGTTTTTGTCCAAATATTCACCAATTCAAAATATTTAAACATGTTCGATGTACATTTATTGAATTGAATTTTATATTTAGAGAAAGTTCATCTAGATTACATCCAAATATTTACCAAATTGAAGTGTTCAATTTAAGTCCATAATTCGTGGAAGTACATTACGTTAGCATTTAATAAATTCAACTCCACATAGCTAGAGGAATCTCCGTAGTTAGAAAAAGTTCATTTAGATTGTGTCCAAATGTTCACCAAATTGGAATGTTCAAATATGTTTGCATTATGCCATAAGTAGTTAGCATATTTTTGTGAACATGTTGATATATTTTACATATTTTTCCGACGGGTATGGGTACCTATAGAAATACTCCAATTTTCTGGAAAAAATTCCAAAAAAAAAATTCCAATAAAAAAGAAGCCATGGTAGAAGTGTGAATACTGTTCATGTGAACAGTATTCGGTGACGTGGTGCAGCGAGTGGAGGCCGAACTGGGTCGGCTTTTATATAGGTAGGACGCTGCTGCGCCCGTGGTGTTAATTTTGCTGCGTAGTTTGAAGTGTATTTTATGACGGTACGTAAAGTGTTCCAAGATTAAAACATGAAAGTTGTTCGGAAGGATGATATTCGTCTACTTGTGAAAGAAAATTTAAACGGATGACTGAGTGCGACAAATTTGACAAAATTCGTCAAATATTTTTGCGAGTTTGGATCCAAAATTAAGGTGTTAGAGTCGACCAAACTTGAAACCGATCATGAGAATGGAATCTACTCGTCGGCGCGCATATATTTCATGTGCATATTATTGCGAAAAGGAAAAAAATACAGTGTGTACTGTAGCAAATTTCAAAATACGCAGGGGTCTTTGCGCAAAAATGCCACGCGTACCGTCGGATGATGAAGCGACGACGCTTCTACATTGTCCGGGCGACGTGGCCACCTCGAGTTTCAAAATTTTGAAATTCGTCAGAATTTGTCTTTTTTTGCGCAGCCAAAAATACAACGAATTTGAAGATTGGAGAGAAATATGTTTATGTCCGTCAAAATCAAAAGGTTAAAACATGAAAATTGTTCGGAAGGTTGATATTCATCTACTCGTGAAAGAAAGTAAACAGATGACTGAGTGCGGATGTTTTTGCGAGTTTAGATCTAAAATTAAGGTGTTAGAGTCGATCAAAGTTGAAACCGATCACGGGAATGAAACTTGTTCGTCGGTGCGCATATATTTCATGTACACATTATCACGAAAAGGGCAAAAAAAAAAAGATACAGTACCCCGTGCACTGTAGATGCGCTGCGCTGTAGCGACCTACAGTGCCCGCGGTGACGTGGGCAGGCTCAGCGGAGGCTGAAGCCCTGCGCTTTTATATAGGTAGGATGCCCTGATGCAAATTTGGGAAAGTGAGAAGTAATTCATGGAAGATAGAATAACGCAATAGAACATAGGTATGTAACCGACCAAAATTATGAATGAGATGGTAAGAAAAGCATTTCTATTCAGATTTTTTGAAAAAAGTCTGCATTTACCCGACACTTTCACCATCCGAATTACATTTTACAGAATCTTTGAAATTTTATTAGATAATGGAACTTGCTAATGTGTAGTTCGCCTACATAATAGCTCCACTCAACAAAAAGAACAGATCCAGTGCTAAAAGCTCCCACACCAGGTGGTGTCTGGGGAAGGATTATACGAGGCAAGCCTTACCCCTGCACAGCGCAATGCAGAGAGATTGTGCCAAATCCAGGACCACTTGGTACAAGTGGGGAGTACTTCACCACTGCGCCAGGCCTATCCTTCAATAGCTCGACCCAACAGGAGAAAAAAATCTGGACTGAAAGTAGTTCCGCCATAGCTACAATTTTGCATGAACTGAAGTTAAGTTCAGCTGTGCTAACTGCACCCTCCAGGAAAACTAAAGAATTTCGCACCATATAATCTTCATGCAGCAAAAAATGTAAATTGTAAGTCTACAAATGCACCGAGCCAGTGGTACAAACATAGCAGAAGTACACATGATTCTGCCATCTGGATCGGAGAAGTGCCATTTGAGTAAGTCCACATTGCAGTCACAGGTTGGCAACATTGGCAGTGTTAGCATTTATCTGACTGGGCCTTCCTATACGTACATATACATAGCTAGGTGAGGACCCCTGGCAAGTGAGGGCCCTGTGCGGGCGCACAGGCCGCACTTGCTCAGGGCCGGCCCTCTATCTGATAAAATTCCAAACACGTTTAGCTTGGACGACCACGCCTCGCACAAATCATGCACGGTTTTCCCACAGATAAATAAACATGCACGGTGAAGCAAGTGCAGCTCTCTGAAAGTTTCCCGCTTATCACAACCACCACCCATTACAGAAATGATGCAGGGTGACACAAAGCAAGTTAGCTCGTCGCGTGAATCAGAAACGACATTTACCATCGCATGGCAAATCTTATAATCTTTAGCCGTAAAATGTCAGCACTAAAACGCTAAGGCAGATTTTGTTCAAAAAAAAAATGCTAAGGCAGATAGAAAAAACTTAGAATCCACTGAAGATACAGGATTGGTTTGGAACAGGCTTAGAGCGCACGATTGTATTGTACATTACAGTAAAAAAAAAATTGTATTGTACATTTGTACGCCCAAAAGCACACAATATTTTCCTACAACTCAACCTCGTCTTCCTCAGAATGCTGCAAACAGTAGCAGTCGCCCCCGGCCTGACCCCCGTCCCCAAACCCATTTTGTGCAGCATTAATCCAGCGGCACTTGAAAGCAATCATCACAGACATAAAAGGGGCGAAATATACGGACGGGGTAATCATCTATGGCTGTTCCTCACCCGGTTTCCACGCGGAGCAAGTATTGGTGGGATTTGGTTAACCATTTACCTTTTGGTTTCGAACCTAAATAACCATATTGTGCTAGTGGTTAAATAGGTTAACCATTAGGTTAAAAGGGTTAGGAAAGGTTAACCGATGGTTAGTAAGGTTCGAACCATTATATGCCTGGTCATTTGATTTACCAGCTGCTGATGCGTTCGCTTACGAACAGTGAGTACAGTAGTACTAGCGATCTAATTAATAATACTGAAGCTTGTACGCAGTGGAGGAGGCTGTCAGGTTATGAAATTTCTGAAGATATTTCAGTCTAATCTGACAGAACCACTGTCGCTGGCGAACCACAGAAAAGAACAATGTCATATCAACATTAAGCTACAGAACCACTCCCTGGTGAAACTGAAAATCACAAAGTCCCTAGACAACCTGCTACAGCGCAGCATAAGATTGGAAGAAAAATATCTTCAGAAATAATTGTTTACATGAACAGTCTCGCCGGTGCCGGGAACGACGGCTTGAGATGCGGCTATGTCAAGTCCAGGATGCAGCCACCGGAGAAGTCGAAGACAGAAGGGGCGTCGAGGTCGGGTGGATAAGCTCCCGCACGGAAGGATGAGGGAAGATGGCACCGCCTCTTGCCGGTTGAAGTCTTTGCTGCGGCGGCCACCGGCGAGTCATCCCAAGGACATGAGCTGGGTGTGGTGTCAGGACCCGATGGTGACATCCAGGAGAGGGAAGGACAAGCGGAGAGGAGGGAGGGCGGCTCGACGCCGCGGTGGGCGGAGGGTAGGGCAGGCTGCTCGACGGCGTGGTGGGGCGGAGACGCGGAGTGGAGGGCGGGCGGCTCGTCGGCGCGGTGCAGGCGTGCAGGCGGCGGTCGGAGACTCGGAGGTCGCACTCGTACGGGATAACCCTTGGTTCGAAGGGGATCGAACCTTTTGAACCTAACCTATTTTCTGGTTAACCAGTTGGCCCATTGGGCTCAATTTCAGGTTCGCTTAACCGAACCAATGGTTAAACGGGAACCATGTCCCATCCTTAGGAGCAAGGACCCCCACCGCCGACGGCGACGAAAACACCGCCTGGCCGTAGATCAGAACCTGTGGGCACGCCGCTGATCCCCGCGGGCGCCGTTTCCAGCAGCCCCCGCGCCTCCGTCCCCGCCTCACTTCGCCTTCAGCAGCGACACCTCGGCGGCTCGGGCTATTTTTTTTAAATAATACATTTTTTAATTAAATTTGATTAATAATACGGCGTTTTGGCACATTTTGAAAAATATTACGGCCTAATTGACGTCGCGGATGATAGGTACCTATCGTTTGCACCGTGGACGACTAGGCTCTATCGTCTACGGCGTGAACGATTAGCCCGCAGGCCCGTCGGCCACTGCGCAAACGATAAGTCCATGCATACATGCGTTGCTTTCTCATGCGTGCATTGATCGATGGCACTAGCTAGCTCGCGCGGTGGCAGCTACTGATCAATCAATCGAGTGCTAGCTAGCTCTCGCCGGCCGTGCGTGCTAAGCCGTCCGCGCGCTCTCGGCGGAACGCTGCCGCGCTCACCCAGCAGCCCGGGAATGACGCCCTGGTCGCCCAGCCGAACGGGAACGACGTCCAGCTGCCCGGGAACGTCGCCGCTCTCGCCCACCTGCCTGGGAACGCCGCCACACGCTTGCCCAGCAGCCCGAGAACGACGCTGAGGTCACCCTGCCATCCGAACGGGACGACGCCCAGCTGCCCGGGAACGCCGCCACGCTTGCCCAGCAGCCCGAGAACAACGCCGCGGTCGCCCTGCCAGCAGCACGGGAACGACGCCCAGCTGCCCGGATGGCACTAGCTAGAGCGTGCCATGCGTGCATGGATGGCACTAGCTAGAGCTAGCTAGCTCGCCGATGACAGCTACGGATCGATCGATTCGATGGTGGCAGCTATGCATGGCACTAGCTAGAGCTAGCTAGATCGCGATGGCATGCGTTGAGTTGCTCTCGCAGGCACACATGCATGGACTAGCTGGCTAACGCGACGGCATGCAGAGGCTTATCGTCTGTACCGTAGCCGAGCAGGTCCCGTCGGCTACGCCGCGGACGGTCCTGTCAGGCATGCAGCCGACAGACGACGAGCCTATCGTCCACAGCGCCAACGATAGGTACCTATCATCTACGGCGTGAATTAGGGCGCAATATTTTTCAAAATGTGCCAAAACGTGTATTATTAATCAAATTTAATTTAAAAAATGTATTATTTAAAAAAATAGCGCGGCTCGGCGCCTCTCCTAGTACTGTGCGTGCCGGGTATGAGTAAAATTGGGCCGAATCTTTAGATCCCAGCGTTTCAGCCCGCCACGGCAAAGCACAGCGCGAGCACTATATATCGCTCGTGCCGAGTCCTATTCCACGCCTGTAGCACCCGTTATCCGCGAAACACGTACCCCTCTGCTCCCTTTCTCGCTGTTCTGGACATGGCCTGTTTTTTTTTGGGACAAAAAGGATTTTATTAGGTTAGCAACACTTTACAGAGAGCAGTGTGCACAGCGCAACACTTTGGTCCACGAATATCTCTCTGAATGAACAAGCAACATTTGCTTCAGAGCTAGCAGGGTATCTAAAATAGAAAGCTACTAGCGAGAGGATAGAGGAGGACGATGACCGGAGACGACGCGGCTGGCTGCGACGTCGCGGGCCAGGTGAGGAATGGACCTCACTGTAGCCGGTGACGACGCGGCTCGCCGTGGCGGCGCAGGTGGAGGTGAGGTTGTATGGTGGGCGGGGGTAGGGGTGGTAGGGTGCGGGAGCTCGCCGGCAACAGAAACTTAGGGGTTCGGGTACATGAGGGTTCGCCGCGTCGGGGACGAGAGGATTTAGAGGGAGTAAGGGGCGGTCGCGGACCGGTGGTGGGCTGCGGATGGATTAGGGCGGAGCGGTGAGGCGTCGCAAGGCAACGTCGGCCGCGGGTGGCGGCAGCCGGCGGTCCGGCTGGTGGCGGCGGGCGGTACCAGGGTCGTTGGGGACGACCGTGAGGAAAGCGTGTTGGGAACCAGCGCGAGGTAGACGAAGAAGTGAAGCCGCGTGTCGATGGGCCCATCCCAGTGTCTCCTCCTTCGGGTGTAGCCACGCTCGCTGACGCTAAACGCGTAGAATAGGGGCTTCCATCGCTTGTTGTGAGCTGGTGCACCGCCTCGCCCGGAGTAGACTTCCGCATGGGCCGGCCCACTTGGGTTGTTTTTTCGTTTCGTTTTTCTCCTTTTCCTTTTTCATTTATTTTTTATTTTTTGTCGTTTCTTTTTTGTTTTCCTTTATTTTTCATTTTTACTATTTTTATTTTTTTAAAATGTTAGGATTTACAAAATATTCAATTTTTTAAACATATCATTTTTTGAAAATGTTCATACTTCAAAATTGTTTATTTTTAAAATGGTTCAGATTTAAAAATGATCATATTTCAAATTATTTAGATATTGAAAATTGCTCATTTTTTAAAATTCAAAAAATTCATTTTTTGAAAATGTTTCGGATTATGAAAATGTTCAGATTTCGAAATGATTGTTTTTTAAATGGTTCAGATTTAGAAAATAATTTAAATTTGAAAAATAATCAGATTTTGAAAATGTTTAGCCTTAAAAAATGTTCAAATTTAAAAGGTTTGGATTTAAATCTATTTATATGGGCGATATAATGTTAAAACCTATTTGTTAGAAATTTCAGAAAAAGAAAATAGAAAAAGAAACATACGTATAGATCTTTTTGTTAGAACATACATGCATGATTGGCGACGTGAGCGCTCCAGCGCTGGGCTTAGCCCATTTAGGGATATATGAGGGTGAGGCGGTGGATAGGAATCTTAAAGCGATACATAGGCCATCCCGAGCGCAGATCCAAAATGCAACTAGCCTCCCCTCAACAACAACAACAAAAAAAGATAAAGAGTATATATTAATATCACGAAGATACCAATTACACCCAGTCTCTGCAACAACGCATTGTCCTAGCGACAACACGGATGCACAGAGTCTAGAATAAGAAGAAGAATTACAAAAAAGAAAAGTCTCGCTACAGTGATCTATTCCTTGTAGCAGCAGACCTAAAACCACCAAAAACAGCACCAGAAATATAGCTTCTCCAAAATCGGTGCCTCCAAGAAGGGAACAGTGCTATAGCGCCGTCGCCGCCTGATCATAGATCATAGGTTTTCACCCTGAAGAAAATCCACACTCGCAAAAGCAATGCCTTCAACAAGGTCATTGCTAGGCACAACCAATTAAGGCCAGACCTTGGGTTTTCACCCTGAAAGTTTGGACTCTGAACTTCTCCTGTGCTGTCGCCCCCACTTGTCGTTGCCGCTGGTCCAAGTTACAGATCACCAAGCAAATTCCTCATTGCCACCAGGAATCGAACCACCATTACTAGTCTTCAAATCTAGGCCTCCATGTCCTTCTCTGCACTCTGACTTCACCGGAAACAGAAAGGCATGTTCCCAATAGCAACAGACTGCAGAGCTTCGCGACGCTTCCTCTGAAACCAAACGGTAAAAAAAAACATGGCTGCGCGCGACCGAATCCACCCGATCCGACAATCTCCAGGCTTGATTGCCAATGGAGTTCGCCGACGGAGCCTTCCGGAACTCGACAATCCGGCCAGATCAAAGAAACAGGTGTCAGGAAGATCTTCTTCTTGGCGCTTGCGGAACCCTAGGACCGCCGCCATTATTCAGCAAAACAGCCAGCCCCACGCCGCCGGTCAGAGCAACCAAGGGGAGGATGACTGCATCTTCACCACCCGCAGCACTCGAAATGAAGCAGTCCCGGCCGGCCCAGATCTGACCCTGAGGCACAAATCGGACTCAGCCACCTGCGCGCCGGAGACCTCGCTGCAGAGGGCGTCAGCGCGTCCACCGCCTCAACTTCGCTCCGCTGGGGACGGCCACCCGGCGAACCGGCCGCGCCGCCCAATCCTCTGCGCCGCCTCAAGACGGCGGGCCTAGGTGGGAACCTAGACCCGCGGCTTTGCCTCCACCGCCCGCACCAGGTCGGGGGCAGATGCAACCGCCGCCTGGCCGAGGTCGCCGCCCCGACCACCGCTCTCGACCATCTCCGCGACGCCGCCCCAGCCGCCTCTTCGGAGGAAGTCGTCGCGACCTCCACCCCTAGCACCTTAGGCACCAGGGGCGCCGCCACCGCGGCCGACGCCGGCGGCAGCGGCGGGAGGGTTCCCCCTAGCATTTCCTATCGGCGTGCACTGTGATTGGAGGGGCAAAACCGTCAAGCTATTATTGCCACGTGCACATCTCCCTGCGCCTCCCCTTTCCCCGTACTGAGCTTCGGTGACTATAGACTACAAGTCACCGAGAGACTTGTGCACATCTGGGTCCTCCATTATCGATCCAACGGACACGAACAACCAAAGGCAAAATCATCTACACTTTGCATTTTTCAGCTGAAACTTAAGATGATGCTTACTCACAAACCGTTCGTCCAAATTAAACAAAAGTTTCCCAGAATGCATAACACAATATATTCTATGTACTGGAATTTTTTCAAAATTTTCTGGGCAGTTCAAATTTTGAAGTCTCAAAATTTGGGTGAGAAAATTAAAATGTTGTTTACTCACAAACCATGTATCCAAATATACTTCTCTAGTCCATCTCTCCAATATAATTCCTTGACGTTCTAATCCAAATATACTTCTCTACCACATTTCTTCCTTACTTGTCCAATATACTTCCTTGACGTGCTTCTCTAGTCCATCTCTCCAATATACTTCCTTGACGTTCAGTATAGTTCCACAATCTACAAACGCACAGCACCAAGTTCAGATTCATCTTCAATTAAGAAAACGAATTATCTCGGCTGATTGAAACGGCCTGAATATTTGGTCGTATCTTCTCCAGCTTCTCCATCGGGGAGCAGGGACAACTTCGACGACGGTAGGGCCTGGACGCGGAGGGAACAGGGTCGAAGCCGCGCCGACGGCGGCGCGGTGGGAGAGGAACCGGTCGAATCCCGATCAAGGATGGCGCCGCGATGACGTAGAGCTCCGCCTCTACTTGCCACTCAGCCCGAGCTCCGCGGTGGCGCTCCCGCATCGAATTTCGCCTCCGTCGCGCCGCGCGGGAGAAATTGGCCCCGTCCCGCGAAAAATCCCCTCGCTCTGCCTCTGTACACAGGAGCCCCTCTGTTGGATTTTGCCTTTGGTTGTTCGTGTCCGTTGGATCAATGATGAAAGGCCCAGATGTGCACAAGTCTCTCGGTGACTTGTAGTCTATACAAGTCACCGAAGCTCAGTCCCCTTTCCCCTCCCCCCGTCCCAGCACTCGAACCCAAGCCCCAGTCCGGCGGCCGCACCCCAATCCGCGTCGAACCAGGAGCACCATCCCGGTACGTCCCCGTCTCCTTGTCAAGCCGGCGAGCAGCATCCCATGCATCAATTTGACAAAAAAATGCTCCAAATTTTGTAAATTCCCATTTGGTTAGGACCCTCACTCACAGCGACAAGCAACAGTCATTCTCAAGTTTCTGCACTGAATTGCAGATTCCCATCGAACCATCTTCTAAAATTCAGTTGTCGTCTCCCCATCTCTCTGACAGTACAGATTTAATCAGTGCACACTTCATACAGCTATGGAAATTGTTCAACACCACACCATGCATCATGGCAAACGTAAGCTAGTCAAACGTTTGCTGAAATTCGAATTCGTTACGAAATTCGATGCGCATTCAATCATATCCGAACATATTCGCGTGTACTATAAAGTGGACGCTGACGATCGATATGAATATATTCTTTCACCCCCACATAAAGGTCAGGCCAGCACGGCACGGCTCCGTCTCCCCTTCCTCTCGACTCCCGTCCCAAATTCGCCGGCGTCGGCGAGTTCCGGCCTCCGCCACTTCGCCCGCCGGCAGCCAGCCGGTTCTCCCCTCCGTACCCGAGGTCTCCGCTCGGTGGCGTGGAGATCCACCCGGCGGCGATCTCTGCTCTTGGTAAGGAAGCCCTAGCTCGAGCGGGTTGTTATCGTTGCTCGACAAAGCGAGTCTCGTTTCGATCTTATCTGTGCTGAGTGATTGGTCGAATCCAAGTCTCGATCTCGCCCCCATCCAGCTTTTTTCTCCTGCGGATTTCGTTTGCTCTTTGCTGCGTGGTGCCCCGTTGGCGTGATTAGGTTATTTCTTCTTCTAGATCGAACTCGGCTGAACTCAGTAGGATAGGAGCTGGTGCGTCCTTGGATCTGCCCGTGTTGAACTGCATGTTTTTTGGGCGTTCGTTATTACGTCTTCGCTATCAAGTTGGGGATGCGGCAGCGTTGTTGGGCTTGGGAATAGACCAGGATGTGGTAAATCATCGCAAAGTTGGTCGGTTGGTAGATTTTTTATGGGAGCTGGGTTGTTACTTGTTAGTTTCTTTTGTTCTATATCGTGGGGTTAAGCATGAGTGTAGTAATTATATTATGCTACATATCAACTGATTCGCAATTATGTTATTTTTACACCTGAATTGCCAACTCTTTCTTGGAGCACCTTCCTTCTGGAGTGATTAGTTTAAGCATCATGTCAGACATGGTTTTTCCACACAGTCAGTTATACAACTTAAGCATTAAAATGGTTGAATGTATTAGAGATATAGATAACAGTATTTTGGTGTCTGGGCAATCAGTACTTGTACCCTAAACCTCAACAATCTGGCTCATGCCATGTGGAAGCAGCGAGCCGTAGTCGCACTGTAGTCCAGTTCCTGCTATAATATATCGGATAACTAATTTATCATACTGGATGCGGGAAGTTGATGCCTTAATGCATTAAGTTTGAATATAACGCTGAAAACGACATATTTGTTATCGATGAAAGGAATAGTTAAAGAGAACTAAACTAACTGATTTTGTTGATTTCTGCTGCATTATTTCTACCTGTTTGCATGAAAGTATCATTGATATGTTTCTTGTTTTGTCATTTTTTCCTTATGAAAAACATGCTCTCTTTAGTTTATTGTTATTCTTACCTTGTTCCCTCTTTAGTTCATCATTTTTGTTCTTATGAAAAACCTGCTCTCTTTAGTTCATCATACTTACCTCGTTCCCTCATATTTCACAGAAAGATGATTAACCTTTTTAAGATCAAGGGACAGAAGAAGGAAGAGGCAGCAAACTCCAATGGGGGTCCCCCTGTTAAGAAGCAGAGTCCAGGGGAATTACGTCTCCATAAAGGTTTGTTTTACCAGAAGTGATTTGATCTTATGCTACTTTCAGCCAATTGGTGTCCCCCATTCTGATGTTGGCACTTGATATATGTTTTGTTGAGGTCTTTGTGCTTATTTTTAAAAGCCGCAGTGCAAAGTATATTCTTCTGTTTGATAAAGCAGAATTCCTGTTATTCAATGGGGTTGCCCTCTCACATTTTATCTCATATCTTCTAGACAAGTATAATAAATCAGTTTGCAGCTTAATAGTTAAGATGGAAACAACAAGTCAATGGTCAACCAAACAAGATTATCATAATCCACCCCGATGCTAAACCAAGCCATTAGACATGCTATGCAATGTGTATTGATTAGACTAAGCTGAAAGCACTTTCTCACAACCCTAGTCAAGGGCCAACCAGACGAGAATATCATAATCCATCGGAATGCTAAACCATAACCACAAGACATGCTATACTGTGTGTATTGATTAGTGCTAAACTGAGTTCTCATTGCTGCAACGATCACATCTCTTTGCAAGTAGGTCATTCTTATTTCTTTTCATTTCTTATTTACAAATGACCTATTGCTTCCTAGTAGGTTAGCTAACTGCTTTGTCACATTTATATTTTGAGGAAATTATATATACATATTACCCCTCTCTTTACGTAATTAACTAATTCTCTTGTGCAAAAGACTAAAGAGGGGTCTGTTTGGTTGTATTGGTTTAAGTTTTACTAGGAACGTAATGTACGCTGCTCTATAACTATAAGCTTTTCTGCTTAGCTTGTGCCGTTTATGGCCTAATATTGCATGGGCCATGGTTCATGTGTGTGACACACTGACACATTGAGAAATCGTTATACAAATAATTGTTTTTGCTTTATTTACTGGTGTAATGGAAATAGTTGCCACTGTCATCCAGTCAACACAGAGGTATCATCTAGCCATCCTGGTCTGGAGGAGGGATGCCATGGAGCCTCACCTAACCTGTAAGGATAGAAAGTGACCCAGTGGTCATGAGAAAATAGTCAAACATGCATTGGGGGCGGATGTGCGTTAATCTGGATCACCATAATGTCTGGCTCTTTGCCACTGGGTTGGTTATGATGGGTAAGTCAGCCTGATCTCGATGCCGGTGGCAATATGGGTGGTTGGTGGCACTGGGCAACAGGTATGAAAAGAGAGATGGTGCCGGCTTGAGTGGGGCTATATGCTTAGTGTCGCGTAGTATGCTGAATGATAGTAGTGACCCATGTATCCCCTGTTTTTCATTTTCTGTCTTTGCACATGGATATAGCCATTACATGCTGCCGTGGATGAGTTTGGCATCGTTTAATTGTCACCAGGAACGCCGGTGCCCCACAGTTGGCATGACAACCACGTCGACGACTCTAAAAGTTCTTATGTAGTAAAGAAGGCTCAGATATCTGATATCCAGAAATGAATCCAACTATGCAAGATTCACTTTCAACTTAAAGTTGGACATGTGAAATACTCTTGAATTATGATCCACTACCTGGATCCACATTGGAAATCCTGTCATACTGAAAGTTGACCAGTGTTAGATTCTTCTATTGTTCAAACCTGTGGTGTCAATCTCGATGTCTTTTAAAATATTAACTTCCTCCTATCTGTTCATATCTTCCTGATTTATGCACGTGAAGGTTATTCGTTCCTTTCTATTTGCATTTTTCTTTTAAACATGGATCTTGTTGATGATTTTCAAATTTTCATTCTAACTTACAGATATCGCTGAGCTTAACCTTCCAAAGACAACAAAAATTTCCTTCCCCAATGGAAAGGATGATCTCATGAACTTTGAGGCTATTCTACGACCTGATGAAGGATACTATTTGTAAGTATCTTATAGATGCTTCTTAACTCTACTCTTCTTTTCAACTTTTTATGCTATAGCAATTTCAGTTCTGCACCATTTAATTTTTAAGTTGCCGTATAGATGGAGGGATATGAACCGTAAAATGGTTGTCAGCATTATTCCATCCTGCATTTTTGTGTCTTCAAGGATTATTTGTTGATGAATACGGATGGATTAAGAGAGTCAATTGTAGTTACATCACACTCCTGCAAACATCTCCGGACATAGCACGAATGATAATTATTCCATAGTAGTTCTTTGGTAGAATATGAGGAGGTCTTGACGATTATTTTAGCTCTTAGAAGACTATTTTAAATAAGTTTCTTTATTTTTCATCGGTTTCATTCCCTTTCATGTTTCTGCTCCCCAGACATTGTATCCATCTTTTCAGTTTTGTAATGGAGTGAAAACTATTTTTTTTTGTTTGGAATGTCGGCCCCCTTAATAATTGACTAAGATATGTGGAGACCTTTACTGAAAATGTTGAATTGTAGATACTGGGATGTGAAATGGAGCCCCAACTGAGCTGCAAAAGCAGCAAAACATATCACTTTTTGCTTAGTTGCTATCGTTTGTGTGTCCTTTAAAGCAGTTTCTATCTTTACGTTCTACCACCTTAAGTAGGAAGACTCATTCTTATCATTTCCGTCAAGCATGAAGAACGAAGACAATTTCTCATCTAAAGTCTTCGTTCCAGTCGATGTCCCTTTAGCTGTGCAGATTGCCCCACCTTTGTAAACTAGTGACCTGGTTGATGAACCACGGTCCATGACCATAGAGATATTATCTTATCATCAGTTCATCAAAACAATATTAGTCAATTATTCTGATGTTCATAATATATCTTCTTTCTTAGAGGTGGGGCATTTACTTTCACCTTCCAAGTATCTGCTTCCTACCCTCATGAGCCTCCGAAGGTCAAGTGCAAGACTAAGGTAAAACAGCTTTTACTCCTTCCAATCATCGTGTGTTGACTATTGCTAATGTAGTAACTTTCAGGTTTATCATCCTAATATTGACCTAGAAGGAAATGTCTGCCTGAACATTCTGCGTGAAGACTGGAAGCCTGTCTTGAATATCAACACCATAATATATGGTTTAAACCTTCTTTTCTCAGTAAGTATGATATTAGATTGAATGTGCAATAGCTGACTGTTTGTGTTTTGTTTTCTCATGTACTTGGGTCACTGACCATGTTCCTAATGTTGTCCGCAGCAACCTAATGATGAAGATCCCTTGAATCATGAAGCTGCTGCTGTCCTCCGAGACAACCCACAAAAGTTCCAGAGAAATGTTCAAATGGCGATGTCGGGGGGTTATGTTGATAACACTCATTTCCCAAGGTGCAAGTAATGCTTGCTAGGCGGTGCTCTGGTTCCCGCTTCTGCCACCTACCACCCCCTGAATGCCATTGCACAATCTGAACCATGTGGCATACCCAGAAAATTTATCACATTTGTGTGAGATGTGACTGTTATTGTGCTTGTTTGGTGGATTTACTGGAATCGTTTAGGTTGAAGCAAAACATGGTGATATTAAGCAGCAAAGACTTGCCTTGATTAAGCTGAAAAGTCAGCTCATGTTATAAAGCAAACGTAAGTCTAGCACTGAATTATCTTGATATTTCTACTATATAATATGTCTTCAGGTGATGGTTGGTCCGTCGTGTGAAAAAGACAGGTTTACCCTTCCACCAAACTATATATTACAACTTAATAAAAAACGATTCGTGGAAATCCGAGTAGATCACCAAATCCAAATTGTTGATATAAAAGCGGAGCAGCCTCGAGCCTGGACTCTCTTTCGATCCAAACCAGCGAGCAGCGATCGGTCCAGCACAGGCGAAGAGCGAACGTATCAAGCACAGCAGAAAAACAACCAGCGATCAGATAACACAGTAGGAAAAAAAATCAATCCCATCTAGACATGCGATCGGTTTACAACAAAAAAAAAAGCAGCAATCCGAGTACATCACCAAATCTGAATCTTTAGCATAACCGAATCATTATTAACGTGTACGTCCTGCCATTTGTTTTACCTTGTACGTCCTACCTAGCCGGCTACGGGGTCCAAGGAGAGGTAATCTAGCAGAATGTAGTTTTTTTAACAACTCATCTAGCAGATTAATTAGTTAAGCGATAGGATGACAGTAGTTAAGAGTTGTCACATTCATCAGTTTTTGAGTTTCTTGAGAAAATTATTTTCTTGTTATTTTTAAAATGTTCATTCATATAGCAATTAGTTAGAAAGAATTGTTTTAACATTTTTTTAAAGAGCCCTCTTGCTACCCATATGCAAGGCGCCCTCTTAGCGTTGCCTTCCCAAGATCCTTCCCACACCTGTCACGTTTGTGACCTGCCTTCTCAACCGTGTATCGATCGAAAGAGGTTGACTTCGATGTTTGAACTTAGGAAGACCAGGTTCACATTGCTCGATCTAATTTTGCTGCAACTCCGACGAGTCAAATTCATCACGGATGAGGCCAGTGTTGCGGCATCGGTCGCCCAATGCTACCATTGTCATTTGTGATAATGTCCAAAATTAAGTAATGCCACAAAATGTCATTAAGGAGAAGCTCTTTCACATCCCGCCGGCTAAAGTTTGGAGCAACTTTTTTGTTTAAGAAGAAATCTTCAAATATCTCAGTATAGTAATATTGCCCGTAGCAACGCACGGGCACTTTGCTAGTATTTGATAAAATTAGTTAAATACATGGGACACCCACAAACTTGTCGTGAATGTGCAAATACCCCATAAACTTACAAAGTGGGGGTGGGGTACTGGGGTGGCATTTAAACTTGTATTACGGTGCAAAATCATGAGATTAATCCGAATTTGCACAATCGCTGGAGCGGTTGGGTCTGTAATTTTGCAAAAAGAAAGTCTCAGTGAAATTTTATCTTTTTGGTCTAGGTTACGCTTGGCCGGAAGAAATTATCAAAATGTTTAGCGTGAATTGTTTTTAAGTTGTATTTTGGATTCGATTTTAGTCTAAATCGCTAAGGGCTCGACACCCACAGTATGCGTGAATTGTTTTTAAGTTTTATTTCGGATTTGATTTTAGTCTAAATCGCTAACGGCATGTACAATGGTAGAGAAACACGCCTTATCTTAGCTATCCACATCACTTAGAGGAGGTAATATTGTACAATGCATTACCTCGTATTGTTATCCCTAGCATTTAATGAGAATTAATTATATTTTAGTAGAATTAATTATATTTTAGTAGCAAATTGTATTTCTAAGGGAAGATAAATAGTACAATGGTGAAATTAGTCTTCCCTTATTTCGTAAGAGATCATAGCTAAGGGAAGGGAAGGCAACATCCTCTTTCTACATTCTCTCTTCGCCAACTAGACAAATATCATACGTGGCAACGCTAAGAGAAGCCTGATGCCACCCTATTGTACATGCCCTAAGGGCTCAACACCCAACACGCTGTGCTAGTATTGCTATTTGGTAGGAAATCTCACTTTTCATATAATTTATGTGATGGTCCTTACTTTTATTAAAAAAATAGATTCCCCTCATCCTTCTCCTTTCGCTCGCTCATGTCGTTCTTGTGGGACCACACGTCCACGCGGCCATATGCGTCGTGGGGTCCTGCTTGCCGCGGTCGAGAAGTTGGTCGTTGAGTTGCACGAGAAGGCGGTCAAAGAGCTCTACGTTTTTCACGTGGCGCGAGATGACGTGGATCAGGTACGGCCCTTCGAGCACCTCACTTACATCGCGGTGTCTGTGTTACTCGTGCCCATGAAGATCCACGAGGGACACCTCCGTCGCGCCCACATAGCGATCTCTGACCTATTCGCGCACGGGGAACGGTGTCGTCGTTGCAACCCCTTGCCGTCAGATGTCTCAGTCGGGAGGGATAATGGCGGGCAGGCGAGCGGGCGGCGGCGCCCTCCTCCTGGTGACGGGCATATTCAACGTGATGAATGTCGTGGGGAAGCATATTATATGACTGAGTCAAAAGCCAAGGAAGTGGAGGTCAAGTAACAGCAAGAGAGGTCCGGATCATGACGGCCGAACTTGAGCACCATGTCCTAAACAAAAAAGGGCTTGGTTTCAAAAGAGTCAAAAGTTCATGATCTATCGAGATGCATGATCATCTTATATTTGTGGATTGCATGAACTATGAGACTGGGCACGTGCGATTATTTAAGGTACAATGTTGTATGCCGGGATGTCACTGTATTCTTTTGGTAGTATGAAAAAATGCTAAAACTCCATATCAAAATATAAGACTTTCTAACCTTTTTGTTTGTGTCCAAATTCGTTACTAAATGAGTGAATCAACATAGTAAAACATGTCTACATACGTACGAACTGGACCTATACAAAAATGTTAGGAAGTCTTATATTTTAATATGGAGGGAGTATCTCATTTTGATGAAAATATGCCAAATGATCATAACTAGAAAAAAAACTCCGTATGAGACAGAGCAAACGGCTCCCTCGGCCATCCGACTGACTTCTGAGGCAGAGCACAAGCACAGACGCGCCTTTCCTATCGGCGTGCACTGCGATTGGAGGGGCAAAACCGTCAAACAATTATTGCCACGCGCACACCTCCGGCTTCCCTTTCCCCTCTCGGCTCGCAGCTTCGGAGGTCGCTCCGTCGCTCTCGCTCCCCATCCCATCCCTCCTCCCCCCCCCCCGCCCTCCCGAACCCTAGCCCCCGGTCCGGCGGCCGCATCCCCGTCCCCGTCGAGCCGGCGAGCACCATCCCAGCTACGGCCCCGCCTCCCCGTCCTATCTTCCTCCGGGCGGAAACCCTAGCTGGGCGTCCAATTCCCCTCCACGACCGCCCCGCCGCTGCCTCACGCCGGAGAGTAGGAAGCTGCCGCTTCTCGCGGGCGCCCATCCCACCCTCCGCGCCGCCGGCGTGCCCCGGAGGCGTTCTTTGCGGCCTCTCCCCCGTGGGGCCAAGGATTCGGAGGGACCTTCCCAGGGGCTCCCGCCCCCCGCGCCGCTCAGGTTGGTTCTTCTCTCTCTGCCACTCTCCGATTAGTAGGGGTCTGATCTATGATTCTGTGGCTTCGAACCGACCGGGTCGCTCCGTCGATTAGTGATTGAAATAACCTGGCGTCTATCATGGCAAAATCGGATCTTTTAGGGTTAGGTTAAGGAACCCTCTCTTCTTTACGTTGGTCTCATGGGGACAAATTGGGCGTCTACCCTGGCATAATTTTATTGGATAATCAGCTTAAGGTGGTTTTGTTAGGGCTGTCATACGGCGCATCCCACGCAAACCGCGGCCATGTTCACCTGACATCAGCGCACTCGGCTATATAGGCGCAACCATTTCATAGCGAATCAGACGGTGCGCGGCTGGTCGCCCCGCAGGACTGTGTCTTCTTTACGTCGGCACGTTTTCGCATGGGGACAGTTGGGCCTCTACCCTGCCATAATTTTATTGGATAATCAGTTTAAGGTGGTTTTATTAGGGCTGTCATAAGGCTAGTCATACTGTCATAGTGGGGAGTAACTTATACTAGTAACATACACATATTACGAGTCTATGTTACCACCTCCATATGGGTAGTAATAACATATGTGTGCTGTCATGTAAGGCTTTATTAATTAGTTTGTAGACTGATATTGTCTTGAGATATCTGATGTAATGGTAACATAGCTAGTTACTCCATTTGTCTCTCTTCTTTAATTGCATGCCATATCATCATTTTTGCTTATGTGGCATTTATGTTACTACCTATATTACTCCCACTATGGGTAGTCTAAGGCGCATCCCACTCGGCGGTGGCCACGTTCACCTGACATCAGTGCACACGGATATATAGACGTCACCGTCGTAGCGAATCAGATGCTGCACAGCTGCTCACGCCACATGACCGTGTCTTGTATATGGTGTCACTTTTCGCATGGGGACAATTGGGCTTCTACCCTGCCATAATTTTATTGGATAATCCGTTTAAGGTGGTTTTATTAGGGCTATCATACGGCGCAACCCACGCGGCGGCAGACCTGACATCAGCACACACAGCTATATAGACGTCACCATCATGGCGATCGGGCGGTGCACAGCTGGTCACGCAACAGGACCATGCTCGGCATGCTCGCGCCACATTTTTGCTGTTTTTTGTACTACATAGATGAATTATACGCAAATAAAAAAGCCCATGATCATACAATCTTATACCGCCAACAGAAACAAGATGCGACCAACTTTCTTTGATACCGACAAGCTTGATTACAGGCATACAAGTTGCAACCCTTGTATGAGGCAAATGGCACATGGCATCTGCGCTGGCTATCTTGCTATATAGGTCTTTCGTTCACATGTTTTGTCTTTTGTTGTATTGTTTCGACCCAACGTCATTTAGTTGTATTATTGTTATTTGCTACTTTATCAAGTTTCTATTTGTGTTCTTTTGATTTTCAAGTAGGACTTAAATTTATGCTGAAATGCTATAAATATTTTGCTTACAATTTAATTTAAAGTATGCCAAACACATGCTTTAGTCCCCTTTCCGGTTTGTTATTTCTGATACAGGAGCTAAAGTTCATAATTTTTAAACGTTGTTGTAAGCATTAATAAAGATTGTTTTGAGTAACTTCAGAATTAAGTACCAATATAGATAGTTGATTTAAAATTTTGTGGGGTACATAGCTACTACGATGATTATTTGGTTATACTAAGTGATGTTTGTGCCAATAAATTCGAAACATTGAATCTGTACCAATTGTTTTGTTAGTTTAGAAAAAACAGTTGCCATAGCTTGCTTACAAAACAAGGATACTTTGGGGCCTGGGTATTTTTTATTAACTTCTGATTATATTTACATTGCCTTGTGCAATCCTTGTCCCACATGCGGTAAACTTGGTCTGTACATGCCCCTTGGGAACAAAATGGTTAAAAAGGAAATATGCCGAAACTGAATAAGGAGTTGCCTTCTTTGGGAAAGTTGTCTATGAATTTTATTGCTTGGAATATTTGTTTCTTATCTGCTCATAACATCTTTCCTGCTTATAAAGTTTGGAGTGGGTGTGAGTCCATTCCTCTTCCCCCACAATTACTCCATGTGGGACAAACAACCTTGCAAAACTCACAAATAAGTAAATGCTATTTCTCTCTAAAAAAAGTAAATGCTATTTCACTGACATATGGGACCAACTCTTGTAAATAAACAAACCGACAAATAAAAAAAATGTTTAATCGAGATTCGAACTCACCCATCTCTAGTTTTCAGATTTTTCTCCGAACCAACTCTCACTGTTTTCTATCGTAACATAAAGGAGTGAACAGTACTACTTACTCGAATGCAACAAAGATCTCATCCTCCTACGTGAACGTGGTCCTCGTCCCATGTGCCCATATTTTCGCGTTTCAAAATTTTAAATGTTGCCTCGCTTCAAATCTTACAATGGCCCTTTCATGGTTGCTTCAGATGCTCAAGCTCCTTGACGCCTATAACTCATTATCTGTTCGCCCTATTTATTGCTCGAACCAAGCAGCGGTCGTATGACACTAACGTCTTTCAACGATCTTGCAAGCTGGTGGCCCTACGTATTTTTTTACTGGCTTCATAACCATGCACGTGCATTATGCTAGTTAGCTTGAAAATATAAATTAGTTGTTTGAACAAAGCATGCAAGTAACTCCGTGTTTCCTGCACCCATTTTGTCTTTCTCGTTCAGACTTCTTACTTTCCTCTTTCCAAATGAGCAGTTAAAATAATCAGCTAGTGTTTTTATTTCATAGATTTTATTTGATCAGCACTGCCATAAATTTTGTTCAGTTAAATAATCAACTCTTATTAAAATGATAGTGCATGATCAATTTCTCAATTGTTGTTCGTCTATTTTCTTTGGCTGAGCTACTTATTCATCTGGTCATGTTAAGCAGCTTGCTTCTGACTGAATATTATGTTTTCAGCCCTGACTGAGAAGATTTGCTGTGTCATGTGTGCCTATCAGAGAGGGCATCACCAAGTCTGAAGTTATTGGTCATTTGTCGAGACCAGAAAGTAAGAATTGTAAGCAGACACAATGACCACACAAGCCTGTAAGAAGAGGAGGTCAGTTTACATAAGCAGTGGGTCAGAAGATTCTGGTACAGATTCAGAGGTTGAAGGAAGTAAACTGTCTCAAAAATCTAGGGTGACTTCAATTTCCTCAAGTGAACATCGACCATCCTCTAACAACAAGGCTAAAAGCATGAACCCTAGCAAGACAAGGGTGTGTAGAAATGTTCTGGGGAAGCTCATGGATCACCCAGGTGGTTGGCTTTTTCATCAACCAGTTGACCCGGTCCTATTTGGTATTCCTGATTACTTTGATGTTATCCGTAATCCAATGGACTTGGGCACTGTTAAGAAGAAACTACAAACAAGAGCTATGCTGGCACTGATGAGTTTGCAGCAGATGTGAGGCTAACATTTTCAAATGCAATGAAGTATAATCCTCCCGGAAATCAGGTTCACTCAGTAGCTGAACAACTGAACATAATGTTCGATTCAGAATGGAAATTATATGAAAGAAAATGGAGAACAGAAATCTGGCGTCAGAGCAGCTGCAGATGAAGGTAATTAAGGCTCGTACTGCTGTCGATTCAAAGCCAGTGATTTCTAGAGGGCTGGTCTCATGCTCCAATTCACTTGCAAAGAAACATTGACAGATGCAATATCCTCCAAAGTAAGATCACATGAGACCTTCAATCACTCGATGATGTGTTACTTTTGTCCTTCTAGCAGAAATATAATTTTTATTTATTGCTATATGCTCTGTGCCCAGGTAAAAATTAAGTTTTCTGTGCGGGGCTCGGGGCAGACCTTGTCCAATGGTGTTAGTGGTGTGATTTCTTTTCACTATGTGCCACAAACTTTTCTTCATCACATCTTTTGTCGTGATTATTGATTATTTCTTTTTAATTTTCAATTCAGATAAACCTTTTCAAGCAGCTGCTAGCAGAGTCGGCTCTTTAAATCATTCTATCCCTTGCTCCAAGGTTTTGGCAATGAGTTATTTTTATTTGATGCATTTCTATCTTGGCTTATAGCACATTATTAATGAACCAAATTCCCAGTTCCCCTCCTAAGCATGTATATTATCTTTAGGAGAGCGCTAAAATAACGAAGGTGCAGTCAAGTGAGCGCAGCTCTCAGTCGATTGGTATGTTCAGGAATTCCACATAATTTTATTCAACGCTATGTATCTTTGCTAATGTACATATTTGCTATTGTAGGAAATGAATCTCGGTCTTGCAGCGATACTTCAACTTCACCTCTTGCGTCATATGGGCAAGGTTCTTTCGGCTTGTTCTCTTTTTATTATATGTTTGTTTCATGTGGTTGTTGCTTAATTCGTTGCAGTGATAACGTAACAGTTAGGAACTTAGAAAAATCTTGATGCCATATAATTTGGTGCTAATGTACTGCTTTTGTGATGTGAATTTTAGGAGATGGAAGCTATATACATGATGAACCTTTGTCACCAACCAAAGCCCTTCGTGCAGCAATGCTAAAGAGACGTTTTGCTGGAACAATCGTGAAAGCACAGCAGAAGGCACTTCTGGACCATGTAATGTTTCTAGAACGCATGCTAGACTGTGTAAATTGCAATTGTGCTATTCATTTGCTGTAGGCAAGTCTTTCGCTGCACTCAGGCAGCTCTAGCTGACATCTGGTTTGATCTCCTAGGGGGAGAAAATAGACCCGGCAAAATTGCAGATAGAAAAGGAGAGGCTGGAAAAAAGGCAGCAAGAAGGTAATAATTAACCCTGAGCTTCTAATAGGCTATTATTTATAGGCTGGGTATGTTTTGTTGTCTGCCAGTATTGTGAGTTGGCCAAGTATTACGTATGTGCACTGAGCTTCTAACAGGCAGCAAGAAGGCAATATTTAGCACTGAGCTTCTAATAGGCTATTATGTATAGGCTGGGTATGTTTGTTGTCTGCCAGTATTGTGAGTTGGCTAAGTATCACGTATGTGCACTGAGCTATCTCACCCAAAATAAGCTACACTTATCTGAATTCTCAAGCTTTGATCCGTTGTTCGAAATCGGTCTGGTGAATGTTGGAGAAGTGTCAGGAAGCAAGTGTTCAGTATGGTCTTCCATACTGACATGGTAGATGGTACATTGTAACCTAGTGTTTGAGCTAATATTGAATTGATTGGTTACAGTTGGGAACTGTCCTTTGCGTGTTATGGAAATAAGTTATATGACATAAACCTTATTCGCTTCTAAAATGGGTTGTTGATTAACCAAGTTCTCCTTTTTCTTCTGAAAGTAATTTTGCTTTTGATTGAAAACATCCGTGCGCCAAGCCGCCAACCAAATCTGGAAGGGTTTAACTTGGTTTGTAGTTACTTATCTGGTGTCGGTAACAAGATGAAGACATAGACAGGTTAATAAATGAAAGATAGTTATGCATTAGCATTAGTAATCAGTTAGCTGTAGACACTTGTGTCTCAGTCAGTTAGGCAGCCAGTTTGTAATGTCTATGAAAGGAGGACCTGTTTCGTGTCAGCGATCAAGAAGGAAGAAGTTATAACATCTGGGGATAGTAGTTATTTGAAGATTCCTTGTTGTTTGTTGATCTGTTAAGGAGATGGATTAGTGGGTTCTGTGAGTTTTTCCCTGCTCGTTCTATAGAATACACTCGAAAATTATACTACCTTCATTCCTCAAAATAAGGCATATATTGTTAGTCAAAAGTCAACATAGTGTAATTTTGAGAGACAAATATATGAACATTTACAAGATTTAATAAACAACTATGAAAATATGTTGTATGACGGGTCTATAGATATTGATTTCATATTCTAAATTTTATAATTTTGTCTATATGATCTCTCTCTCTTTTCACAAGTACAGCTGTAAACTCTAGGTCTATGGCTTATTTTAGTGTCGCGTTGACATTGAGTTATGCCATTGCTGTGAATGCTGACCTTACATGGGCGTCTTCCTCCATTTTTTTCTCTGCGACAGAGAAAGAAAGGATTGAGGCCCAGGTGAAGGCGGCTGAAGCCGCTGCTCAGTTCAGGTTGGATGAAGAAATGAGAATTAAGAGGGAGCGGGAAAGAGAGGCAGCACGCCTGGCACTACACATGGTACTGGCTGCTTGTCATCTTCTGACCAACGCGTTTCTAAGCTTGATGTTACATTACACGGTGGCTGTTACAATCTCCTCTTTTTGTGTAGATGAAGAAGACTGTTGATATTGACAACAGCGACTTCTTAAAGGACCTGGAAAACATGACCAAAAAGTGGGAGCTGAACCCCCTGGCAAATTAATTGTGGATTTTGTCGATGGGATGGATCTTCCACCTGGTCTGGGGAGCCCGCTGGAGAGGCTTGGCCTTTTCATGAAGAAAGATCTTGAAGAAGAGGTCGAGCATGAAATGGAGGACAGCATATCGCCCTCCATGGATGTCGACGTGGAGGAAGGAGAGATCGGCTGCTGTGGGTAGCATCTCTTAAACACGCTTTTTTTCCTCCTTTGTTTCTCAGATCATAGTGAACATGCTCGCCGGGGTTACAAGATTATGTGATTCTATCCTGCATCCAGGCTATGTCATAAGCGGAGTAGGTAGTTCTTGTGGTTTGTGTGTCTTGTGAGTCTAAGCAAGTCCCTCCATAATGTCTCCGCGGAACTCTGAACTGGGGTGATTCTCGATCTTGTGGTTCTCAGCAACAGTATGACGGCACTGTATGCTGTAGGTGTTCTGAGTCTATTTATAGCGAGTTCCTTGTACGCACATCCTGTAAAAACAATTGAGCAAAGAAAAAGAAAAAAATAGTGCTGAAATGTTAGTATATATACATTTTAGTTGCTGATGGTGAAGAGTGAAGGCGCATAATTTGCAATGGTGGTGTTTCTTTGTGCCAAATGAATGACGATCACTCTGCTAATGCTTGCCCACATGGCTGTGGACTGGAGGGATTTTCTGTGTACCCATTGGCGTACTGTATGTCGTTGTGAGTGACGCTGGAGCGAATCAAACGATGATAAGTAGCGGAAGGTTGTACAAACGTACAACAAAGTGGCTGTAGTTTAGTGGTGAGAATTCCACGTTGTGGCCGTGGAGACCTGGGCTCGAATCCCAGCAGCCACAAACTTAGTTTTGTCTGTTAATTTGTTTAACTTTGTCTTTTTCCGTCTTCTCCAAGTTTTATTCTCCTTGTGCAAATACTATATCACAACAATGGTGAGTGCAAAAGGAAAACATAACGATGCAATATTAACAAGATCGTGTATTTAGTGTCAAAAGGACACAACCAATAAGTACTATATATAAAAGCTGGTGGGATTGACAGCGTACTACACTACCCACGTCGCTGTTGACCGCCAGCCATTCGATCCGTCGAACAGAGTCCTGGATCGCTGTTATGCCGTGCGGATGGGCCGATTACTGTTCATTCCCGATTTATGACCAACCATCGGATGACACGTCTCCCGGTAACCCTTCCGGTCACAACCGGTCAGCCGGTCGCCTCCCTTTCTCCCCTTCCGCCCCGAACCGTTCATCCGGTCGCCTCTCTTTCTCCCCTTCTTCTCTTCCGTTCCCGAGGTGCTGACCCGGTGGCCCGGCAGAGGGAGAGGCTCGACGCGGTCTTCTCCGGCGAGTCGGCCACGCTGGTCACCATCCGCGAGTGCACGAGCGAGGTGGAGCTCGCCCTCGCGCGCGCCGCTCCCGGTGTGTTCTGCGAGCTCGGCCTCCGCATGGAGACGCCACATCGCCAGCGCCGACGCCGTGCAGGTACGTGCACTGTCGGGTTGGTCCGATCTGCCTCCCGTCCTCTCTGTCTAGCGCAGGCCGACCGAGACCCCGACCCCGAGTTCCCTCTGCTGATCTTCCCCTCTGTCGATCTCTCCACGTCGCCACCTTCCGCGCGGAATAGCAGCCACTGCCCGCCGTGGAGATGATGATGTACTCCGGCAATAGGCGGACCTTCTTACCCCCGCAGCTGCACGCAACCCTCTCCTACCTCTCCCTCACTGCAAATTCCTTCAAAGTCAGCCGTACCCGCGACGCGACCCCTGTTTGATCCCAACGCCCCTTCTAACCCTAGCCCTGCAGCCCCCCTCCCCCGGGTGCTCGCTGCGGCAGATTCTCGCACCTCCAGGTCTCCATGGACGGTGCCATCTCAAGCTGTGGATGGAGAGGACAGGGCCGACAGGGCAAGCTCAGGACCGGAAGTCCTCAATGTTGTGCCTCACATCCTACCGCAACGGCTTGGCCTCTCATCTTCCCATTAGACCTCTCAGTCCTCGCCATTACCCGTCATCTTTCTTTTTTTTTTGTTGAGAAAACCATCACCCGTCATCTTGATCTGCAATTGGTACAGATGCTCTAATTGCAGGTCCCAACGAGGCCCCTCGCTTCTTCTTCTCCAGATGCGTGAGATGTTGTGCTGTGGTGGAAAACAAGACTGCGACGGCATATCCCACTGACGTCAACGAGGAGCAACACGGCCTGCACCGTGGTACTGTGGTATCGATCTTGATTATCTTAACTGAGCATGTTCCGTCCGATCCAATCACCTCTAATTCTTTTTTTTCCTTGCTTCCAGCACGGCCTGCACCGTGATATTCATCCTGTATATCTGAATGAGCAGGTTCCATCTGATACATATGTGATTATGTGTTCGACCAAATGCTTACGAAAGCAGAGGAACACATATTGGATAGCTTAATTTTATGTTGGTATGGATTATGGTCGCTCTCGCCGCATCCTCCCTTCTATGTTAGTACACGAGAAGGCATTATAGATTTTGACCATGTAGAAAGCATTATCTTCCCTTCTATGTTACAATACTAGAAACTACAATTCTAATGCATATGTACTTCCCAATAATCCAATTGGTAAGATACTAGCAATATAAATCCTATACTATCCATGTGTGTTTACTTTACCTCGTCCAGCTGAAAATAATCAGATGTGTCAACACCATAATTCTCAATTATCTTTCAACTCTCAAATAAAAATAGAGAAAGCATTAGTTCTGTATTAATTCTTTGTGCCGCTGCATTGTATTTAACCTCTATAAATATCTCCATCTACATCTGCCTAACAATTAAATAAACATGGCATGGCATTTATAATTGCTCTCTTAATTTGTTCAGCTGTGTGCTTTTCCCTTTCGGTTCATGAACATCTTTCTTGCTTGCAATTTCTTCTGGTTGTTTTTCTTTTAGTTGGGATTCCTCATTGTGTTTAGTTCATAGGCGTTCTCAACCATCTATCGGTCTCACTCAAACAATCTGTAGTCTTCAGAGATTTTAGTAGTAAAGTTCCATATGTGGGTCAGATATTAGATTGGCCTGCATTTACTGTTTTATTCTTATGCTTTAGTATTTTGCACCAGTGAATTATTGAAACGAGGAGTATAATCTACAAAGGATTTGGTTTATTGATGTCTCTTGATCCGATGATGAGCCATATTTTTTGAAATAAGTACTACTACTCGCTCATTTCTTTTTTGTGGTAATCAGATCTTTCATCCAGTTCAGCTGAAGTTCCAGATTTTGCGATGTATTTACTACTTACTGACTTGGAAAATTCAAAGCTAGAACATCGTTTATAATTTAGTTTAGAGTTGTTGATTCCATTTGATGGGACCGTACGATGATTATTTAAGAACTTAGATTGCACTCACTACGTCTTTACCGTTTGATTTCTTCTTTCCAGTCTATCCTCATAAACTTATTTGCATGTCCTGTGTAGCACATATATGATCAACTATTAGCCAAGTCTAAGATACATGCCAATCTCATTTGCTTATTGTTTTTGCTGATATTCTCTTACAGGTTTGGAGATTGCTTATTATTTTTGCTGAAGGGTGCGGCGTGCCGATTGGCATGTATTCACCAAACCTGAAGGGCGCGGTATGTCAACTCTCATGTATTCTCTTACACATTTGATTTTGGATAATTTAGACTGGATGAGTTTTGCTGGTATTCACTTACAGGTTGAAATTACAAAGCACAACATGAGTCTTCCCTGGATTATTTCTTATTGTGTGAAGTGTAAATTTCCAGAAATGCATGTCATCTCCTAACCCTTAAGAATATGTATGAAAAGCATGTAAGGAACTCATACCTTGCAGTTGATAAATCTGATGACCGATAATTTAATCAGCTGAAGACCAATAGATGATCCAAAGGGAGGACTATTTCACTACTGGCCCCACCGTGATGGTATATCATTATCTCACCACTGAAATTTATATTGCAGTGGCATGGCATCTAGAAAAATTAATACCCACTGTTCTTTAGACATTCACCACCTTCCACAGAAAAATGCATAGAAGGAGTGAAGGATTAGTGAGTATTTTCTCCACAGCTTTGAGACAAGAATAAGTACTCTGTTTTGTTCTCGACTTTTAGTTCTCTGTATTGATATTTGCTCTGGACTCATTCACCACATCCCATAGAAAATGCATAGAAGGAATGAAGGGTTGATGATTATTCTCTTTACAGCTTTGACAGAAGAGTAAGTACTCTATTTTGATCTCAGATTTAAGTTCTGATTTTTTTCCTCGTGATATTTTGGGTATCTAGAAAAGTGACTTTTATCATGGATAGATAAGTGAGACATGTACCATTTAAGTTGGCTTGCATGGTTTCTTATAAATTTACATTATATAGCGAAAAAATGTTTTGTTGGAACGAATTAACCCACTATTTTAACTTCTCTGACTAATTGATGCAAATTTGCATGAATATGCTATGTTATTGTGAGCTGTTTTCATTGCACTAGAATTATTTTTGTGGTACAAACAGGCAAGCTGAATTTGGTGATGCATGTTCTTGGATGATTTTTCTTGATGTACATTCATGTAGTATGCAACCTGCTAGGTTCGGGCTAGCTGATAGACATGCGATGTGCTCTCTTGCTTTTGTGGCGTTGTGATGATGTTATATATTTGTCATCTCTGTAACTACATTGGTGATACATGGATAGGTTACTAGATGCTATGTCCAATATGACCAAGACATTTCTACTTCTATTTATCCTTACACTATAAAGAGTGACAAGATGACAACTAATTGTAACATCCCAAATCTATAATAAGAGTAAATAAGACCCAAAAATTCAGAACCAACAAAAACTTTTTGAATTATTTCACAAATGATTGTGTTTTCCCTTAGATTGTTCTGTTTGACCTTGTGTGACTTGATTGTTGATGATTGTTGACTTGTGTTTGTCAACTCAAGAACCCAACCTAAGTAAAAATATATTTACAACACTGGTGACCATGTTATGACAAGAAAATATTCCATATGTCTTTCCCATTCTTATGTTGGCCAAAAGTTTATTTCAAAAATGATTTGGTTCTAGCAACCAATAAAATACTCTTTACATTGAGACAGTAAAAGTATTTCCAAAAGTTTCATGTTTATAAAATATGGAGAACTTTCTGTGATCTCCTATCCTTTCCTCAACCTTGACATTTCAAAATTCCTATCTTTATAAACCCCAATGTGTCAACTCTGTTTAAAAGAAATACTAGTGGGAAATATATTACCTCACATATTTTCCCTTTATCAAACCATTTTGAAAACTACTAAGTTATGGGTTGATATACCCCTTAAGCAACATCTTGTCATAAATTGGGTGGGGCCATTTTTACAAAATAGCATTGTTGATTATGGAAAAAGGTGTGTGATTTATTCTTGTAGTTTGAAGTGTGTGGCCTTGTGTGAGATGTGGATATTGTTTGCGTTGTTGATATTGTTGTGCTGGTACTATTGCTGTGATTTTGCTGTTGTGTGTGATTCTCTTGTGAGGATAATTCCTCAGTGGTGTTTTACAAAATTAGGACACCCTTGGCCACCAAATTTGGAGTGTGACTTGAAGGGGAACAAATCCTCTAAAATTATGCACCCTAAGTTAAACTCCTAAAACTTAGGGAGATGATCTCAATAAAACTCCCTCTTTACCTATTCCTCTATTTTTATGAAAACCAATATACTTTCTTTATCAAAATTCTAGAAAGGGAGATGAAATGATACTTCTCTCCATTTCATATCACTCCCTCCTCTAGTAAACCTACTTGTTGGTTTAAAAACAAACCCCTCCTTTCTTTTAAGGAAATGAAGGTCATGAGTTAAAATGATCTTCATAAATAATTCCCCTCCCAAAATCTCCATTTCCTCAAAACAAATGTTTTCTTTATGAAAGTAAAACTTATTTGAAGTTATCATATTTGTCAAAGAAGTTCCAAAAGCTCCAAACCATATTTTATCCCTGGTTTTAAAATATTAAAGGAGTATCAATTTATTAATTTCCAAAAATGATTTATTTAAATCCTATGAACAAAAATGGAGCAAAACATTTTATTTTGTAAAACCAATTTTTGTGGAGCTTCCTCATGTATATGGGGGGCTACTTGATTTTTCTCAGAATTTTGTAAAATGTTAAAATGCCCCAACTAAAATCCCTAAAAGCTTCTGGTTTTAAAAGAGGTAGAAAAGGACTTAGTTGTAGGAAGGAAAAAGAATCCAGGGGGCGTTTTGCAAGATCTTCATTGACTTCCTGTAGCATCAGTGCAACACGGCACGGAGCCGTGCTCCCTCGCCGATGATTGCCGTGCTCCCTCGCCGACGTCGCCGTGCTCCTCACGCCGTCGTCGCCGTGTCCCCGCGCCATGTCAACGCCGCAGGAACCCCTGCCTCACGCCTCGCCCTGGGAGGATAAGAAGCACGCCACTCCACTGCCTCCTCTGCCGCCGTGCTCCTCACGCCGTGGTCGCCGCGAGCACGCCACCGTGGCCCTCCCTCCTTGCCCCTGGGAGGAGATAAGAGCACCACCCCACGCCACCACTCTGCTCCCCCATCCTCACTTTCCCCTCTCCCACTCTCTCGCTCTCTCCCTCTCCATTTTCTCCACCACGGAGCCGAACCAAGGCCGAGCCGCCGTCGCATATCGCCGCCGCTGGAGAGCATCCCTCCCAAATCCCAGCGCACCAGGAGGTTCACCGCGTCGTCCTCTCCATTCTGGTCCAAGGAATCGTCGCGGGAAGCCGAGAATCAAGCGGAGCATCTCCGTCCCCGTCCGCTCCGGCCGCCGCCTTTCCAGCAAGTTCGCGAGCAACTCCGTCCACCCTTTCTTGCCATTTTCGCACCCCCGTGCTCCCCTTCTCTTGATCTATCTAATGGACATCATCCCTTCTCTTAGGAACCCCGGAATCGACGACACCGTCCTCGCCTGCTCCTTGCCGAAGCTCCAGCTCGTTCGTGCGTGTCGCCGAGGAAGATGGCGACCTCGTACCGCTTCGTGGCGGGCTTGGGCCGTTGGCTGGGCCGCGTCCTGTGCCGCACGGCCGGATCCGGGCAGATCTGGCCCGTTTCTTTTTTTTCCAGTGGGTTTAATTCTTATATTAGTTTCCTGTTTATTTTACAGTGTAGTATTAATTCATTTGTGGTGGATCTAGGGTAGATAATTGAGTGATTCAA
The DNA here is from genome assembly GCA_947311845.1 of Poa pratensis. Taxonomy (NCBI): domain Eukaryota; kingdom Viridiplantae; phylum Streptophyta; class Magnoliopsida; order Poales; family Poaceae; genus Poa; species Poa pratensis. The sequence goes on along the minus strand of CAMZMU010000039.1, from coordinate 14,105,886 downwards.
ATTTTGTTGTGTTCCTATGAGTTTTCTTAGACATGCAGAACTGGTTGCTTGCCAAAGTACATTTTTACTTGTTGTGTAGATTAAATCTTGTAGAAAGTATATTTTCCACTAAATATTCAATAACTAGAGTTTTATAACTCCAAATATTGCAAACTAAAATTCCCTGGAATGCTTGAAGTGATACCTTTCTAGATCTGTTGGTCTTGTATGCAAATGAATCCTAAAACAAAAGTTCTATTCATTCTTGTAAACACACCAGTAGCACTTTAGTGATTTTTGTAGATTTTTGTGAAATGAATTTTGGAGTAAATCCAATTGGATTGTCTTCTGTATGATTAGGAGTACCTAATCCTAGCTTGGTGTGATTTTTAGAGCTATATATTATTTTTGGTGTGCATAACTAGTTTTAATGCTTTTCTGTTAATTCTTGATTATAGTTTTATTTAATTTTGTAGAATATAGTAGTGTCTTATTTGTGATTTTCTAGCATGCATAGGTGTTGTACTCTCTGATATGTGTGTGTTATCTCATACCCTTGGCATGTTAGAAAAGTTGGTGTTGCATATGTTTATTTAAGAGTAATACTACTAGTGTAGTTAATTCCTAGAATATTCCTAGTGTTTAGAAATTGTTTGTGGATGAAATTCCTTGAGTGGTTTGATTTTTGAAAATATTGCTTAAACATCAGTAGCATTTCATACCTACTGATATTGTAGCATGTCACCTCTGGTTACTTATTATTTTGTTCTTAGAAAAACTTGATTAGTTAGGTTTGTGGGTAGGATTACTTAGAACTTCCTAGCATGAGTAGCTCTTGTGTCTAGTTTATGTTTTAGTAATTTTTACAAATAGCCAGAGGATAATTAACCTCTTAATGCCTTGTTATGATAGTGGATCACCCACTGATTCCATTGCATATTGATTGAAGAATAGGTTTCTCAATCATAAGCATAGTTTCAATAGCCTTTTATCTACTAGATGTGAGTAGTTGTTTTCTCTGCTGAAAATTGAGTGGTTGTGTTGTGGTGAAGTATTTCCTGTTTAGATAAAAGTGCTTGCTGTTCATCTTTGCTTAAGAAAGCTTTGTGATCTAGGCACCTAGCATGTATTAGCATAAGGCCCTTGTAAGCTTAGATCCTAGTTTGTTGCTTGAATAATTAGTTTGATGTTTGTGGTTGTTAATTGTTTGTGCACCACTTGTGGTTTTGTGTGGTGTATTGATTGTTGTTTATTTCCCTGTTTGCGACGCTAGATAATAACGCTACCGGAGTGGTTTTCGGAGAGGATTGATCGAGGAAGGATGGGACTTTTTATTATATTGATCAACAAGGAGAAGTCCAGGGACACTAGGCTGAAACCAGGCAAGCTACTTCACTGAGCTTGCATCTATATACATCTATTTTGATTTACCTGTTTTACTTATAAGAGCATAAATGATTTCTGTGGTGTTGCCACGAAAGCTGATTTTGAAAACCCTTTTCCAAAATACAAGTATATTGTTGAGCACCCGATATAGAGGTGTTAGCGGTATACAATGATTTCGAAATGAATTTGTTTTACTCCAAAACCTTCTATGAAAATCTTTTGGTGGGATTACAAACCACCCAAGTTTTGATTAAAAGTATTTTGCTATGAAAATTGGAAATGATTGTGAAAACCTTTTAAAAAGTTTATGAAAAACTATTTTGCCACCCTATGTAGAAAATAAGGTAGTTATTTACAACTATAGGATGGGAAAACATTGTTTATTCAAAACTCTTTTAAAAATACTTGGATGAGTTGAAGTACCGAAAGGTCGGTATGAAGGTGAAGAAGCAGAGTGGTGTTGTTTGGAAGAAAAATGCACATTGTGTCCTGGTACTTACACACCAAAATCTGTGCGACCACATTTACCCCATATGGGCAAGGGCGTAGTCATATAATTTGCTGTGTTAGTACTGGATGCCTCAATAACGAGGATAACCTCGTTCCATGAGGGGATGGTCTGAGGACCTACCCCCTGACCTGGGTCCTCTTCATTGTTGTCTACCGGAAGCCGGTATGAATTTGGAGGAAGAGGATTGAAGGGCTCCCTTGGGTCCGCCGGGCAGAACTATGAGTCCCACACTTAGTTTCTGAGGATTTGAGTGTCGGTGGAAAGTGTCGTAGCGGCAGGGTCCTATACTAGCATGAGCAAAGGACAGGCTATGGCCGGGAACTCAACTTCGCATACCTCGGTATGGCGGGACGTGGCTGACACGATGAGTGACCGGATGGGTGTGGGAAAAGCGTACTACCTCTGCAGAGGGTAAAACTATTCGAATAGCCGAGTCCTCGGATATGGACAGTTGGGAAGAACTACTAAGGCCATGTGCAAAGTTTTGCAAACTCTGGATTGTGTTGAGGAAATTGACTTGGAAAGGGTTATTTCCCACCTGTACCAATGAGTTGGTACGGGTGGTGAGGGGTTTGGAACTATGGCAGAGTGTGGTTGGATACCGGAGGAGTTCCGGAGAAACGCTAAAATGGTGTTTTCTTAAAGGATAGTTATAAACTCTTCTCACCCCCTTTTTAGTTAAAAGATTTTTAGAGTTTTTTTTCAAATAAAAGTATTTAAGAAATAAAAACTAGTGCTCACTCAAGTTGGGGTAGTTTGCGAGTACAATCAAATGTACTCATATTGGTTTCGTCCCTGGCTATTGTCTTAGCCAGATTTTAGAAGAAGAGCCGTCAAAAGAGAAGGATTCACTGGCGTCTTTGCGAACTAGGGCGCTTCCCAGTCAGCTGCCTGTAGGGTTAAGGCGAATGACTTGGGCTCCACGTTGTTTGGTGATTCCGCTGCAAGTACCTGTTGAAGCTGATCACTTCCATCAAGTAAGTAAATAAATTCGGTATGTATGGATGTTCTTTGGTTACCAAGTTTAATTGTGCTTCAGCGACGCACTGATCATGGGATCGCTGATATGTAGGCACAAGGGTATTTCGGACAGTTAGTCCGGGGTCCCCACAGACTTGGTATCAGAGCCATCCTGACTGTAACAGACCTTAGTTAGCATGGACGTTAGTTAGGGAGAGAATATTTTGTTAAAAATATGTTAATACCAAAAATATATCTTTATCTAGGGAAGTCCAAAAATGACTTCCACTCTTCTCATCTTCTAAAAATAATTTCTGAGTCTTACCTTTCTATTTTGAAATTTACCAAGGATTTCTCTACTCCCTCTTACCCGTTCAAAATACTTGACGATGAACCCAAGTGAGACCTAATTAGCTAGCACCTACAAGAAGAAGCTTCCATCGCAAATACTCCACATTCAACATCAAGGTCATTGGTCTACAAATACCAAGATTATCGATATCAACAAATCAAGAGATCTCCGAAGACCTCAGCTCAACCTCAGCAATTCTACTCAAGTTGCTACTTCGACAATCTCAGTTTCTCCAGTTGAAGACTAAGGCGACGAAATGAAGATCTCAGCACCCCTGTTTAACCAAGACCCCTAGGAACAACATATGATAGGAACCTTGGTTGTTTCACCCCGATTACCACGCGTAGACATCCGTTGGTACTAGACGTACCTTGTGTGCACCTTGCTTGTGTGTACTCTGCTTGTGTGTTGTTTGTGAGATGGAAAAAGGAATTTTACAAAAAGAAAGGTTTAGTTTCCTTTTGCCACCTAAGTGCACCTTGTTACGGATGTAAACCCGCCAAGGAAAAGTCTTCTAAAATATTTTTCCCTCTTATCTAAACCATCTCCCAAACAGAACTGACAGTTCCGCAAGATACAAAAGACCCCTGATCTTTAACCAAATAGCCTGAGATTTTTGTGTCCTTTCAAAAGTCCGACTTAGAAAACCCTCCAGAAAATTTTGTCCTAGTAAGAGGAACAAGGTATCGATTACTCTCTACTTCAACCCTGAGGCCCAAGACTCTACGACCTTCTGCAAGACGGATATCGGCCTTCATACGTCATTTTGTACCACCACATCAAGCTATCGAGAAAGATGAAGATTCAAGACCGACGTTCGATGACACTAGTGGATCCCGTCGGACTAACAAAAGATTATGAAAGCTAACATGATTAACATAATTGATCTAACTTTAAATCTCGCATCTAACCAAATTTTGCAAAAGTACTAACTGCTTTTTCTAGACAAAGGAAAGAGGTGCCTTAGGACGACTCAAAACTATTTGGTGGAAAGGAGAACTTTAGGAGGATATAAGAGTGTTGAACTATAAGAGTATTAGTTAAAAGGATCCCTTAAGAATCTAGTGATGAGGTCAAAATTTGGTGGATGATGTTGGTGATATTGAAAATTTGGGGTTTAGAATAGAAGTGCAAACTTGGAGTGGAACGATAAGTTAATTGGATTTGGACAAAGGATATATCTGACTTATGCTCTGGGGCTAACCAGTTGTAGTCCCCAACCATTGGTGATTATCTGGAGCTAGAAGATGTGACCCTTAATTTAAGGTTTAGAAATAAAGGTGAAAGTTATTGGATTTTTAGGAAGCACTTGCTGATAAAAATGATATTTGGATTGGTTAGAAGCAAGTAAATTAAGAAGAATCCTCCAGTATTGGAATGTTTCGGGTGATTCTTAGCGCAAGTGACCTTTGTAATAAATTCTTATCGGAATATAGGAAGTGGTCAGAGATGAATTAGCAAATGAGCAGATCGTTGTGTGCGAGAAATAATTGGAGGAGGATAAATGAATGCTTATCGGATTCTAGGAATCAATATGACTTGGTCAAGTAGCCAGACATTCTAGGTGACAGTAGTTTTCAGAGCTTGTCACGCTCTGTTTGGATTATTCTTAGAAAGATCATTTATCTTTGATTATGAGATCAAGGCCCCAAAAGTGTTGAGATAAAATCTGAATTTGGTTAGAAAGTGGGTCAATTCTTGACGATATGATCACATGATTGTTGGATGTTTTATTTAGCTTTGATGATGTGGTCATAGGAAAATGACAACCTGAAGGAGTCAGATATTGTGAGATATGCCTATCTGGAGAGAAAAGTCAATCAGGAAATAATTGGTGGAGCACTATGATTTTTGTGATAGAAGGCAATGGGAAGACTATGCCTAAAAAGATTTGATGGGTAACCGATCGATTGAAATATACCATGACAAAGAGTTTATGCCCAAGGAAGATGAGGGTGGATTAATAATTTTAGCTTGAGCAAGGACCATGTTTTGAATTAACTCATTGATAGTAGTGGCCTTACCAGAAATACTGAGATGGTATTTTGAAGAATGGAGAATTAGAGGCCTATGGAAAGTTGGTCGTTTAGGATCTTAGGTATAATATGTTTGATGCTTAAGGTATGGCACCCAACTCCCTTGAAAACTAACATAAGCCCCTCAACCACAAAGTTTTCCCGGAAACCCTAACTATTCTGGTGCACTCTAACTTACTTGTGAAGACCTGCGAAGCTGTGTGAAGACACGGAACCAAAGAAGTGATATACCAGACTATCTTTGAGTATTTGGAAACTCTTATATCAGAATCTACTATTCTTAACCTCTCTAGAAATAGTGTGATCCTCCAATGTTCGGGTTATATAGAAGTAGTTTGGTAACAAGCCTCATGAACTTGTTAGCAACTCACTTTTGTAGGCTCAAACAATGGAGTGTCATACACAAATAATCGGAACATCAGATAATTCAGTACATCTCAGCCTCTGGAATATGAAAAGTGATTTGATGACAAGACTAGCTACCTTGTTACCAAATTCTTCTTGTATGACTAAGGCAATTTGATGTCATAGAAGACACCTACATTCTTATACAACTAACCAATAGACGGCCTCGCAACATCAAGCTGTCAAGATCTCACCTGGCAACCTTACTGAAGAAGCAACGACCTCGGAAGAGAAGTCAAGCCCAAAACCCGTGCCCTCAAAACTCCCCGGTACCCCCGGGCAAATCTCGAGGACGAGATTTATTTTAAGGGGGGAAGGATCTGTAACATCCCAAATCTATAATAAGAGTAAATAAGACCCAAAAATTCAGAACCAACAAAAACTTTTTGAATTATTTCACAAATGATTGTGTTTTCCCTTAGATTGTTCTGTTTGACCTTGTGTGACTTGATTGTTGATGATTGTTGACTTGTGTTTGTCAACTCAAGAACCCAACCTAAGTAAAAATATATTTACAACACTGGTGACCATGTTATGACAAGAAAATATTCCATATGTCTTTCCCATTCTTATGTTGGCCAAAAGTTTATTTCAAAAATGATTTGGTTCTAGCAACCAATAAAATACTCTTTACATTGAGACAGTAAAAGTATTTCCAAAAGTTTCATGTTTATAAAATATGGAGAACTTTCTGTGATCTCCTATCCTTTCCTCAACCTTGACATTTCAAAATTCCTATCTTTATAAACCCCAATGTGTCAACTCTGTTTAAAAGAAATACTAGTGGGAAATATATTACCTCACATATTTTCCCTTTATCAAACCATTTTGAAAACTACTAAGTTATGGGTTGATATACCCCTTAAGCAACATCTTGTCATAAATTGGGTGGGGCCATTTTTACAAAATAGCATTGTTGATTATGGAAAAAGGTGTGTGATTTATTCTTGTAGTTTGAAGTGTGTGGCCTTGTGTGAGATGTGGATATTGTTTGCGTTGTTGATATTGTTGTGCTGGTACTATTGCTGTGATTTTGCTGTTGTGTGTGATTCTCTTGTGAGGATAATTCCTCAGTGGTGTTTTACAAAATTAGGACACCCTTGGCCACCAAATTTGGAGTGTGACTTGAAGGGGAACAAATCCTCTAAAATTATGCACCCTAAGTTAAACTCCTAAAACTTAGGGAGATGATCTCAATAAAACTCCCTCTTTACCTATTCCTCTATTTTTATGAAAACCAATATACTTTCTTTATCAAAATTCTAGAAAGGGAGATGAAATGATACTTCTCTCCATTTCATATCACTCCCTCCTCTAGTAAACCTACTTGTTGGTTTAAAAACAAACCCCTCCTTTCTTTTAAGGAAATGAAGGTCATGAGTTAAAATGATCTTCATAAATAATTCCCCTCCCAAAATCTCCATTTCCTCAAAACAAATGTTTTCTTTATGAAAGTAAAACTTATTTGAAGTTATCATATTTGTCAAAGAAGTTCCAAAAGCTCCAAACCATATTTTATCCCTGGTTTTAAAATATTAAAGGAGTATCAATTTATTAATTTCCAAAAATGATTTATTTAAATCCTATGAACAAAAATGGAGCAAAACATTTTATTTTGTAAAACCAATTTTTGTGGAGCTTCCTCATGTATATGGGGGGCTACTTGATTTTTCTCAGAATTTTGTAAAATGTTAAAATGCCCCAACTAAAATCCCTAAAAGCTTCTGGTTTTAAAAGAGGTAGAAAAGGACTTAGTTGTAGGAAGGAAAAAGAATCCAGGGGGCGTTTTGCAAGATCTTCATTGACTTCCTGTAGCATCAGTGCAACACGGCACGGAGCCGTGCTCCCTCGCCGATGATTGCCGTGCTCCCTCGCCGACGTCGCCGTGCTCCTCACGCCGTCGTCGCCGTGTCCCCGCGCCATGTCAACGCCGCAGGAACCCCTGCCTCACGCCTCGCCCTGGGAGGATAAGAAGCACGCCACTCCACTGCCTCCTCTGCCGCCGTGCTCCTCACGCCGTGGTCGCCGCGAGCACGCCACCGTGGCCCTCCCTCCTTGCCCCTGGGAGGAGATAAGAGCACCACCCCACGCCACCACTCTGCTCCCCCATCCTCACTTTCCCCTCTCCCACTCTCTCGCTCTCTCCCTCTCCATTTTCTCCACCACGGAGCCGAACCAAGGCCGAGCCGCCGTCGCATATCGCCGCCGCTGGAGAGCATCCCTCCCAAATCCCAGCGCACCAGGAGGTTCACCGCGTCGTCCTCTCCATTCTGGTCCAAGGAATCGTCGCGGGAAGCCGAGAATCAAGCGGAGCATCTCCGTCCCCGTCCGCTCCGGCCGCCGCCTTTCCAGCAAGTTCGCGAGCAACTCCGTCCACCCTTTCTTGCCATTTTCGCACCCCCGTGCTCCCCTTCTCTTGATCTATCTAATGGACATCATCCCTTCTCTTAGGAACCCCGGAATCGACGACACCGTCCTCGCCTGCTCCTTGCCGAAGCTCCAGCTCGTTCGTGCGTGTCGCCGAGGAAGATGGCGACCTCGTACCGCTTCGTGGCGGGCTTGGGCCGTTGGCTGGGCCGCGTCCTGTGCCGCACGGCCGGATCCGGGCAGATCTGGCCCGTTTCTTTTTTTTCCAGTGGGTTTAATTCTTATATTAGTTTCCTGTTTATTTTACAGTGTAGTATTAATTCATTTGTGGTGGATCTAGGGTAGATAATTGAGTGATTCAAATTTTGTTGTGTTCCTATGAGTTTTCTTAGACATGCAGAACTGGTTGCTTGCCAAAGTACATTTTTACTTGTTGTGTAGATTAAATCTTGTAGAAAGTATATTTTCCACTAAATATTCAATAACTCGAGTTTTATAACTCCAAATATTGCAAACTAAAATTCCCTGGAATGCTTGAAGTGATACCTTTCTAGATCTGTTGGTCTTGTATGCAAATGAATCCTAAAACAAAAGTTCTATTCATTCTTGTAAACACACCAGTAGCACTTTAGTGATTTTTGTAGATTTTTGTGAAATGAATTTTGGAGTAAATCCAATTGGATTGTCTTCTGTATGATTAGGAGTACCTAATCCTAGCTTGGTGTGATTTTTAGAGCTATATATTATTTTTGGTGTGCATAACTAGTTTTAATGCTTTTCTGTTAATTCTTGATTATAGTTTTATTTAATTTTGTAGAATATAGTAGTGTCTTATTTGTGATTTTCTAGCATGCATAGGTGTTGTACTCTCTGATATGTGTGTGTTATCTCATACCCTTGGCATGTTAGAAAAGTTGGTGTTGCATATGTTTATTTAAGAGTAATACTACTAGTGTAGTTAATTCCTAGAATATTCCTAGTGTTTAGAAATTGTTTGTGGATGAAATTCCTTGAGTGGTTTGATTTTTGAAAATATTGCTTAAACATCAGTAGCATTTCATACCTACTGATATTGTAGCATGTCACCTCTGGTTACTTATTATTTTGTTCTTAGAAAAACTTGATTAGTTAGGTTTGTGGGTAGGATTACTTAGAACTTCCTAGCATGAGTAGCTCTTGTGTCTAGTTTATGTTTTAGTAATTTTTACAAATAGCCAGAGGATAATTAACCTCTTAATGCCTTGTTATGATAGTGGATCACCCACTGATTCCATTGCATATTGATTGAAGAATAGGTTTCTCAATCATAAGCATAGTTTCAATAGCCTTTTATCTACTAGATGTGAGTAGTTGTTTTCTCTGCTGAAAATTGAGTGGTGTGTTGTGGTGAAGTATTTCCTGTTTAGATAAAAGTGCTTGCTGTTCATCTTTGCTTAAGAAAGCTTTGTGATCTAGGCACCTAGCATGTATTAGCATAAGGCCCTTGTAAGCTTAGATCCTAGTTTGTTGCTTGAATAATTAGTTTGATGTTTGTGGTTGTTAATTGTTTGTGCACCACTTGTGGTTTTGTGTGGTGTATTGATTGTTGTTTATTTCCCTGTTTGCGACGCTAGATAATAACGCTACCGGAGTGGTTTTCGGAGAGGATTGATCGAGGAAGGATGGGACTTTTTATTATATTGATCAACAAGGAGAAGTCCAGGGACACTAGGCTGAAACCAGGCAAGCTACTTCACTGAGCTTGCATCTATATACATCTATTTTGATTTACCTGTTTTACTTATAAAGAGCATAAATGATTTCTGTGGTGTCTGCCACGAAAGCGATGATTTTGAAAACCCTTTTCCAAAATTTCAAGTATATTGTTGAGGCACCCGATATAGAGGTGTTAGCGGTATACAATGATTTCTGAATGAACTTTTTTACTCAAAAGCCTTCTATGAAAATCCTTTTGGTGGGATTACAAACCACCCTAGTTTTGATTAAAAGTATTTTGCGATGAAAATTGGAAATGATTGTGAAAACCTTTTCAAAAGTTTATGAAAAACTATTTTGCCACCCTATGTAGAAAAATAAGGTAGTTATCTACAACTATAGGATGGGAAAATCATTGTTTATTCAAAACTCTTTTTTAAAAAAAAATACTTGGATGAGTTGAAGTACCGAAGGTCGGTATGAAGGTGAAGAAGCAGAGTCCGGTGTTGTTTTGGAAGGAAAAATGCACATTGTGTCCTGGTACTTACTGAACAACCAATAATCTGTGCGACCACATTTACCCCCATATGGGAAAGGGCGTAGTCATATAATTTGCCTGTGTTAGTACTGGATGCCTCAATAACGAGGATAACCTCGTTCCATGAGGGGATGGTCTGAGGACCTACCCCCTGACCTGGGTCCTCTTCAGTGTTGTCTACCGGAAGCCGGTATGGACGTATTTGGAGGAAGAGGATTGAAGGGCTCCCTTGGGTCCGCCGGGCAGAATCTACGAGTCCTCACACTTAGTTCCTGAGGGTTTGAGTGTCGATGGAATGTGTCGTAGAGGCAGGGTCCTATACTAGCATGCGCAAAGGACAGGCTATGGCCGGGAACTCAACTTCGCATACCTCGGGTATGGCGGGACGTGGCTGACACGATGAGTGACCAGATGGGTGTGGGTAAAGCGTACTACCTCTGCAGAGGGTAAAAACTATTCGAATAGCCGAGTCCTCGGATATGGACAGTTGGGAAGAACTGCTAAGGCCATGTGCAAAGTTTTGGAAACTCTGGATTGTGTTGAGGAAATTGACTTGGAAAGGGTATTTCCCACCGGTACCAATGAGTTGGTACGGGGTGGTGATGGGTTTGGAACTATGGGCAGAGTGTGGTTGAATGCCGGAGGAGTTCCGGAGAAACCGCTGAAATGGTGTTTTCTTAAGGATAGTTATAAACCTCTTCTCACCCCCCCTTTTTAGTAAAAAGATTTTTGAGAGTTTTTCAAATAAAAGTTTTTAAGAAATAAAAACTAGTGCTTACTCAAGTTGGGGTAGTTTGCGAGTACAATCAAATGTACTCATATTGGTTTCGTCCCTGGCTATTGTCTTAGCCAGATTTTAGAAGAAGAGCCGTCAAAAGAGAAGGATTCACTGGCGTCTTTGCGAACTAGGGCGCTTCCCAGTCAGCTGCCTGTAGGGTTAAGGCGAATGACTTGGGCTCCACGTTGTTTGGTGATTCCGCTGCAAGTACCTGTTGAAGCTGATCACTTCCATCAAGTAAGTAAATAAATTCGGTATGTATGGATGTTCTTTGGGTACCAAGTTTAATTGTGCTTCAGCGACGCACTGATCATGGGATCGCTGATATGTAGGCACAAGGGTATTTCGGACAGTTAGTCCGGGGTCCCCACAGACTTGGTATCAGAGCCATCCTGACTGTAACAGACCTTAGTTAGCATGGACGTTAGTTAGGGAGAGAATATTTTGTTAAAAATATGTTAATACCAAAAATATATCTTTATCTAGGGAAGTCCAAAAATGACTTCCACTCTTCTCATCTTCTAAAAATAATTTCTGAGTCTTACCTTTCTATTTTGAAATTTACCAAGGATTTCGCTACTCCCTCTTACCCGTTCAAAATACTTGACGATGAACCCAAGTGAGACCTAATTAGCTAGCACCTACAAGAAGAAGCTTCCATCGCAAATACTCCACATTCAACATCAAGGTCATTGGTCTACAAATACCAAGATTATCGATATCAACAAATCAAGAGATCTCCGAAGACCTCAGCTCAACCTCAGCAATTCCCCTATCCACTATAGATTTGAGTCCCTTCATTCTCAAAAGCAAAAACACCCTTTCTTAACATTGCCGTCAACATTTTATAACATTCAGTATCACCGCATGGGCGCGGCGTGTTGCCGCGCCAATTGATTAGGTGCTTACAAATTAGACATCTCTATACATATTGGTAAGGTTTGCAAATTTCTATAAGCTAATGGGAATTTTACTGGAGTTGTTTGATTAAAAATGATGTGGGAGTTATTCGACTAAAAATGATGATCGTTTGGTGATACTACTACATTATTCATACTCCACAATTATATAATTATGTTTCCATAGGAAGGAGACGCGGACTTCCTCGGTGTCAAGGAGAAGATTCATAATATTTTTTACCTTTTTATTCCCCCTTTTCTCCGCCATGGGAGAAGCATCGCCGTTGCCACAAACGGACGAGATCGAGGTGAGGTGAGCCGCCCCTGATTCTCCCTTTGCATAGCGTGTTGTATGCACTTGGATGTGAGCGAAATTGAATCACCATTTTTTCTTTGATTGGACAAATTTTAGGTTATATATGAGTAGCAATTTTTCTTGGACCAGCTTGAGGTTTCAGTTGTGCATCTATCTACTAGGTTAACAGCTCCAGGTCCAGGTTTTAGTATGCAATCATTTCCTAGCTTTGATGTGTTATGAATGAAGAATAGGGCAAAAAATGGATCTTTACAAGGCTTTTACGAGCTACAATCTAGGAAGCCACATGTCATGATATGAATGGGGAATCTATTTTTGGTTGTGCAAAAATAAAGGTACTCCTGACTTGCAGACTGTTTTTGTGTATCCACCGCTTTTGGAAATTGCATACCATATTATATGAAAAAATCTATGAACCTCATCAATTTCCATCCAATTTAATTGAATGTATTAATACTTCACTTATTCCAATTTAAAGTACAGTTTGCCATGTATACAATGACCCTGATGCTACATCGACTTATTTATTGAATACAAAATGCACCTTGCATCAAATAAATTTCTGCAGAGTTTTTTCAGTAATATAAGTGGCCGCATATCTTGTGTGACGTGCAAAATTCATCTCGATGCTTTCCTCAACTCGGTGTTTTATTTCATCTTTTACCTCCTCATAGTTCATACTCCTCAACATTTTTCCTAATAGTTTCTTCAATTCTCCTAGCAAGCTCCTCTTCCAACAACTTAAGTTCAGCTTTCTCTTGACGTCTGCGGTGAAAAAGGTAAAGTTATAATTGATCAACTGAAATTAGGCATCAAAACCATTAGGTTGCATTCTATACTGACATTGTAGGACAAGATCCATAATATTCTATACTTTTATCTGTTTGTGATTTGCTCCTCTAGAAAATAGGATGGTAGGTTGCATCCTATACTGGGGTTGTCAAGAAAATTTGTTTTCTGAATTGCCCGACATTTTGTAGATAATTGGCGAGCCAAAGAGAAAGATTGTGAAGCAGATCCACAAACAATGAAGTGAAGAAGAACACAATGTTGTCGGATCTTCTTTGTAGGCTAGCAAAAAATGTGCCTGTTGTGTTCCGTTAATTATGTATTTTAAAATTAACCACAAGGATATCATTTCTTCACACGAATGACCATCATCCTAGGCGGATATATATTTTTTATGGGAAGTTCATGGACTCCTTTTTCGTATGTTTGCTGTTCAGACTCTGTAACTTAATGTTATCGTGAGCATATTATAACATTCCATATAATCACAGGGGCGCGGCGTGTCGCCGCGCCAATTTGTCTAGTATAAAACTATAAGGCACACACTTATTTTGTCTGTCACTTATTTTTTGTCAGTTAATCGGATTAACCTTGTCTTCTTCCGTCTTCTCCAAATTTTATTCTCCTTATGCAAATACTATATTCACAGCAATGGTGAGTGCGGAAGGAAAACAAATCTCCTAACTATGCAATATCAACAAGATCATGTATTTAGTGTCGAAGGGACACAACCAATATAAAACTATAAGGCACACACTTATTTTGTTTGTCAGTTAATTTGATTAACTTTGTCTTCTTCCGTCTTCTCCAAGTTTTATTCTCCTTATACAAATACTATGTCACAACAATAGTGAGTGCAAAATGAAAACAAATCTCTTAACAATGCAATATCTACAAGATCATGTATTTAGTGTCAAAAGGACACAACCAATATAAAACTATAAGGAGTTTGAAATAGCTCCAACCATACGTGCAATACATTTGTGCACTAAACATAGTGCAAGACATGCAGGACATTAAAACATAGTGCGTCGTATGGTAGAACATCAATGCAACACAAGACAATGCAATACATGTGTTCAGAGTAGGATATCGAAACACAATGCATCATAAGGCAAAATATTATTGAAGCGGAAGGCAGTGCAAAATATGCACTCGACATAGGGACTTTTAAAGACAATGCAAAATATGTACTCATGACAAGACATTACGAGTTAGTGCAAACATGCACTCAGAGCAGGACATATAAAGCAGTGCTAAACATGCAATGAGGTTAGAACATCGGTGCAATGAAACACAGTGCAAAACAGCCGCTTAGAGCAGGACATAAAAACACGACAAAGGCAGGACAAAACATGAACTTTAGGGCGGTGCAACCGAACACAATGCATGAAATAGTCGTTGCACTACAAACCAAAGGCAGTGCAACCCATGTACTCTAAAGGTGATAGAGTCTTCTTCATACGTGGCTCCAGATTTGAACAAACGAGCACCATGCAATTCGGTTCTTCTTCACGTGGTGGGACTGTTTGGACGCGTTCCCGAGGTTGCACTGCGAGGTCGGTCTGGCTCGTTGGCCCGAGCATATGTCGTGACCGGCAGTTGGCATCTTCGACTTGTTGCTCCCAATGAGGGCGGTATTCACGTTGGAAGGATAGGTCGCCTCGGACCATCGCCCAACATACACGTGCTCGTTACAACGTTCCACATGGACCATTGTCACCCCTAACAGTTCTAGGAGCTTCGTCACGAGGTAAGTTTAGTGAGGAATTGCGAGGAACTGAGCAAGTTGCGGTGTGCCGAAGATCGCATTGTAGGGCATCTCAAGGTCGACGACTTCAAATAGACACATCTCCGTACTGATGTTAGATCCGCCTCCAAAGGCGACATGTAGCGTGATCTTTACCAACGGTGTGTCGAAGGTTCCTACAATGATCCCCCTAATCTCCTTGCAGGAGGGCCTTGATGCTCTGGCATATCTTCTAGCGGCTGATTGTAATCCTATTCCTATCTAAGAAAGTTCCTTCCCCAACACATTTTTATGTGCACACTCATTTCTCATAAACTATTGTAGTGGTTTGTTGCGTTCTTTTGTATAGAAATAAAGGAGAGAATGACGACCAACCTATCAGGTAACATCATCTCGATAACGGGAAACTACAATTTGCAGCTAATTATGCACGCACCCCATTGTCGGATGCCCCACTTTAGTGTTTTTTCAAGAAATATGAAATAAATCATAGACATAGTTTATGTTGTATCTTATGCACCCATGCACAAATTTTCATCCAAAAATACGATCATACGTGACCCTTGAAAAAAAAGACGAATCAAGTGTGAATAGCACATGATACTATTCAGTTATGTCTTTCTCTTTTTTCCACAGGTCATATATGGTTGGATGTGCAAGATACACCATAATCTATGATCATGACTTATTTCGTATTTTTTTGAAAACTTAGAATTGGAGCATCCACAGATGAACTGTGATACGGGCACAACTAGTAAAAAAAAGTTTCTGACAGGACGGGCGGGAGCTCCTCCACGTCATCAGGCATCACGCGTCCACGCCCACGCCCACGCCCACGTCACTGCCTGCGCGGGTTTGCACTGCGATCGATCGCGAGGGCAAAACCGTCAGACAAAAACACCACCCACCCCTTCTCTTCCCCTCCCAGGCCCGGAGGCCGAGACCCATCTCGCCTCCTCTTTCCCCTCCTCGACTCGCAGCTTCGGAAGTCGGTCGCCGCATCCCCTCCCCGCAAACCCTAGCTAGCCCCCCGATCGACCCCAGCCGCATTCCGGTTCGCCCCGATCGGCCTCCCCTCGCCGAATTTTGCCGGATTTTCTGCGGGATTCTCCCCTGATTTTTCCTTCTTCTCCTGCGGTGGTGGGACATTGAGCAGGCGGGCGGGCGGGCCGGCAGGATGTTCTTCTCCGGCGACCCGACGTCGCGGAAGCGGGTGGACATGGGCGGCCGGAGCAACAAGGAGCGCGACCGCCAGGTGCTGCTCGAGCAGACGCGCGAGGAGCGACGCCGCCGCTTCGCGATGCGACTACAGAACTCATCCGCCACAAAGATCCAGGTATGTAGGGTTGTATGTTTGTAACGTCGTCGTGATCGCGAGGCGCGCTCATGGGGTTGCGATGCGCTTCAGTTGGTGCTAGTGTCGAGGGTTTATGAGGTCTGCTGCAGTGTGTTTAGAGTTTGTTCCTGAGATCCACACGCTGAGCATTATGTGAAGTTTTGGCTTCAATAACTCTATTGGAAGGATTATTCAATAGCTGTTCTGTGCCTGTGCTTTATAAGGTCGTTAGGGTGGATAAATTATTGTATGTACACCTATCCGCATGATATGTTTAGAGTAAGATAATTTTGGCATGATGCGGCAGGACAATGGGGAATTCAGGTTGCGTAGGCTGGTCGAGATGTTATAGCGATTCCTGTTGGTTCTCTGGTGTGACTGGGAAAATCGAGTTTTCAGGTTTATATGCATGTGTGGGATCACGAGGGTTGAGAGCTGACTAGCTGAGAAAGTTACGAAGTGTGCGTGGGAAATGTTCATGCGTGTCGTTTCGCGTTCATGGGTTTATGGCATCACAGATGACCTAGCGTTTTATTAAACCACCATCCTGTTTCTCGTGACAAACAGCTGCGTCCAGTATTGCTTTGAGCTACCCGTGTATGTGCCTAGACACATACATTACATGTTCCCAAAATGGAATTTGACTAATTATAAGCTGCAGAAATGCTTCAGAGGGAAGAAGGCATTCGAATTAGCACGCTTGGAAGTTCGAAAAAACTTCTGTTCTACTTTTGGGGAGCACTGCCAGCGGGTAGATAGGTACATATTGCACCAGAAAATAAATTTATACTTTTCTTGTCTCTCTCTCTCTCTTTCTGACTATCTTGGTACTCAATCAGGAACTGCTTCGACGCTAGTTCTGACTTTCTTCGTCAATTGTTGTTCTTCTTCAATGCAAGTAAAGACAACGACATTGCTATACTTTCTCAAGTCTGCAACTTACTTCTTCAGTTTGTTAAAAATGGTATGTATAAATCATCCTACTGTTTACCAATGTTCTGCCATTCTTTGCACTGTATGCTATGTTTGATCCTAGTGCTACTAGGGTATTTATCCTCCCTCTGTATAATATTCATCAGATATGCTTTTATCTCATTCCGTTTAATGTATTTCCATCCTTGTATGATGCTGCCATAGTGGTATCTTATTCTCAATTTAGAGCCTTTGTTCACCGACCTAATAAGCATTGCCTGTTTTCCATAGGCACAAACACCTACTCTTGGTTACTATGCTTTATGAGTAACATTCGACTGATGCTAAGAACTTCAAACTGTGCTAGGAAAGTCAATTCTATGTAAACTTTGATATTATTGATTCATTGCGAACTTCCTAGGCATTATTAGACATTTTTAGGTAGTATAATGTCTTTGTATTGACTTATATTCTACTTGTGTGCATATGATATTCATTTTCACTACTTCTATGACATTGACTCTATTCACTTTCTGCCTTTTGGTTGTAGGAGATGTTGCTAGTCTCTTTGCTGGTGTAGATTACTCCTCAGTGGAACCTCTTGTGATTCATAGGGTAAAAAAACTCGCACTTATCTGTGTGTATGCTGTCCATCAGAAGAGGTGAGTTCAATTATTGAAAGCTGATATTGGGAATATTCTTGTTAATCTGTTTTGCTGGTGCAAAAATACAGTTATTAATCCTAAGTTGATTGAATACCCTCTGAAGTTTTATTTCTGTGCATTACTAAGTTTCAGTCGAAATAGGACAATTCATTAATGGAACATATAATTTGACTCTGTTCTTATGATTTCTGCTCAAGATCAGCTTGTGCCGAGTGAACTTCTGTGAATAAACATGTAGTTATCATTTCACTAGGGGACGTCCAACATCTTCTTAATGTGATTTCAAGTTTTGTTGTGTGTCGTCAGTACATGAAAATTGTATTAGATATAGGGTTTTTATTGATATTACCTTCCAATCGATATTTTATGTGCTGCTTCTTTTTCTTGCTGTAATTATGTAACTGATGTGCATGCTCCAGCTGATGCTATATTTCCATGATCAATGATAGAATGAATAGCATTACATTTGACTTGTTTATTTTGTTTTGATAGGTATGATTGGAGTAACCAACTTTTGATGCCACTGGAAAGCACAGCAATGCCTATTGTCCAATTACTAGAAGCTGTGGCTTGTTTGTTAAATCCTAAACTACCGTGGAATTGCAAAGTAGTCGGGTATCTTCAGCATAAAAGGATATATTGCTTATTTCGGGGGATTATTATCGCAGTACCGGTATGTTATTTCTGTTTCTATACTAAGGTTGTTTATTTGTTGTTTCCAGTGTCTCTACTTAAGTTGGCTCGCTGAACAAATATGTTATCCACAAATGATTCTACTTTCACCATAGGATACATGCCTGTATTAGTTTAGTTCCTTGAATCTGCTATTTTTATGATCTAATTAGTACCATACACTTTGGACTTCTTTATCACTCACATCTATTTATATATCACTTCTTAATACCAGGTGTTGTTAATCCCATGATATGCCACCTAGGCAAATATCACTTCTTACTCATCTAGTAATTCTAAGATTCTGAAGGCAATAGCACCACAATGAACTCTTGAATACAAATATCACAAGTTTACTTCTTATTTTAGTTGCTTCTTTGTGTATCAAACATTAAAAAAATTGATGGTTCAACAATAGCAGCTACTATTGACGTTGGTAGGTAATGTGGGATTGTATAGTGAAGTGACCTTGCTCTGAGTATTCAGTTATTTGTGGAAGAATCATTGAATCGATCTTTATGGCCATATTTAATCTTCAATGATTTGCTTTGTAATGTCTTTGGTGGATCTGATCATTATTCAGCAAAATGCAAGAAATTTGGAGCGTCACCACAATACGTCTGCGCTGGAGCAAGTTCTCATGCTTGTTGCTTCACATGTTGGCGATCATCCATGTTGTTGTCCAATTGTCGATCCAAGATGGAGTTTTTCCTCGCAACTTCTGTCCACACCTTTTCTCTGGCGTCGTTTGCCACACTTCAAGAAGGTGAGCTGTTTCAGTACAATTATTATTATTAAGGTTGTGTAAGTGGGATCCCACTTCTACCGTATTTGTACATGTCGACCAAAATTTTGAACTAGACATGTACAAATACGGTATAAGTGGGATCCCACTTACACAACCCTAATAATAATAATAATAATAATAATAATAATAATATCTTCTACATGTAATAATTCAATTTTTTTGATTTTATTTGAGGAATGTTCTATGTTTGACTGTTTTTACTGCTTATTTACTTCAGGTTTTCTCTGCTAATGGGCTCAGCAAGTATTATATCCATCAGATAGCTTGCTATTTGCCTAGTCGTGCTGATGTTCTTCCAAAGGATATATCAGCTAATCATCCAGGATATGCATGTGTTCTTGCAAATGTACTTGAAGCTGCAACCTGGATTTTGTCCGAACCAAAGTTCGCTTCTGATAGAGTAGGTGTTCTACTTCTACCTTTCAAGTTACCAAGTCATTTTTTATCTACTAGATATCTAGCAATATTGAACAAGGCTGAAAATGCATGAAAATATTATGATCAGGAAAACGATCAATCAGGTTTCTGTATCAAAAAGTATTCATTGCAATCCCTGTGCTCTCATAAAAGAGCATTGTTAGTTACTTATTCAATGACAGGGCGGTTAGGCCCCACCATTTGCTTTCGCACATTTATCACTGTCCAGCTTTTGAGCTGAGTTGAGAAGGTTGAGTTTGTATCCAAATTTGTTTGGTCTATAGAGTTGTTCTTTGCACAACAAACCCTCTGCTAATTATGGCCCTTCTTGAGTTTGTCATTTATGGTAATGACTATGGTACATGTGTACACACATTTTGCGCATATTTTCCTACAAATTCACCTATCATCCTGCAAGTGGGATTGATGTGAATTGGAAAAAATGCAGTGAGAATTTGTCAAAAAAATCCGCGTATCTGAAAGTTATACTACCTCCATTCCAATGAATAAGGCCTATATTATTTTTGAAAAGTCAAACTATGTGAAGTTTGACCATGTTTTTTGAAGAAATTATGAATATGTACTATACAAAATAAACATGGTTAGATGCATCATGAAATATATTTTCACATGATATCCTTATAATATTATAATTGTTGATAATTTTTTCAATAAGTTTGGTCAAAGTTCACTTAGCTTGACTTTTTTTTAAAAATATAAGCCTTATTCATTGGAACGGAGGGAGTATATACCATAGTCATGCCCTGAATTGTGTATGTCAAAAAATTGTGGCAAGGTATTTGTAGGTTCTAACTGCTTCCTTCGTACAACCAGTTAAGGCTGTATCATGTAATGCTGCAGACCCTTAGCAAAGCGTATTCTGTTCCTTGTATGTATCCTCATGTTCAATATTCTTCTGTCATTTGTTGTATTGGTGTTGGTTCTCTTTAGTTATATGATCTCAACAAGAGAAGAGTTTACTTATTCGTGTCAAACGGTTCTCAAGAAAATTTGTTTTTCTGCTTCTTGTGATGCTAAACATGTATGCATATATTGCTATATGGTTGACTTCATATATGAATTCTGAAATTATCTTGGTCATGCAATAAATGTCTTGTGCATATATTATTTATATTGTTGACTTGCTATCATATACGTAGTATTCTTCGTTGTGGAAATAGCTATCCTTTTCATTTCCTGTTGGATGTCCTTTCTGGATTATTTAAAATATTGATGTCGCTTTAATATTTGTTATCTTTTGTATATGTTCTTTCCAAACCAGGCAGCTGACATCATTGCTGTTTCTACGTCATTGCTGGACGTGTTACCAACGATCACGTCGCCTGCTGAAAGTAAGTTACTTGCCGGTGACAAGCTTTTATCTTCTGCCAATATAGCTTGCTAGGAGTAGTATCTATGTAGCATTATGTGTTGTCATTCATCTATATAGGCCCTTGTCACAGCAACAAATGCTTGGCATAAGCTGAAATGACTATGCATAAGCCTGTTAAATGACATACTAGGAGCACTTAATGACTTCCGAAGCATTTTACTAGGCTGAGAGGGTGCAACATTGCTATAAGCCTAGAATTACAATGCGAAATCCCGATTTCCTGTAGGCTACCGCCAGTTCGACAGGGCTTGTGGAAGTCCTGCCAGCGACTTGGGACATGCACTAGTTTCATTCTCTGCTTGTAACTTGCCTCCTAGGACGACTGTAACCAAAACTCTTACCTTTTTAATGAAATGAAACGCAAAGGTCTTTTGCGTTTTCTCTTTCCGTGATGGAGTCTTATATGAGTTTTATTCTTCTTAAACTACGAACAGGAGTAGATGATGACGATGACATGCCCATGGACGTTGATGTTAAAGATGGTCTTGATGTTGATTTGCAAAAACAGATAACTGCAGCATTTGATTCAAATACAGATTACTCGAACATTTGGTACGCTGAACACCCGTACAGAAGTTAATTCTCTATCAAGGTTATTGGGCTCCATATTTTGCTTTCTCCTGTTTGACTCTAGACTTTTTCAGGTGAATGCCGTGTTCAGAGGCACATTAAGCACAAACTATTCTGATCTATCTGGACCATCAGATGCTGAAGTGGAAGCCGTAGGGTCCATTTGTGCTTTTCTTCATGTCATATTCAACACATTGCCTCTAGATATGACAAAGCTGGCCTACCGTACCGAAATTGTTCCTGCACTGTGGAATTTTATAAAGCGGTGCCATGCAAACCAAAGATGGCCATATTTTGGCAAGCATATCTCTTTGCCTACAGATGTTCCTGGTTGGCTACTGCCAGTGTCAGTATTCTGTCCCATATACAAGTAAGACAGCAATTTCAAATTGCCACAAATTATTGATGGCTAATTGTTATTTAATTTGGTTTTTATGTTTTTTGTTGTCTGTGGACAATTTCTCGTCTCTTTTCTCAGAACACATGTTATCAATGCTTTATTTTACCCTGTACTAGGCACATGTTAAAGATCATTGATAACGAGGAATTCTATGAACAAGAGAAACCTCTTTCACTTAAGGATTTGAAGTCTCTGATTCTCATTTTAAAGCAGGTATACACAAAACAATACCATCAGTGTGTTATTATCACAGAGCTGTTGCTGGGATATACTCTTGTTTGGTGTTACATTGATATGAGTTCATCTTCAATCTGCAGGCTTTATGGCAACTTCTTTGGATTATTCCTTCACACTCCTCTCCTACTCAGAAATCATTACCTAATCCTTTGGGCCTTAAGAAAATGTCGATTGATAATCTCAAGGGCCGGGCTAGGACTGGGTTATCTGAATTACTCATACAGGTCGATATTCTGCCTTGATATATCATGTTATTGTTTCTTATATTTATAGTGACTAGTTGACGTGCACGTGCAACGCACGTATCATAATTTGATATAATAAAAGCACATATTTTGAGTCCTATATTTTTTTCATTGAGTTTTTTTACCAGTGAAGTAAAATAGGTTTCATCGTACAACCATGTAAGAGTATGCGCAACACACCGTTCACGCACACGTCACTAAGAATTTTCCTATGAGACAAAATATCTCTCCTGAAGTATATTCAAACCGTAAATTCAATTATAAAATATATTAATGTTATTTTACAGGATCCTTCAAAATCATCAAAAGAAAGTATTTAAAAATATTGTGGCGCGCCTTAGAGGTTCTGGTCGTCTAGCCATACAAAAGATATCGTCAACGCTCACTCACTACTCCCAACTCTGAAGCTTCATCCTCATGAACTTGGCAAATGCAAATTATCTGCAGTGTTTGGAGAGAAGTCAGTAGAGCTTAACCGAACTTGGTACAGAAAAATCGATCATATTATGGATCACTCCACCATGTAAGATTACAAACCTCTAGGATTGAACATCAGCCCTTTAGAAAAGGAGCACCAGCCTGGTGCTTTTCTTAGTTTATTTCCACTGAATTTTCAGTTGCACTTTGTCACAGTTTGTTGCTGCAGTTAAAACTTTTACATGATTAATGTGTAAAACAAATTATAGTGATTTCAATATGAAGAAGAAAAAACTCATGTCATCTCCACCTGCCAACTTCTAGATCGACTGCTGATGTGGGTCTTCTAACTTGACAGTCCATGCATGCCCAGATACCGTCTTTAGATTTGAAGAACTTTAATCTTTTACCTGGCAAAGTTAAATAGTAAGAACTGAGGTAAATATTCCTCCCCATCGACGCAATCCAACGCAACAAGGGACATACCATACCTAAAGACAACAGTCCTATCTGAGTTCTTGAAGTTTCACATCGAATCCAATGTGAGGTTGGTAGGCTCAGAAGTCAGCACCAAAGAAGTTGCATAGAAGATTTGTTTCCTATATAGGCATAACGAACTACATACATAGAGTAGCAGCTGCAACTGATTTGTACAGAAGATTAAAAACGGATTATGCCCCGTGGGCAGCGCTTTCCAATTGATTACTGAAGGGAATAAACCAGTCTTCAATTTTGAGATACAATAGCACAGTTCAGATAGAGGGGCACACGTAGTAGCGCTAAGCAAAGGGGCCAAGCAGCTCGAGTCTCCTTGTCGAACGACCCACATGAACCGGTGGTCATAGTTCTCCCGACGCCGAACACTATTTCTGAGCTCCTCTGGGTGAACACATCATCTGAGTGAGCCTCCAAAGCAGAGATCTACATGAGGCTCTCGTAGCGGCACCGGGAAGGCTTGTGCCGCGTGGTGCGGCGGCGATGTGGCAACAAGGCCGTGGGCTGCGGGGTGGGATTGATTGGTGCAGTGCGATCTTGAACGCTTCTCGACCGGCGCAAGGTCGAGTCGACCATGTTGCGCGACAGGATGAGCGCCGGAGCCGGGGGAGGGCTGGAAGGGATGAGCAAAAGGAGGAGGGAGAGTTGTGGGGATTGGGGAAGACGACGCCGAGGATGGCGGGATGCTAAAGATATCCCGGGCACACACATCAGCTAGCACAAATTCAGTCCAAACATCGGCTAGCACAAATTCATCTAGCCGTGGCACATGGACACACACATGGTTCAGCACGGAGCGCACACACATCAGAGCTAGCAGAGCATCTCCATACCACGCAGGGCAAGCTCGGGCACACGAGGTTGCGGGCGCAGGCGGAAGGATTGCCGCCGCCAGACGCAGTCAAAGGCCGCTCACCCCACCTCCTGTGTGTGACCGCCGACCACGACGCCTTTATCCCTGACCTCCTCCACATCTTGCCCGCCGCGCCGCTGCCCTTCGCCAGACGGCGCTCCAACCGATCTACAAGCTCTCCTTATTCCTCGCTGCCAGACCGCCGTTATCCTGCTCCTTGCCGTCATCCACCTCGACGCCGGAGCTCCGGTTCACCCCGCGCGTCCAAGCACAAAATCAAGATCGTGGCCAGGGTACGTGTGGGAGTCGGCGAAGAACGTCGCTTCGCCAGGCTCGGGCAGCCTCGTTGCTGCTTGTGTGCGTCGCCGACGGCCGGGACGCTCGCCTTCCGGTTGGAGGTGCTGGGGCGGCCTCGTTGCTGCTCGTCAGCGTCGCCACGGCCAGGACGACGGCGGCCTCGCGTAGAGCCTGGGCGGCGCGAGCTGGGAGACCTCGGGGGCGGCGCCGGCAGGCCGCCTGCCGTAGCCGATGGAGATGGAGGCGGGCCGGGGCGCCAGGACGACGGCGGTGGTCAGCGCGGGTGCGGCTCCTCGGCCAGGACGACGGCGGCCTCGCGTGGACCTAGGCGGCGCCAGCGATGGAGACGGGCCAGGGCGCCAGGACGACGGCGGGCTCACGTGGAGCCGCAGGTGGTCAGCGCGGGTGCGGCTCCTCGGCCAGGACGATGGTGGCCTCGCGTAGATCCGGGGCGGCGCGAGCTTGGAGGAGCTGGGAGACCTCGGGGGCGGCGCGGTGTGCTCTGCCGGGGCGCGCGCGTGCATGCGTGCTACGGGAGACGGGCGCGTGGCAATTTGTGGAAAGAAACAAAACGGTGGCAATTTGGTCGTATTATGTGATTTGGTGGGAGGGCAAAACGGTCTAAACTGGACAATGTTGAGTTGTCAAACATTGGGACGATATGTGCTGTTTGATCGGATATTGAACGGTCTAGATTTAAAGTATCCCAACAAGTTTGTTCCTTTAATAGTAGTATAGATTTTGATTTTCAGTTTCTGTATATTTTCTGCTTCCTGTCATAGTCCCTTGAACCGTAGTGCTCATATTGAGGTGTAGAGAACATACCAGTGATACTTTAGTTCACTACGCAGTACATTCTAGCGTACTTTTGTGCAGAGCACATATGATTGTTGTTGGTTAGGAACTTAGTGCAAGCTTAAGAACTTGTCCTTGCTTTCCGAGTTTAAAATTGCCGCCTTTTGCGTATACAGTCCATGTTTTTTGAGCTGCAAGGATTGTTGCTGTATGAACATTGTTTTTTCTTCATTGAACGCAACTAGATTTTTTTGTTTATGAAAGACAACCGTTTGAAGTTTATATTCCAGATGGTTTATATAAGTTATTTGATTCGTATTTTATGGACAGTATAGCTGATTAACATCACACCGTTCTGTTAACTATTTGCTAGAAATGATTGCTAGTTTATTTATTGTTCCTTGGAGGAAGTACATTATGTGAACTAAATTTTGTATCTAATTGCAGCTACAAGACTTGAACAACCGACTCCCATTCACAGCCGATAGTGATTTCTATTCTCAAGAAGCAACAAGTGAAAATTTTGTCTCTCAGGTAGTGGACCTATGTGCTGCTGAATTATTGATACATATTTTGGAAGAACATCTCTTAAATACTCTACATGTTTTTCAGGCGATACTTGGCAACACTCGA
Organism: Poa pratensis; assembly: GCA_947311845.1. Lineage (NCBI taxonomy): Eukaryota > Viridiplantae > Streptophyta > Magnoliopsida > Poales > Poaceae > Poa > Poa pratensis. The sequence goes on along the minus strand of CAMZMU010000039.1, from coordinate 14,079,980 downwards.
GCTTCGGACATTATAAAGCTTGCTCCCTTTTTGGCGCCTTTTAACATTAGAGTCAAAATATTTACTGTATGTTATTACTTATTTGTTGTGTAACATCGAAAAATATGGTGCATCTTTTATGATAATGCCTTAATTTTTTTTCAAACAGTCACAATTGGCCAATTCTAAACAAGCGACGACATCCCATTCTGCCTTGACAAGACACCGGTTCAAAATAAGAAGAAGTCGACTTCTGGAAGATGCTTTTGATCAGCTAAACTTGCTCTCTGTAGAAGATCTTAAAGGACCAGTATGATGACAATATCTTTCATCTTTACTCCTTGTTGATTTAAGACATATTCTCCTAATGTACAGGAGACCAATCTATTGACTTCTTAATCAAATCTTGATGCTTGTAGATTCGTGTATCATTTGTTAATGAGCATGGCGTGGAAGAAGCTGGAATTGATGGAGGCGGAATTTTCAAAGATTTCATGGAAAATATCACTCGTGCTGCTTTTGATCTGCAGTATGGCTTATTCAAGGTATCTGCTCTTTTAATATATACTAGCAAATTTGCCCATTCGTTGCTACGGGCTAATTGAAAGTTATACAAAAAAGATTCAGAGAATTGTGTCAACCTTGACAAAATATCGTTTCTCTCTACCGCATCCTTAGTACTCGTGTCTCCTTAACCTACCTCACCTTGTAAAAAGACAGTATTATACTTATCACCCCTCCTTCCTTCCAATTCCATTTTCTTTATCCGTTATTGCTCTAGCATTGTCTTTGTTTCAAAAGTCATATCTGGTCTTGCCATCAATTGAGCATTTTGTTTAAACTTTAGCAAATCTATGAAGTGGCCCTCATTTACCATGAGAGATGATAACACGGTGTATGTCTGATTTATAAGTGAAACAGTGAAATTGTTGTCACTTGCACGAGAGGATTATTAAATTTGTAGATGACTAATAATCTAAGATGCACATAGTGAAACTACAATTTTGTGTCTCCATATTTTCGATGGTAACAAAGATAAGACGTTTCTGACCGCAAGAAACATAAAGAATAGAAATGCGGTGTATAGCTAAGAAAATCAAGCTAGAAAAATACGTTATTACCTAACTTGAGAACCCCATCTTTGACTCTTCCTGAAAGTTTTGATTTTTTTTATCTGAATGATTGAAATCTTAAAGGGTGTTCCTCTATTTTTTAAAGAAATTGAAAGCAAAAGTATGTAATCAATCTAGCTTTCTTACCTGATGCCGGTCTCCTTGTCGACATGGTCGTCCTGCTCTTCTGGTTGAATCCCAGCCGTGTACGGGGATGATGAGCCCGAACGCTCCCTCCTTTCTTTTGTACAAGATGTTCACCTCCCCTGCATATACAGTTTAGTTCAGAGTACATTGCATCAGTTCAGTTCAAAAAACTTCCCTAAAAAAAATTGCGGGGGACAACTTCAATTTAATTAAGTTCGGTTGTAAACTCGCTACCAATCGTATAAAAAAAATCGTGGAGCAAAGCAAACGCAATGAAGTACTTACCTGTCTGCTCGTTACTGAAGGCATAGATGTCTTGGTCGACGTTCCTAAGCTGCTCCAGGCCTCCAGCGCGTCCTCAGCCCCCACCTAGATGCTATGAATTCTCCTCCTCTTCAGCTTCCAGTGTTGCAGTTCTTCCAGGGCAAGCGACGGGTGAATCCACCCATCTTCCTGCTCAGCTAGTTCGTTTCTTTAGACACGGAGGCGACGAGGAGGTCGCAGCCGGCGCGGGCAAATCACGAGGTCGTCGTCGCCGGGGTCAGGAAGCCCCTCCTGCTCGTTGCCCTACTCCTCCCCATGCGTGGCCGCCTCGTCGACCTTTGGGACAGACCCGCAGGTCAGCCTGAGAATGGTGCGGGTCCGTGTGGTTTTTTCGGGGCGGGTTTTCCTTTGGTAGCTGAATGGATGGGCTGAAATGGGTTCTACGAACGTTTGGTCTGGTGCGGTGCGGGTCCACGCAACGATAGGTGTGGTGCGGTGCGGGTGCGGTTCCAAAAGATAGGTCTTGAAACGGTCTGAGCCCGTGGGTTTGAACCCGTGGTGGAACCCAATGTTCGTCGCCGTCGTCATCTGCTCGACGAGGACGCCCTCGCAGCCCTCGTCGTCGCGGCCGCCACCGCCCGAAACCCGCCAGGACACGCGAAGGCCGTCACGCCCACACGGATGATGTTCCTGGACTGCATCCCCGTCGAAGTGGGCGAGGACTTCGTTGCCGGCGGCGCCGTCCTGCAATTCCTCAAGGGCCTCCGCGGCTCGCCCAACAAACAGCCGAGCGGCCGGCGGCGCTGCTGCTCCTCTCGTCCTCTAGATCCCATTCTCGCGCTCCTCTCTACTTTATCCCATCTACTACATGCTGGTTGTTAGCGTCATCTTGATTGGCGATGTAGTCCTCCTTCCGCTCCTCTGGTCGCCGGCGTACACCATGGTCGAGCATGAGTAGCCTCCGCGGTCGTCCATGGCTCTAGTGCTGGAAGGCCGGCGAGCTAGCCTGGGAGGGCTCGACCAAGGGCGCCGGCGAGCTAGCCTGGGAGGCTTGGACGAGGGCGCTGCAAGGCTGTTCGCCCCTCTTCCTCATCACATACGGAGATAATGAGGGAAACGTGTTAATTACATACTAATTACATGCTAATCAATTCCTATTAACCACGAAGTTAATCACATTCCATCCCAACCTGCTTAAATCGCTCGTACCAAACAAAAAGTGGAATCACAAACACGGGACCATCACAAATGGTCAGAAGTAGTACTACTTCCGTTAGCCCCATGGTTTGTACGTGGGTTGTCACGTGGTTTCAAACCGCAAACTGTAAATGGATTGGTGCGGTTTGGGGGCAAGAGCATTGCGGGTTGGTGCGGTTTGGTTTACAACAATTAATTAGTGGGTTGGTCTGGTGTGGGGTAAGGTGATTTTCATTTGCGGGCTGGCGCGGGTATGGAGCGGATCTCGCCCCATTCCCAGCCTGACCCGCAGGAAAATCATGAGGTCGTCGTTGCCGTGGCAGGAAGCCCCTCCCGCTCGTCGCCCTACTCCTCCCCATACGCGGCTGCCTCGTCGACCACCGGAACGGACCCGACTGCGGCAGCTGCTATGTGTATCTGCCGACGCCGCACGGACGGGCAGCCCCTCCCGCTAGTATCCCTCCTCCTTCTCGTAGGCGATGCCTCGTCGCACTCCGGGACGGAACTGACCGCCGGCACGTAGCTGTACCAGCTGGGCACCGATATTGGTTCAGAGTTTTTTTTCGGTTGTGGTGTCGTGCGGGCCAGCCTCACAAAAAGAAAAACGTTTTGTCAGGGTTAGTGGTGGACTGCGTGTTTATTACCAGAAAACTGGGCTAAAGTGCAAAACGGTGCAATGTACGATGTCTGTCAGCTATGGTTTAGACTCACAATCTTACTAATATGTGTGTATACGTGATGTTTATTACTTTGTGATGTGATAATGTGCTGGTAGCTTGGTATACACTAGCTAAAAACTGGCAGAAAAACTATACGGCGGTGTTTTGCTTATCCTGTTTGTTTTCCCTTCTGTAGGAAACGGCCGATCATCTTCTGTTCCCCAACCCTGGATCGGGATTGGTTCACGAACAGCATCTGCAGTATTTCCATTTTCTTGGAAGTCTCCTGGGGAAGGTGCTTTGATCGTATATCTTTTCTTTGCCATTTTTGAGCAGGTGTTCAACCTGTTAGAGCATTTTTAAGAAAATCGTATATCTCATATTTTCTCATTTTCCAAAGGCATGCAAGTATTTTGATGCTACTGTCCTAGCATTTCCTGAACTTTTGTCTTATATTGGATGCATTCTGTGTTTTCTTATGGAGATGTGTATTGAGCTTGAAGCTGTTGGTGTTTTCTCTAAGTTGCTTTAATGTAGATAGCAGCGATCTAAAATATGGCTGGCATTTGGCTGCTCATAGGTTTAAGATCAAATGACTGTTTTGTGATATGCTATTCGAGCACTCAGACTGATAGAAAGAACATAGTGAGTATTGTCTGATCTTGGTATCATGAAGTTTGTCAACATCTGGGCTTGCACATTCTAAATAATCCGTGACATGCTTCACCACTGTCCTAGAGTGATCTGCCCGTGTTGATCAATTGTAGTATTGGCAGCTTATGTTCTCTAGGGTTCTGTTAACTGTTTGGTCTGCATCCACAATTTTATTTACTTGAACTAAAGCTGCCGTTGGAGTTTGTACACATGCATGTGGACTACAAAAAAGGCATATATATGCTAATTGTGTCCATCAGCGCAAAAGCTGGTGATGTAGTCTACATTAGCCTTACTATTGTTCTAACTTTTTCATTCCTATTTTCTATCAAGGCAACCACATAAGTTATGCATCTTTCTGTAACTATTTACCAAGATACGAGAGAATACTTGTTGTCTTTCAGGCATGAGGGTATCATCTGACATGTGCTTGATTCTTGTCTTTCAGGCAATGTACGAGGGAATACTTGTTGACTTGCCATTTGCTACCTTCTTCTTGGGCAAGCTGAAACAGAAGTATATCTCTCCCTCTCCCTCCCTTAAGCAAGTTGCAATAAAAATACTTCTTGTGATTGTATTGGCCTGGATTATGGTTCATTTATTACGAGATTTGGTTCAGAACTTGCCAATGTATGTATTAAATTTGCTTCTAGTTAATCTAGTTCAAATATAGGAGGATGTGGTTGGGGCCCTTGCAGTGTTGTGTATTTTGACGTTCACTATAATCAAAGTTAAAAGAGAGGATGATTGAGTATACTATAGGAGTATAGGGACAATGTTAGAATGAGTTGTGATTTTGCTCTTCTACAAATCTGTTAATAATCATTGTGAAATTTACTATTCCATTATGCTGTTTATGTTTTATTTTAATGAGTTTAACACCATATCTCCTTTTCGCCACCAATCAGGTCCAGCTTCTTGCATGACCTGCCTTCGTTGGATCCAGAATTGTATCGACATCTTGTCTTTTTAAAGGTTTGATTCTATTTACATCAATGTGTGAAGAGGAAAATAGTTATTGACAGGCTTAGAAGCTAAGATCTTTCCAAATGTTGTGTGCAGTTGAGCTGATGCTTTGAAGCACAGCAGATGAAATGTTTGTCTTTTGGTTTCAGTTTTGTCAAATGTGGCATGTGAAACTGTCGTAAGTTTGATATTTAAGATAAAATAGAAATTACCGAGTTAATATATGACCCAAGAAAAAAAAATCGCTTCAACTGTGAGGCCGCAATCCAAAATTCTCAGGGTATTGTTTCTTTGTAGCATGGCATATATAGCTGTAGCCCGTATGGGGATCCAGTCCATTATCTTTGTGAAGCTTTTTTTTGTCATCTGATGTTCATTTTGCCGCGCTTTGATCTCTTTTCCTTCCTATGCTCAGCATTACGAAGGCGACGTCTCAGATTTGGAGTTGTACTTTGTTATTGTGAATAATGAATATGGCGAACAATCAGAAGAAGAGCTGCTTCCTGGAGGGAGAGAGATGCGTGTTACTAATCAGAATGTTATTATGTTTATCCACCTTGTTGCCAACCATCGATTAAACTATCAGGTAAACTAATGTAGTTCAGTCACTTGCTTGTCATGTACTCCCTCCGTATCAAAATGTAAGACTTTAGCCTTTTTCTGCACACATGTATCTAGACATGTTTTAGTGCAAGGTTCACATAAATCTTGCACTAAAACATGTGTGCAGAAAAAGGCTAGAAAGTCTTACATTATGATACGGAGGGAGTAGTATTGTAATGTTCTTGATAAATAATTTGCTTTTGTTTTGACCACAGATTCGTGGACAAAGTATACATTTTTTGAGAGGTTTTCAACAACTTATCCCAAAGGAATGGATCGATATGTTCAATGAACATGAAATTCAGGTACTTTTGACTTGCATAGTTGCATAAACATTTCACATACAGAAATATAGTTTTACTACTTCGTTTGCGAAATGGGATTAAGTGAATGCATTGTGACTTTCCTTAATGATATCAAACGTCGCCTAGACATTTTTTGTGTGGTTTCCGGTTGGTTAAGATGCTATGTTTTATGTATTACTGTAGTTGCTGGACTGCATCAGGTTATGCATGTTTACTGTTTTCAAAGGGTACTTTTTCGTAGAATTACTTAACATATTCCTGTCTTAGTTTTCTCATGTTCTCATGCGTATTTTGCTCCGGCAGCTTCTCATATCTGGCTCTCTGGAAAGCTTGGACATTGATGACTTGCGTTTGAACACCAACTATTCCGGGGGTTATCATCCGGTATGTTTGCTTTGTTATGTAGGAAAGGCCATCCTTTCATTATTCAAGAATGCAGCTAGCCACTCCTATCATATATAGATACTTGTGAAAGGCTATCCTTTCATTACTTATTAGATGCACTCATGTGGGCGACCCCTCAATTTTTAATGATTCAAAGTTGTGGTAGGAGAGCATTCTTGCTTTTATATTTTTATAAAAATGGTATATCGATATGTCAATGATGTTCGGTCGTGCAAAGAGTTTATCACCGATCTTAAAATCGTGTAAAGACGGTAGAGAGGGGCTTCGGTGAGGGGATGTCGTCTGAGACTTATCTAGGTTTGTGATCCCCCGAGATAGGTAATAGCCTTAGCCTGTTGGTGTATATTGATATTTGAGGAGTGTTAGAAGAGTTACAAGAGCTAGATTGAATCTACAAACTAGGTCTTGTGTGGCACCAGTTGAGAGATCTCGAATGGCCTGGTGGGCTCCCTCGATAAGTTCACCTGGATTTCCTTTAAAATTATTTCCTCCGAGGATCTACCTAGCATGTCTCGTGCAGACCTGCTAGAGCTCTAGGTACACTAGCCAATAGGTGAAGTCATGAGCCACCACTGATTCCACTCACTTTTTCCTCATTTGCTTGCTTGCGCGAATAGCAGGCTGTGTTCAAACCAAGCCACTAAGGATGAGCTACTGGAGTGCTAGTAAACCTTATAGTTTATCGAAATTTCACTTTTGATTACACTGTCTTGTGAGCTAATCTTCAAACCGCAAGCAATGTTAGTAGACTGCAGTAAGTGGCATACTCTAGGATTAATCTCAGTGATGGATCAGCTTTGAAATATTAACGTCAATTTAAATATGAAAACTAGCTAGTTCAGGCAATATCCCTGCTTAAAAGTAATTTATGTACATAATGTAAAATATTTGTATTGGCCAGATCCAGAGGCGCTAGGTATTGACTCATGAGTTATGTGTTTTATGTTTATGTTATTATTTTGAATGGTGAATCATTTTGCATCTTCCTACTTTAGAGAAGGATTAATTATGGTTTTCTTTCAGGACCATGAGATTATTGATATGCTCTGGGAGGTTTTAAAGAACTTCAGTTCGGATAATCAGAAAAAGTTTCTCAAGTATGTTAGCTCTCCTTTTTTTGTGGCATGATATGTAGAAGTAAATTACCTCTCCCATTCCGCTTCTACTGGTGGGGGTTTGCTAATTCTTATTAGTTTTATTGTTTCAGTTAAACCTAGGAATAAAGAGAGTATATGCTAAGGCCCCGTTCGGAAGGCATGTGTGAAAAACATAGGAATAGGAAGGCTCTGTAAACCTGAGGTTTAGAAAACGCAGGAAAAAAAATCAGTCGATGGTGTTCAGAACGCAGGAATTAACATGGGAACTAGAATGCACTGACAACCAGATTAAAAATATTGGGGCAAGTGGCCATGCATGCTTCTTGTTGCATCAGTCACGGATGAACACAAACCACATGAGCCATACTCTTTACTTTTACGTGTTCTTCTGTGGTCCACCTAAACCACGTCCACCTACCCTTCTATCGGTATTCGGTAGACATCAAATCCAATACTCCAGCGCTCCTATCTCGTTGCCTCGGGCTTACGCGAAAAAATGAGCTTCTCCTAGATGTTCGATTTCTTGTGAAAAGTGTAGGAAAGGAAACATTTCCTAAGGAATGGCTCAGCTGTTTCCTTTGTTCCGAACGGCTCTACAGGAAATAATTCCATAGGAAACAAAACGTGCAAAATTCCTTTGGAATTCCTCCATTCCGAACGGGGCCTAAGTTATGCTGACAGTATCTTTCCTTTGGACTTATCGGTCAACACATGTTTCCTTTTTGCAAGATACATAAGCCTGAGACATGATTAGGTGAAACATGCGTAGTCTGATTTATATATCAAATCAATGTTTTACTTAAATCTCATTACACGCATGAAAATAACTACACAGGTTTGTGACTGGATGTTCTCGTGGGCCACTCCTTGGATTTGAGTACCTTGATCCAAAATTCTGCATTCAGAGGTTCGATGCACCTGTATATATATGTTGGAGTTTCGCCTCTTGTTCTGTTGGGTATTTTGATCTTAAGACTCCTTTTGGATGCAGAGCTGGTGTCCCTGGTGTGGAGGAGCATGGAGACCGCTTGCCCACCTCGGCTACTTGCATGAACCTTCTGAAGCTCCCTCCTTACAGAACGTCAGTAAACCATAGTAGCCACATTTATACATGTGGACAACCCATGAGTTCCTTTACATTTTATCTGCTCACTGATTCATTTCAGCATATGACTAACTATTTCCCTGGTTGGTGTTGAACAGCAAGGAGCAGTTGCAAACCAAATTGCTGTACGCAATAAACTCGGAAGCCGGTTTCGATCTGAGCTAATTGCATTGTGGATTCAAACATTGTGCAGACTGTAGATAGTTGCTAGATAGTAGCTTAAAAGTCACCCAGGGCCGAAGCACCGACCATTTGGGCCCAATTTGCCCCATAAACAAGAAGCAGACGTTTCTTAGAGTGGCTGAGAGGAAATCAAGGGTAGGCGCCTGCAACAGCTGCTGATAGATAGAGCTCTGACCGCAACGCGGTAAAAGCAAGCAAGCGCAAATGCTGTTGTAAGCAGCCATGAACATGTACATATGTATACTAATCGCTGTGGTTGAATGGCCTATTGTGGAATAATAGGACAAGGTTGAATGAAACTGATAGCTGGAAGTTGGTTCAGTTTCGGGGCTGTGCCAGTTTTAATCAATGTTTGGATGCTCATGCTCTGGTAGCTGCCATCGTGATGATAAAGCATAGAATCGAACATTCTACACCGCAAAGAAATGTTTTGATGTGCAGCTTTACCACGCAAGTCATGACGATTTGAACATGTGTAGAGGTGGCTTATACGAACAAGTTAAGTCCAGCGATTGGATGCTGGTGCCGCATGCCTTGTCTATACCCTCGTGTTGTGCACTGCCGCAGTCCCACCAGGTTTTGTCCAAGCTGGAAATCGCTCTCATGCTTTTCTTTTCTTGTCAAGCGCATGCGCATGCGTGTCATTTCGTCTGATAGATGCGGCCAGCACCAGAACCTCAGTGGTGATGATCTAGTTACCACTGTCTGAGTGAAAATGTGATAACTATTCTTTGTGGACATGATGCAAGTAGGATATCTTTGTGGTGCAATGGCCTGTATTGTGGAATAATAATATAATGTTGAATGAAACTGATAGTTGAAAGTTGGTCCATTTTCTGGGCTGTGCCAGTTTTAATCTGAATGTTTTGGCTGCTCATGCTCTGGTAGCTGCAATCATCAAGGTGATCAAAAAGCGGGGCTGGCCTGGTGATTTTGGCCTGTTTCTTCTTCATCTCTGACTTGTTGGTGATTAGGGATGTGTAAACGGGAACGTAGAAGATGAGCCTGCTTTTATTCATTGCAAGAAGAGGGAAACAAGTACATGGGTAGGCAGAGATAGCATACACAAGAAAAGAGAAAAAACCAAAACGGACTAAATCTCCCCCCATCTACATAAGATGAGCGCTTGCAACAACCGAGTCTTCCTCCCTAATACGTGCGCAAGATCAGACGCCATCTTTCTCTTTGCCTTAAAATAACTGGCCACCCTCGCTCCTTCCAAATGTGCCAAACAGAATAGCAGGCAAGCGTAACGGCCTCACACCTTTGGGCCTTTGGAGCACAGTGATGAACCTTACTCCACCACGCCCGAACTGACCATGCCTGAGAGCTGAAACTGCCCAGGGGATCATTGGTGGTCATGTATGATGCCCAAACCTCCTTTGCATAAGAGCTCCCCATCGTCAGGTGAGCATAAAACCTCCTTTGCATGAGCCACAAATCATTAAATTTAGACACGACTATAAAAATTATTCTTAAACTGGTTGTCTCTTAATTTTTTTATTACTGCCATGATAACGTGCTAAGAGACGGTGCATTGGCATAACGTGCTAAGGATTGTATGCGTTGAAGTGCTGCGGGCCGCAGCCCCTAGTCTCCCCTTGTGTTGCGCAGTGCCGCAGTCCCACCAGGTTTTGTCCAACCTAGAAATTGATCTACCGATCGAGATAATCGTGCTTTTCTTTCTTGTCAAGCCGTGTCATTTCGTCTCATAGATATTCGGTCAGCACCAAAACCTCAATGGTGAGGATCTAGCTACCAATGTGTCGAGTGGAAAGCTGATAACTATTCTCAGACTCTTATAACTCAGTATTTTTCGGCTTGGTAGCTTGTGAGCTCCAGTAAATTCGCTAAACCAGGTATGATATTTGCAGTTTTTCAGGTTTTCTATATTTGATATTAGACCTTGTTTTTGGATTGGCCTGCCACCATTGTTGTCACTTGTCAGTCCTTTATTTAGCTTTTTAACTGATAAACAGGATGTAGGATACCTGATTACCTGACATGATGCAAGTATTTACATGAATACTAGGAGACTACTAATACTCTCAACTGAATAATGACATATGAAACAATTTGAGTACAATACGTTATGTTACAAATAAATGAACCAAGTTGGATACGCAACTATGCTTGTAGTAAGTAAAACGAGCGGATCATGAGAAAAAAGCGGTATCAAAAGTGATATCACTGAATTTCTCATGATATGTCTCTGGTCGAAACATACTCCATCAGGTGCCTTTACATTTGTATCCTGTTACATTTGTTCCTTAGCTCTCATTCTTCTCTCTGCATTTGCCTCTTCACCCTTTAATTTTAACCTTAGCTCTCTTTTGATCATTTCATCTGTAACATCCTCATATATCTTCTGTTCATGACTAATACACATTTTTTTTTTTTTTTAAACATTGATACGGCTGGATTTCACCCGCAAGGCATTTAGCTGTGCTGGTAATGAACTCACCATGGCACCAACTTTGGCAAGGAGAGGAACCATTGATTCTGCATTGAGTCGAGTGTCATCTCGGTAGTTCGTGCCTATTGTTTCGTCCTTAGATAAACTAGTCTTATTCCCATAAATCACCATCTGATCTATGTAATAGTCATTGCTTTTAGTGTCGTTATATATGTACCACAAATTAATATACAAGAGGGGTCAACGTTTTGTGCAAATTAACTTCAAACAAGCAGCTGGGTTCCTTTGGAAGCTCCGTTATAGCCCTGCCATATGAAGGAGATGCCGAAGATGTGAACTCCTGCATTAACAGGGGTCGTTCTCACAGTTACAGCAACCGTACGTCTCATGCACAATAATTAATTCTGTTCTACGCAGGAGATGAAACACTCCCTCACGGCTACGCAGGAGCTAGCCCCTTTCCACACAATACAGCTTCGTGCACGCACCGTACCAATCTCCTACGTAAATAAATAAAGCACCCATGAGTTCTATATATATCACCTAGTTCCATCGAACAATGCAAACCAAAACCTACTCACTACTGCGAGTGACAAGCAATTCAGAAGAGAGCATAACCATGTCCATCCTGAGGGCTTATTCGCTCGTTGCCATCCTCAGCTGCCTCTGCATCTTTAGTTCTGTCCTCGCAGCTCGAGAGCTGAGCGATGACTTGTCCATGGTCGCAAGGCATGAGAGTTGGATGGCGCAGTACGATCGCGTGTACAAGGATGATGCTGAGAAGGCGCAGAGGTTCGAGATATTCAAGGCTAATGCACGATTCATCGAGTCGTTCAACGCTGGGGGCCGCAAGTTCTGGCTCAACATCAACCAATTTGCGGACCTTAGCAATGATGAGTTTAGGGCAACGAAGACTAACAAGGGGTTTATTCCAAACAAGGTGAAGGTTCCTACAAGGTTCAGGTATGAAAACATGAGTCTTGATTCACTCCCGACAACGGTTGACTGGAGGACAAAGGGTGCAGTCACTCCCGTCAAAGATCAAGGCCAGTGTGGTAAGTACATTTAGGCTACAAGTAAATTACTTACATATGAATCTTCTACATTAGCATGGTGTGTCTAATTGCATATATTGCAAAAAAAATATCATTTGCAGGTTGTTGTTGGGCTTTTTCTGCTGTTGCTGCAACAGAGGGCATTGTCAAGATAAGTACTGGCAATCTTATCTCGCTCTCAGAGCAAGAATTGGTGGATTGTGATGTCCACGGCGAGGACCAGGGCTGCGCGGGTGGTCTCATGGACGATGCATTCAAGTTCATTATCAAGAATGGAGGCCTCACTAAGGAGTCCAGCTATCCATATTCTGCAGCAGACGGCAAGTGCAAGAGTGGATCAAGCAGTGCTGCAACAATTAAGAGCTACGAGGATGTGCCTACCAATAACGAGGGTGCCCTCATGAAGGCAGTGGCAAGTCAACCTGTGTCAGTAGCTGTGGACGCAGGCGACATGACATTCCAATTCTACTCCGGTGGCGTGATGACTGGTTCCTGTGGTACTGATTTAGATCATGGGATTGCAGCCATCGGTTATGGAACAACCAGTGACGGTACAAAGTATTGGCTGCTAAAAAATTCTTGGGGCTCAACATGGGGCGAAAATGGATTTTTAAGAATGGAAAAGGACATTAGTGACAAGAAGGGCATGTGTGGCCTTGCCATGGAGCCCTCCTACCCCACGGCTTAGTTAGATCACAAAATGCCACATATTCACATATATTCAAGATTGAATAAATGCATGTCTGTCCTTCTAGTGTTGTATACGTCCATACATATATGCTTGTAAATTGTGTTATCAAAACTCATTATATGTGTCTACACTTTTTTATACAACTCATGAGTCATGACTATTATGTAACTATGTTGAATGTAGTAAGATCAATGAATATATTGTCATAGCTAAGAAGTTCCAAAAAAATATGGTACTGTTGGATGTAAATTTTGAAGCATATTTTTTATTATCAGGGATGCCTTCTGTTACGCATAAGGAACTTCTGGAAAAACATGTGTTATCAGAAGCAGTATTTTGACACATATATGATTGGAAAGATAGATAGCTAGTGATATGCAGACAATTCCTAAATTTTTTAGTTCTCTGGTAGTTCATAATGTTATTTGCTTGTGACTGAGAAAATGATAGAGCAGAACATTGTACTGCTATCTTAAATATAGCTCTTTTTCACAATGAAATAAATAACTATTACCTCTTGTGATGTAAGATAACATAAGGATGATGTAGGGCTAATATGGACATATTTATTTTACAAACAAGGGGGAAGACGGTATCAGCTTGTCGTTCTTCTTCTTCACGGTCTTAGTCCCCCTTTACGCGATCTCTCTTTCTATCTCAGGTATGTGTGCGTGCCACATTGTGTACATGTTCTTCTACTGTCAGATTTCTTTCCTTCCAATCCATTGTGCCCTCTTCTAACTGCTCCTCTTTGGCAGGGCTGGTGCTGAATTATTGTTATTTTGGGCTGTAATCATGCTTTGTTCCCTGGTGAGTATTCTAACTATTTGTTTATATTGTTGAATTACTCAAATTTGGATCATGAGTGCACTTTCTACATTCTATTATTTGAGTTGTTGCCACGAGCTTCAAATATCTATGTGGACATTTTTTTATTTGGTTTAGTTCGAGAAAAAGAAACTCTACTTATTGGATCAAGAATATATTACATACTCATTTCTTTGTATTTTCACTTCATCAAATATTAAATGCAATGCATCACCAATCTGTATTTTCTGTTTTTGGATAAACATGATTAATAATAGACAACTGTATTTCTATCAGATTTTAACATTTGGCCTATCTATGTTTACCGATTACAAAGGAAAAGAAAATTTAAACAAATACTATTTCTTTTAGTTATATGTGAAACTGGAGTGACTGAAATAAAATTAATGGCTTAAGTTCTTTTTTGTTCACATGTGATGGTTTTTCAATGGCAGGCAAGACATAACCTGCTCTCCATCTCAAGCACTACTTCAGTGACGCGTGAGTGTTTGGCAATACAAACTTTATACGCTTGATGCCCATGCACAAGGGTTCTTCCACAAGTATTCAACTTTGTTTATCTTTAAAGTTATAAATTGCTTCTGATAATGTTCCATCTTTTCGGTGAAATCCAGCACTGAGACGAAGCGACACCAATGGCCTATCCCCACTGAGGTCAACGAGTAGCAGCACGCCTGCACATGGTGATATCGATCCCGAGGACTGAACATAACAGGTCCCATCCGATCCATTCACCTCCTTCTATTATTTTTTTCTTGCTTTGGCTTTGTTGTACACACATATCTTTCCATCCATTTTATATTTTGAGGTATCGATTAGATAGAAATAGATGACCCAGTTTATAAGGGAAACCGGATCAAAAAATTATACAATCTGTATAATGCCCTGTTTATGAGGAAAACAGGGCCAAAAACCGTACAAACGTGGTGACCCGCCGTCCACACGACGCAAGTCGACCCAACGTCACAAACACACACCACCTGCTTCGAGGCCGCCGCACCGACGTAGCAACCAGGACGAACTCCGCATTGCCCGAAGCCGAACTAGTCATGGGCGGCGAACCCTCTGCCCGCACAGTCTATATCCAAGTCGCCACCAAAACCATCCTGTTCCGGGGCCGCCGCCCCGGCGTAGCAACCAGATCGACAGTCGCATTTCCCGAAGGCGATCCAATCGGATCGACGAACCCTCTGCCCACACAGTCTTCATCCAGATCGCCACCCAGAGCCACACTAAACAACGACTCTACCTCATAGAACCGTCGCAGCATGGGAGACCGAGGCCGCCGCCTCGACGTACCACCACCGTCCGGAGCCGCCGCCCCGGTCTTCCGCTCCCCCTGACGATAGGAACCGCCCTTCCCGAGCGCCGCGAGCCCAACACACCACGAGGGCTAAGAGACTCCAAGGCGGCGCCTCCAACGAGGTAACGATGCGTCCGTTGTCGCCGCCCGCTCCCGATGGAGCTTAGGTTTTCACCCGGAGAGCTTAGTACCACCCACGTCGGGCGGGATCGAGTACTCCACAACGACGCCAACAAGAAGGAAAACGACGCCCGAAAGCGCTGTCGTCGCCGGCTTCGACCAAGTCGGTGCAAGGCTTTCGTCCGGAGGTCGACCCGACCGCAAAGTGGGAGAAGCGACCACACCGGGCACTACTGCCCTACCGCCGCCCACCACGCTTGACCACCGGCCATGGCAGCCGCGGCGCCCATGGCTACGTCCACCACGCCGCACCGCAGCAGTCTTCGTTCCAGGGCCGCCGCCCCGGCTTCCGCGCCGCCCGGACGCCGAAGCACGTCGGCAAGAGATGCCACCTCCCGCGTCCGCGCCGGAGCCTCCGCCTCCGCCACTGCTCCCTGCTCGAACCTGATCCCCACAACAACACGCCTCCGCCCGAGCCGACGGGCCCAGATCGGGCCCGCCAAGCCCATCAGGCACACTTCTTCCTGGCGACGACGCCGTGCATCCCGAACCACCGCCCGCAGCCAGCGCGCCATCCGACCTCACCGCCGTAGCCTCCACTCGAGCCTGTCGGCCCGGCCTCCTCTGCCCTGACCGCCGCTGCCCCCACGGGCCGGTCATCCCCCAGCTGAGAAAAGGACCGCCCGGACCACCGTTTTTGGTAGCGGAGGGGTGCCGCCACCGCCGTGGCCGAGGCCGGCGATGGCAACGGCGGAGATGAAGCGGCCGGGGAGGTCGCTGGCGGCGCACGATTTGGCCTCTGGCGTCGCCTGGGGGGCGACGCGAGGGGAAGAGTGAAAGGATCGAGTAGGTTGACTAGAGGGGGGGGGGGGGGGGGGGTGAATAGGCAACTACAAATTTTCTTTTTCTTTTAATCAAATTGAGGAATTGCTCAAATATAAGTTCTCTAGATATGCAACTAGGTGAACAATCATATATGATGAGCAATAAACAAGCTAGCAAGATATTCTAAACAAGTTAAGCTAGCAATACAAGTAAAGGAAGGAAAAGAGATAACCACATGGTGACGCGGAGATAATTCCCGAAGTTCACTTCCCAATGAAAGCTACGTCTTTGTTGGAGCGGTGCGGGGTCACAAGTGAGCCCCGAATAGCCTTGATATGGCACACCGTAACTCCCTCGTGTTATCCTCCAATGAGGAGATCCACGAGCCACTATATGATGCCCTCGAGGTCGACAACAAACCTTTACAAGGATGAGGCACACTCCACAACCGAATTGGAGGCTCCCACCGAATTCCCGCGGCTCCCAAAACCACAAGAATCACAAGGCCAAGGCACGCATCCACAACTCAATTGGAGGCTCTTGGCTTTTCCCCGTGGCTCCCAAAGCCACGAATAACACAACTTCCGTCTAGGGTTCAATGAACCCAAGAGGTAACAAGATCCGCTAGGGATTGGTGGGGGGGGGAATCGAAATTGCTTTGGTGGAAGTGTAGATCAAGACCTCCTCCGTCACTTCTCAAAGTATGAAGGTGTTTGGACCGATGGAGTGGGAGATCTTAGAGGTTGAAGCTTTGCAACAATGGTGGAGAGAGATTTTTAAAGCGTAGCTTCTTTGGAGAAGAAGACTAGTATATATAGCTCCACACAAAAATGTGGCCGTTGGCCAATTTTCTGCAGACGCGCGGTACTACCAGACCAAATGGACCGGTACTACCGAACGGCAGAAAGCAGCAGTCAATAGGCACTTTTGACCAGGCGACGCGAGCGCCGGTACTATCGGCGTTCCCATCGGTACTACCGGAGAGCGCATGATCGGTACTACTGGAAAGATCTCCGGTACTACCGCTTAGGAATTACCCCAAAACCAGCAGCATTTGGCGTTCGCCGGTACCTGGCTCGGTACCATGTCCGGTACTACCGAGCGAGCTCGGTACTACC
Organism: Poa pratensis; assembly: GCA_947311845.1. NCBI lineage: Eukaryota > Viridiplantae > Streptophyta > Magnoliopsida > Poales > Poaceae > Poa > Poa pratensis. The sequence goes on along the minus strand of CAMZMU010000039.1, from coordinate 14,062,948 downwards.
GGGCCGTTTCATCCGGTACTACCGGAGCCAGGAAAGTGTGCCAAACACAGTGTGTTTTAGGGAATGGGATGGCTGTGGTGTGCATATTTGGTTTGTGCAAAAAATGTAGACAAGATTGATTCCGCCCAAACCTCCACAGCAGATCCCCCTCTTGATAGTACGGTTTTCCTATAAGGTAAAACCTAGGAAAACTACAACTTCTTGCTTGACGCTTGTAGAGGAGAAAACCCACCACCATGTGTGAAAATATAAGATGTACCTGTAAATCTTTTAGCACACAATTAGTCCGCTTATTGTGTTGTCAACAAACATCAAAAGATATAGGGATATAAATGTCCTTTCAATCTCCCCCTTTTTGGTGTTTGATGACAACACAATGTTTAGCGACAAAAGATTTGCAAAAGACAAGTGGGCTCCCCCTGAATGTGTGCATTATTTGTAATTTGCGTTTGAATGCAAAACACACCATATTCATGTGAGATGAGCACCCCTAATATTTTACAAACCTAACAAGTTTAACTAAATAGGCATATGAAGAATAACTTGCCAACCGTGTAAGACATAACCAAGGATAGACAACTAAATAAGTCTATTACATAGCACCACATAGTCTTAAACAAATAGGTTCATGCATGTCTTACACCATGCACAACGAAGTTCATAAACCAAATAAGATGGAACACAAGTGGTAACGAATCAAAGCAAGAGCAAGCTTGTGTCCCTCCCATGCAAATCCCATCGATAAATCCTACTAGAACACATTCTCCCCCTTTGTCATTGAAATGCCAAAAAGGGAGAAGCGCGATGGTAAGAAACGTCCCATGGAGAGTCACTCTCCACCCATGCTGCGGTGAACAGGGGTACGAGCCAGATCAACAACATTCTTGGGGGCATCCTCTTCACTCCAATAGCCATGCTTAGAGATTCACTGTTCCTTGGGGGTGATGACCAAATCACTTGGGTGCTCGGGAGAGTGAGGAATCTCCAACTTTCTCATCATTTCTTTCTAACGCATGGCAGCCTTCTTGTGATAAACATGAGCCTCCCACATGCGGTCTTGGATGTCCAACTTGAAGCAAAGAGCCCTCTTGGCCTTGATTTGAAATTTCTTGAACCACGAAGGTTCCTCAAGAGGTGGTGCACTAGAACTAGCCCCAACATCATTCATTGTGGCTTCAAGCATTGTGTCTTTGGTCATCCATTTGAGGGTCCGAGCATTGTCATTGCCAATGAAAACGGTTGAGTAGAATTGAAGAATATAGTACTCAATGTATGGATGGTTGACGGTCATAATGTCAATGAGACCAAATTCTTCACACATAGCAAGAGCTTCGGCAAAGTAGGATCTAAGCTTATCCTTCTTCATGTGTTCAATGCCAATGGAGTGTTGAATGACCACTTTGTGTTTATTGGTTGAACCCAAGTAGACTTGTTGATAAACCCATTCTTGCTCATTGGTGAGGAAGTGAGGGTTTCTCACACTAGGGTTCCTCTTCTTGTCATAAGGATTGATCTCCCGATAGGCACGATACTCATGAAGACGATATTTGGTGAATGGCTTTGGAGAGGCTTGCTTTTGGACGGGCTGACGGCCGAGAGTTCTAGACGTGGATCTTGTTGGCAATATCTCTTCTTCAGACTCTTCTTCAATTTCATCTTCATTTGACTCAATGATCCGAGGCCTCTTGTCTTTACGACCGTAAACCCCCTTTTTCACCACGGCTACCTGTGAAATAGCATATATAGGTGCAGAGGGAACATGGGTAAGTGCACAAGTTCATGAATTTGTAAAACAAACTAGTTGCTAAGTGTAGAAATAAGTCGAAATTGCCAGGTTCCGGTAGTACCGGTGGAAACCCGTCGGTAGTACCGGCCGATGTATAGGACGGATGTTGACCACGGGGAGAACACGAATCCGAGACAAATCGACAAAATGGCTACACTTAGCAACTAGCTATAGCTATCCCAGACCTAGGGGAGTCTCCCCCATGAATTTAACCAACCAAAGTGGAGCTACCGGTGATTTGCCCTAGCACATCTTGGGTTTCAAAATAGAGACCAAAAAAGAGCATGGAAAGGGCAAGTACCGGAGGCCATCGGAGGGGAGAGGAATAGGAACAACTCCCACGGAGCAGATCCGGCCGGGGACGGCGGGGAGGGTCGCCGGAGGCGGCGGCTCACCGGAGCTTGGAGGAGAGGAGGCGGGGTTGAGAGAGGAGTGGGGGTGCGGTTTGGGGAAGAAGAGCTCTTCCCCGAGCCACACCCGTATATGACTCAACTCCGCACGCCCGGTAGTACTGGCCGAGTGCCCGGTAGTACCGGCCGCTCGGGAAATTCGCAGGTTTGAACCAGCTACTTCCCAGGCGTCGGTAGTACCGGTCCTTGGCACCCGGTAGTACCGGGACCTGGAACAACCAAGCTCCAAATTTTTGAAAAAAATGAACTTGTGTAGGGAATTTCAGTGGGTTTCATGAGATGAGATTTTGGCATAGGTTAAGATAAGTCACTGTAGGCTGTGAATAAACACTTGGAGTTGCAAGATGCAACATGGAAAACCCAACATCCAAGATGTTGGGAGGATCATAACCCGGTAGGCCCATGAAGAGGGAAACATGACCCGCTAGGCAGGAGGCTAGGCGAGGAGAGCTTGTCGGTAACCCGGCCAGTACAAGGAAGGCTCCAGAAGACCTGGAGGCGGTATGCGTCATGGAATTCAAGACTTGGAGTACACGCAAGACTAGAGGTAGAGTAGGACTCCTAGTATGGGTGTAACCCGGCTTTACTTTGTACGCAACTAGGAGACCCGACAGTCTTTATAAGCCGGTTCCTAGGTCATAGAAAGGACAAGCAATACAGAATCCCCAGATCGAGATCGAGATAGAGACAGAGAGATATCGAGACACCTTTGTAACCCTAGACTTGTAATCCGGCGACTTGTGTTCCCCGGGTTACGAGATCCACATATCAATACAAGCAAGCAGGAAGTAGGTCATTATCTCCTATGGAGAGGCTGAACCTGGGTAAATCGCGTGTCACCGTGGAGCGAGACAATCTTCCGTACACCTGTGCTTCAATAACCCCACACCTAAGTTACCCCCTGGTAACATCTGCCGTGACAATCCCACGACAGTTGGCGCCCACCGTGGGGCCTGAGCCTAAAGGTGTTTACATCACGGGAGAAGCTCTACGCGGCATGCAGAGACTCGCCATCGGCGGGATCACCATCAATTCACAAGGAAAACGCATTGTCGACGATTTTGGGTGGAGCTCGGAGTCCGATCAGATCGAGACCGGCGACATCATCCCCATAGGCCGGATCAACGTCTTTGTAGGCATGGTGCACGCCTCGAGACCCGGCATGGAGGAAAGCGCGTGCGAGTCTGTATTAGGAGCTGCTACCATGGTCCAATCAGATGGAGAAGAGTCAGTAGGCACTGCAGAAATCGATTTTCCAGTCGTCACGCAGGAGGCCCAGCCGGAGGAGCCGGCATGGGCGCCGCGTAACGTGATCGATGAGGACGCTGAATCAATCTTGGAACTGTTCGAGGATCGTTATGGATATGGAATAGAAGAAGAGGAGTACGAGTCATCCCCGGGTCTGGTTCGCTGGGTTAGAGTCTACACGGCACCCGTGACAAATCTTGATCCGGCATCAGTTTCGGCCGCTGCAACGGCGACAACAGACACATTGGCACAGAACCAGCAGAATCAACAACATCTACCATTGCAAAACCAACTTACGATTTATATCCCGCCGCAGACCGGGATTGATGGAGAAAGAGCATCAGTTTCATCGGAGAGTGAGGCCACAACACGTCACATGAATCAGTTTGGGTTTCTGATGAATAGATCAGCCGGAGAGGGAACATTCAATGCGCCACCTCACCCAGCCCTTTTTAGTAACAGTCTAGTGTTGGATCCTACAGTACTTGAAGCGGTAGTAACCCCGGAGAACGCGGTGACCCGGGCTAGAGAGCTAGACATCGCACGCCGTGCCTTGGAGCAACAGCGGCGGGAGGTTGCAGCAGAGAAGGAGCAGATGATAGCCAGGCAGCGTCAGTTGGATGAGCAGGAAAGCCGTCTTCGTCACAACACGAGCGCCATGGAGAATCGCCAGAATAACGTAACCCGGATACAGCAGGGAGGCACTAGAGCCGACTTCCACTTCAAGGTGATACATTAAATCCGACAGCTTTATTCATCACACCCAACGATCAGCCTATTAGGACAGTACAAGAGGTTCCAGCAGCTAGAGCCCGTACAGGATATGCAGGAGGAGCATTACCCGGCAATATTGCCGGGCAGCTAGGCCGCCTTCCGGAGGATCCGGAGGCAATACTGGAGCTACGCCACCACCCAGATTTCACACGCCGCCGGGTCATTATAACAATCCTACAGATAATGTTTATGCAACAACTTTAGCACTTGATCATATTCCATTGGGAGATTCTCCAAGAGAAGTTGAGACCCGGCGGGCCATTGACATGTTGCGTACAGCTGTGGTCCAGCAGGTAAATAATTCAGATAACAGGAGTGGTTTGCATGGGACACCATATAACAGCCGTTCGAGGAGTCGGCAGGGAGAGAGCCCGAGGCAGCATGAGACTAGTTCTGCAAGACGGAGGGCAGAGCAGGCAAATCAGCAGTCGCTGCCGCCACCGCCCAGACAGGCCGCTCCCGCCGCCTCAGCTGCGCAAGCCATAGTTGATAGTTCGAGAGCCAGACGAGCAGCAAATTCCGCAGCACGTGCCGGAGGAGCCGGTGCGGCGCTTGCGGCCGCAGTAGCAGTAAGTTCACCAGCACCATTGGTAAGGCCGGGTCAGGTATCTTCTACAGCAGTCTTGGCCGGCCCAAAGTGTTTGTCAGATCATATTAGAGCGGAGCCTTACCCGGAAAAGTTTAAAGAGCCAAGCAAAATTTCAAATTACGACCCCAGTATGGAGCCAGAAGCTTGGTTGAGCTGTTATGAGATGGCAATGTGTATTCGCAATGCCTCAGAAAATATTCAGGCCAAATTCATGTATCTTATGATGACAGATGGAGCGGCAAAGTTATGGTTCAACACTTTACGAGAGAAGTCTATCAATTCCTGGAGCGAGTTGAAGGTAGTCTTTATCAAAAATTTCCAGGGAACATGCAAGCGTTTGTACACGCTTGAGGATCTGGATCGATGCATTCAGAAGAAGGGCGAGTCTGCCCGTAAGTGGGTGAGCCGGGTCACGGAGATCCTCCACTCATCCACATATATTAACCCCAGGAGTGCGTTGCAGTCTATGGAGAAAACTTGCAGATATGACCCTTTGGTGTAGAAATTGGGCCGCATGAAGAATAGCGGCCGGGTCTCAGAGATTACCATGGGAGAGATAATGGAGGCCTGCAATAAACACGCTTCTACAGATAAAACTAGAGATGATGAGGAAGATAAGGGGAAAGGTCCCGTGAATAATGCAGGAAAGAACAACAATGGTGGTGAACAGAACAACAACAACAGCAACAACAATGGTAATCAGCACAAGCCATCATATGGAGAAGGTAACTCAGATTTGGTGGCTAATACCAATGCCGGGTTCCAGAGGCCCAGGAGAGATGATTATCAAGGCAACAATGGAAATTATAATGGTAACAATAGCTATAGAGGCCCACCTCGTCCCACCAGCCATTTTGAAGCTTTCAGGATGCCGTGTCCCCGTCATAGTAAGATGGGCAAACCCGCCAATCACTCTCTGGAACAGTGTGTGGATTTGCAGAGGTGGAAAAACGAGGAGATACAGAGGGCGTTGCACGGCGGCGGTCGTGGAGGAGGACCTGGCCCGGGTGGTAATGCGGCAAACATGCCACCTCCCAACACAAATACAGGACCCGGCAACGGCGGAAGTAATCCGAATAGAGAGGATCAGGGTGGTTTTCAGCAGAACCCAAAGCAGCTTGGCCAGTACCATGTTCACACCCTTAATGCCACAAAGCGAGACAGAAAGTTGGTCAAAAGGGCGGTTAACGTAGTTTCACCAGTAGTTCCAAGGTACCTAAAGTGGTCTGAGTATCCTGTCACTTGGAGCAGGGCTGATCAGCCGCCAGTTGTGGAACATCCGGATCTCCTAGCCCTGGTGGTGGCACCACAAGTGGGAGGTTATGTTTTACACAAAGTGCTCATGGATGGAGGTAGCAGTATCAATATCTTATATTACGAGACTTTCTTGCGTATGGGTCTCAGGGAATCACAGTTGCAGCCAACGTCTACAATCTTTCATGGTATTGTTCCTGGAAAGTCGGCACGGCCAGAAGGAAAAATTACACTGGAGGTCCTTTCGGCGAGTCCCAGGAAAATTATCGTTCAGAGATGCTTACGTTTGAAGTTGTGAAGTTTCAGAGCCCATACCATGCTCTCTTTGGCAGACCCGCCTTTGCCCGTTTCATGGCCAGGCCGTGTTATGTGTATTTGCAGTTGAAAATACCGGGTCCCAAGGGGATCATCACAGTCCACGGAAGCCGGGAGATGGCTGCAGAGTGCGATGAGGGTGATGCCGCCTTAGCTGAGCAGGCCTGTGCAGAGGAAGAGCTAAAATTTTACAAGTCTCAAGTAAACCCCAATGACAGAACGGTATTGAAAAGGCCAACAGCTGAAGAAAAAGCAAAATTCAAGTCGGCTCAGGATACAAAGATGGTAGATTTCACACCCGGCGATCACTCCGAGCTATTCGCCGTGGGGGCTCACCTGACTGATAAATAGGAAAACGCACTCATCGAGTTCATCTGTGAGAACAGGGACGCCTTTGCGTGGACACCTAGTGACATACCTGGAGTACCTGCTGAACTCGCTGAGTACAGCTTACATGTTGATCCCAAAGCTAGACCTGTGAAGCAAGGATTGCGCAGATTGAATGAGGAACGACGCAAGATAGTTGGTGAGGAGATAGCCCGGCTTCTGGATGCCGACTTTATCATTGAGGTTTTCCATCCCAAGTGGTTCGCAAACCTGGTTTTGGTTACAGAAAAAGAATGGCGAGTGGCGTATGTGCATTGACTACACCAGACTCAACAAGGTGTGTCCGAAAGATCCTTTTGCATTGCTTCGTATTGATCAGATAATCGATGCTGTCGCAGGCAGCGAGCTTTTGTGTTTTTTAGATGCATACTCAGGTTACCATCAGATCCGGCTCAAAGATTAGGATTGGGAGAAAACATCGTTTTTAACCCCCTTTGGAGCTTATTGTTACAAGAATATGACTTTTGGTTTGAAGAACGCTGGAGCAACTTATCAGAGGTGTATCCAGAATTGTTTCAAGAAGCAGATCGGCTGTAATGTGCACGCTTATGTGGATGATGTTGTTGTTAAGTCTCGGAAGGCCGACTCACTTATTGATGATTTGAAGGAGACTTTTGCTAATCTAAGGCGGTATAAAATGAAGCTTAATCCCACCAAGTGTGTGTTTGGGGTTCCAGCAGGGCAACTCCTCGGTTTCATCGTCTCAGAACATGGAATTGAGGCTAACCCGAAAAAAATCAAGGCTATACAAAATCTGAAGAAGCTAGAAGAGTTGAAGGATGTGCAGCAACTTACATGCTGCATCGCAGCCCTGAGCCGGTTCATAGCCCGGCTTGGATAGAAGGCCATACCACTTTACCGGCTCTTGAAGAAAACATACAAGTTTGTGTGGGATCAAGAAGCGGATGATGCGTTTGAGTTATTGAAAAAGATGCTGTCTGAAGCGCCAGTCCTGGCGGCTCCTGCACCAAAGGAGCCCATGTTGATGAATATTGCAGCCGGGCCACGAGTTGTCAGTGCTGTAGTTGTGGTTGAGCGTAAGGAAGAAGGAAAAGAATACCCGGTTCAGAGGCCGGTTTATTATGTCAGCGAGGTTCTTACTGTAGCAAAGCATCGTTACCCACATTGGCAGAAGCTTGTTTTTGGGGTCTTCATGGCATCTAGGAAACTGAAGCATTATTTCCAGGAACACCCAATTATAGTGGTTAGCTCTGCCCCGCTTGCAGAAATCATCCGGAATACAGAATCCACTGGGCGAATCGCCAAGTGGGCAATATAATTGGGGCCATATCACATCAATTATGAGCCTCGCAATGCTATCAAGTCTCAGGCTTTGGTAGATTTTGTCAATGACTGGACAGAGACAAACGCGCCTCCAGCAACACCCAGCACCAAGTCTTGGATCATGCATTTTGATGGGTCTAAGCAGCTTGAGGGATCTGGAGCTGGCGTTGTTCTTACTTCGCCCAAAGGTGATAAGTTGAGTTATGTTCTGCAAATTCACTTTGATTTCTCTAACAATGAGGCTGAGTATGAAGCATGGTTTGCGTGCGGCAAAAGAGATGAACATCAAGCGTATATTGTGTTATGGAGACTCGGATCTTGTAGCACAGCAAGTATCTGGAACATGGGATAGAAAGGATGCCAGGATGGCGGCTTACAGAAGAGAGGTGAATAAAGTAGCCGGGTTCTTTTTAGGCTACCAGGTGGATCACATTGATCGCAGGAAGAACGAGGCCGCAGATGCTTTGTCCAGACTCGGCTCTCGTCGTGAGCCGGTTCCACCTAATGTTTTCTTAGCTGAGTTGTGGAGTCCATCGGTCAAGGTGCCATCGGAGGAAGAAATTGCTTATCCAGACCCGGCGGATGAGGAGCTCGTTGCCGCCGTACATGCTACTCCAGAGTGGACGGAACCATATTTGGCATATCTTCTGCGTGGAGAATTGCCGGGTCAGGAAGTTATGGATCGGCAGATTATACGACGATGCAAGGCATATGTAGTTATCAATGGCGAGTTATTCAAACGAAGCACCTGCGGCGTGTATCACCAGAGGAAGGCCAGAAAATACTTCGAGAAATTCATGAGGGAGATTGCGGTCATCATGCTTCAACCCGGTCTTTGGTAGCCAAAGCTTTCAGACACGGGTTCTTCTGGCTCACTGCTTTGGCAGATGCGGAGCGTTTGGTGCGGAGGTGCGATGGATGTCAGAGATATGCTCGGCAGGTACATGTGCCGGCTCAGGAATTGAGAACTATACCCTTGACATGGCCTTTCGCAGTTTGGGGTCTTGACATGGTGGGTCCCTTCCAGATGTCCCCTTGCAAGAAAACCCACCTCCTAGTTGCTATTGATAAGTTCACAAAGTGGGTCAAAGTTATGCCAGTTAGAAATTGTGATGCAGCTACAGCAGTGCAGTTTTTGAAGCGCATCATCTATCGTTTTGGATATCCACATAGTATCATTACAGACAATGGGACAAACATGTCTCTTGGAGAGGTGGCAAAGTTCTGTGGAAATAACAATATCCGGCTTGACATTGCTTCGGTGGCTCACCCCCAAGCTAATGGACAGGTTGAGCGTGCAAATCAGGAATTGCTTAAAGGATTGAAACCTCGTCTTCGGGTTCCATGTATCAGAGCCGCCGGAGCTTGGGTGGAGGAATTGCCCTCTGTCGTTTGGGGTATTAACACAACACCAAACAGATCCACACAACTTACACCGTTCTTCATGGTATATGGAGCAAAAGTTGTTTTACCGAGCGATATTATTCATGACTCGCCGCGTGTGGCGGCTTACGTTGAGGCAGAAAACGAGTTAACCCGACAAGATTCTCTTGATATATTGGAAGAAGTTAGGGAGGAAGCCCTGCAAAGATCGGCAATCTATCAGCAAGATTTGCGCCGTTATCATAGCCGCTGGGTCAGGACTCGATCTTTCCAAGAAGGTGACTTAGTTTTGCGCTTGGTCCAATCTCAAGTTGGGATGCACAAAATATCACCTCCATGGGAAGGCCCCTTCATTGTAAGCCGGAATTTGCACAACGGGTCATATTATCTTGTGGATGCAAGAGAGCATAGTGAAATCTCCAATAATACTGATCATAGCACCAAGTCATTGGAAGAGAGAAATCGGCCATGGAACATTGCTCAGCTTCATCCTTACTACACATAGTTTCAGACCTAGTTTTATCAGATGTAATACACGATGTAAAAAGGCAGCAGGTTTCAAACGCGCTCTTTTCCTTACCAGGGTACCTAAGGGGACTGGGAGGTTTTTAATGAGGCGGCTTGCTGATCTGTCGGGGATGTAAGCCCGGGTACCCCAAAGTTGTTGGTACTGTTGTATTAATAAAAGAGAGTAAACCAATAAAGGATAGAGGAAAGGGCAGGAAAAAACAGTCTGGGCCGGAGCTGGCAGTGCCCAGGCCGAGATACGTGCTAACAGGCCGAGATTCCCTCTCCCCGGCTGGACCGAATCAGGGGACGTCGGATTGGACCTCGGTACCCAGGCAGTCTCTGTGGGCCGAGTCCCCAATCTCGGAGTACCGAGTTAGCAGCAGGCCGAGGAAGCATTTCCGGAGCAGGCCGGGCTGGATCAGCTTCGGAGCAGGCCGAGTCGCTCCAGCTTCGGAGCAGGCCGAGGTTCCCTGCTTCGGTGGGCCGCGTCGCCAGCCCCGGACAGGCCGACGTTGCTCCATCCCGGAGCGGGCCGAGCTCCCCTATCCCGGAGCGAGCCGGAATGTCTTCACCTCGGAGAAGGCCGAAGTACTCTGCCTCGGAGCGGGCCAAGTTGCCCAGGAGGCCGAGATGCCCCTCCAGCTTCGGGCTGGGCCGAGTTCCCCAGGGCGGGACGAGGTGCTCTTCCAGGCCTCGGTTGGACAGATGCTGCTCCACCTCGGACGGGCCGAGTTAGGCGTCTCGGATGGGCCTCCGTCCCTTCTCTCGACGGGCCGAGGTCGCTGCCTCCTGCGACTCGGACGGGCGACGATCCCGTGTGTCGGGCGTCCGGCGTCTGCGACTCGGATTGAGCCGAGGCATCGACCAGCAGCGCTCCAGCGCTCAACCGAGACTCCCAGCCTCGGTTCCGGGCCAGCATCTTCAGTCACGGGTGGGCCAAGGTCGAGGTCCTCACCTGCTCAGTTGGACCGAGGCTTCGTTACCTCGGATGGCCGTCTCATCCAGTGCTACCTCGACAGACGTCTCCTGCTTCCTGGATTGAACCAACACTCCAGCGTCCCAGCAGCTACCTCGACGAGTACCGGATGCCAATCACCAGCCCCAGGAGAAGATAAGAAGATGACTAGGAGATCCGGAAGACAGGCGCTAGAAGACAAGAGCAAGGACAAGGATAAGATAGGCCACGCCCGTCCTGGACGTGGCTTAGCGTGGCTACAGTGACGCGGATGTGACTAGAGTACAACTGATGACGCGTGTACAGTGGTGACAAGACCCCAGTGGTCATATCGTGAACAGTGACTGTACAGTGACGTGTGGGCCACCCCTTGTCCCCTGGGCTCTCCCTATATAAAGAGCACCAGGGGGAGAGCTCTCCTGAGCCCACGCACGGGCTCTCTTGCCCCTTGGGCTCATTTTCCCCCGGTGCTTGCTGCTAGCTCTCTTCTCCATAGCTTTGTGTTGCCTCGCATAGACTGAGAGATATTTGGATATACAGCTCCAGGAGCATTTGTACAGAGCATATACAAAGGAGAAAATATACAGAGTAGGCTAGATGCTGCAGTAGGGGTTTTATCTCTCAAGAGAGTGTGGGGACCCCGGACTAGCTGTCCGAAATACCCGATTATGCTTAACACAACGATCCCGTGATCAGTCTGTCGTTGCACATAATCCGAATTGGATACCAAAGTTTACATCCATTACAATACCGAATTAAAAGTCTTACATAAATGGTCATTTAGACCAAGTCTTACATAGGTGCCTTCATGGGCCAAACCAAAATATCAGCGGAAGCTACGGCGTAGTAGACATCATATTCTAACGATGACGACCCGACAGGCAGCTGACTTGTGGAGATCCTTAGTTCGCGTAGAAGTCGCCATATTCCTGCTCGGCGTAGTGCTCCTCCTCGTAGTCTGGCTAGGACAATAGCCAGGGACGAAACCAATATGAGTACATTTGAATGTACTCGCAAACTACCCCAACATGAGTATGCACTAGTTTTATTTCCAACTTTTATTTACTTAAAACATCTTTATATCTTTATTGAAAAAGGTAAGAAGATTTTTATAACTATCTTTAAAAGAAGTCACCATCTTATTTGTTTCTCCAAAACTCCTCCTTTTTCTGACCATGGCTCACCATGGTCCATTTATTTCAACAACTCATACCACTCCATTTGGTATAGCTGTGTAACACCACCTCCATTTCTGTTTCTTTTAAACTTAAAAGCTTTTCCAAAAACTTGCACATGGTCTAGGACAGCCTCCCAACTGTCCATATCCGAGGACTCGGCTATTCGAATAGTTTTACACTCTGCAGAGTTAGCACGCTTTTTCCACATCCATCCGGCAGCTCATCGTGTCCGCCACGTCTCGCCATACAGGGTGTATGCGAAGTAAGCCGCCGACCATAGCCTGTCCTTTGCTCATGCTAGTATAGGACCCTACCGCTACGAAATTATCAACCTTTCCATCGACACCCAGTCCAGATTCCCCGTCGGGAAACCTAAGTGTGAGGACTCGTAGTTCTGCCCGGCGAGCGAACCCTTCAATCCCCCATCCTCAGATGCCAGGACCCAGGTCAGGGGGTAGGTCGCCATGACCATCCCCTCATGGAACGAGGTCATCCTCGTTGTTGAGGCATCCCATACTAATATGAGCAAATTATATGACTACGCCCTTTTCCCATATGTGGGTAAATGTGGTCGCACCGGGTATCGGTTGGTTGTCATAGTACTAGGACACACTGTGCATTTTTCATAAACATCACCATTTCTACTTCTCCATTCCAACACCGACATCTCGGCATTCCATGATCACACAAGTATTTCCAAAGGAGTTTTGAAATAACCATGTTTATTTTTCCCAACCTATAATTTTTATAAACTATCTTATATTTCTACATAGGGTGGCAAAATAATATCCATATACTTTTTGAAAAGGTTTTGTAAATCTTTGCTTTAAAAGTAAAACATGTTATCAGAGTAGATGCATATATTTGGGGTGCAAGCTCAGAGAGTAGCTTGCCTTGCTCGGCAAAGTGACCTTGGTCTTGATCTTCAGATTCAACAAACTCTCCTTCCTCGATAAATCCGACAGCGTTTTCGTCTAATTGATAAACAAACAAATGCAAACAATCACTAATCTATTCAATCAACATCACACCATTACAATTCTAAATGCTCTAAATAGCCACTGCATACAACAAACAACACCACTTGGTTCCAATTTAATTGTATTTACCATTATTTATTTATGTTTCAAATATGGCAGAAATGAGTGGAACATGTTTAATTGCACAACTTGAGTTCTGTTTGTCCTAAAAATAAAAACTAAAATTCTACAGAAAGCTACTGATGTGTAGAAGACAACACAATTTGATTTGGATTAATTGGAGTTACCAAACTCCCTACACAATTGTTTTAATCCAGTGAGTGATTAATCAAGTTTTGGCTACCAAATAAGTTCTGTTGATCCTAAAATTAAATCCTTTTAGGGGTGACTAAACATGGCTAAATGTGATCTAACAAAATTGATCCTAAACCAATTGGGTTAACCATTTAACATATTTAAATGTTTTAGTGCAGAAGGGTGTTCAAACTTCAACTTTATACTAAACAATTACTACTGCACAAATAATTCTACCAAAATTAGGAAAGCTAATACATGGCAGTACTAAGCTAGCAAAATTGGTTTGGAATTATTTGGACTAACAGAGTATCATAAACAAACAAGTTTAGAATTTAAACCTTCTGTAGTATTTTTAATAATACTTTTTAACTATTTATTTAAATGACATGAGACCACTTGGGTTGGTTAAACAATTTCATAATATTTCCAGAACAATTGAGTTTGATTTATTTGGTTCCATAAATCTCGAGATATTGAATTTTGAAGTTAGGTCCAGTACTGATTTCACAGAGAAGTTTAAATTCGAAAATATAACTGTTCTGGATAATGTTGAAAACTATGACAGGTGGGGTCTACGTGTCAGCGACACAGTGTGCGCGTGGAAATGATTAAAATGCTGACGGGTGGAGTCAGCCCGTCAGCGGCTAGCTTCAGCGAAGCGTTACGCTGCCGTTGGATTTAGATCCAACGGCCCGTGTTCAGAGACAACGGCGACGACCATTTCTGGGCGGCGCCGATGCTCCGGCGACGGCGAGGTGGACGGAATCCTCACCTAGAGGGCACGGCAGACGGCGGCGATGATGTGAATCGACGGCGGAGGCTCGGGGAAGGTCGTGGCGCGAGTTGTGCTTGCTGGGACGGCGTGTAGCGGCGACGGCGAGGTGGCTGCACTTCCACGGGCGCGGCAGCAACTCTGGCGACGCTCCGGGGACGCGTCTGTGCACGAAAAAGAGGGAAAAAGGGCTCGAGTGAGTGAGGTGTCCATAAGGAGGAGAGTACGGGCCAGAAATGAGAGAAAGAGAGAGTGTGGCGTCGCGGCCGCGCTCGACCTCGATGGCGGCAGTGGCTGCGGCAGTGCCCGCCCTCCTGGCGGTGCACGGTGAAATTGGAGCGAGGGAGAGGTCGAGGGAGTGGTGTGGAGTTTCCAGAGGGGTCGGGAGGGGGTTTTATAGCGCGGGAGTGGTCCATGGTGGTCACGGTGCACGGCGGCGTCCATGCCGCACGGGAGAGGCTCGATTCCGCGGCGGGGTGCGAGGTACGTGTCGTCGTGAGGTCTTCCGAGGTCTGGGCGTGGTCTAGGAGCAGCTACGGCGAGCGGTGTGTGTCGGGGAGCTGAGAGGGGGGGCCTAATTGGGCCGGCGCCGTCCGGCTCATCTCGGCGGAGCAGAGGGGGACAGTGCGGCGTCGGGGCGAGCTAGAGCGCTCAAGTGCTCTCCTCTGCGGAGCAGAGGCTGCAGAGGCACGGCGCGAGCTGGGGGGGGGGGGGGGGGGGCTGGGGGGCCTGGGAACGGCGAGGAGCGTGGCGCCCAGCGTCGACACGGCGACAGTGAGCTAGGGGGAGGTAGATGATGGCGTTATTGCCAAAAACCCCCTGGCTCTTCTCCTTTCTATTTTCTTTCATTTGTTTTTCAAACCAGAAGCGTTTCTCGATTTTAGTTAGGGCACTAAATCTATTTATAAAAATTCAAGAAAATTTGTGAAGCCTTCCCTTAGTATGCAGAAGCTCCACAAAAATTGGAGTTTAAAAATAAAATGTTTTGAATCATTTTTGTTCATAGGGTTTTGAATTTGGTATTTTGATTTATTTCCAATTGAATTTTACTTTTGAATTTTGAAACTAGTTCAAAATATTGTTTGAGAGGGAAAAGTAATAAGAATTAAATGGGAGTGTTTATATTACCACTCCATTGAATTTTTGTTTAAAAGAATTCCAAATTCTCACTTGGACCATTTGTGTGACATACTTGTCACTTTTATTTTCTTGTTGCAATTTGTTTTAGTTTCCAAGTTTTTAATTTGAGCAAGCAACAACACAATCAAAAGTAATAACAATCAAGCAACAAGCATAACAAACACATATAATTTAACAAAAGTTTTTGTTGGCTCTCATTTTTGGAATAATAATACTTATAATATTTTTGGGATGTTACAATCCTTCCCCCTTAAAATAAATCTCGTCCCGAGATTTGCTAGGCTTAGGTACTAAAGAGGTTTGGGAATTCGCTCTAAGATAATCTTCGCGTTCCCAAGTTGCTTCTTCTTCAGAGTGGTTAGTCCACTGGACTTTGTAAACTTGATCGCACGTCTTCGGGTAACACGAATATCTTCTTCGAGAATCTTGAGGGGTCTCTCACGATAAGTCAGGTCTTGGTTCAGGTCGATGGAGAGGTGGTCGATGTTTTTGAAAACATCAGGCTGGTCAGGAACTTCGAGACACTTCCGGAGCAAGGAAATGTGGAAGACATCATGATAATCTCCTAACTCCGGGGCAATTCCAGCTGATAGGATACTTCTCCTCGACGAGCAATGATCTTGAAGGGTCCAATATACCTTGGCGCTAATTTTCCTTTGACATGGAAACGCTGCATTCCTTTAAGGGGTGTCACTCGGAGATAAACATAATCTCCGACACTGAAAGTGAGGTCACGGCGCTTGGTGTCAGCGTAACTCTTCTGACGGGATTGGGCAGTTTTGAGGCGTTCACGAATAAGCTGAACTTGCTCTTCAGCTTCACGGAGGGTATCTGGTCCAAACAATTTGCCTTCTCCGGTATCGGACCAATTCAGGGGTGTACGACACTTCTTGCCGTAAAGGGCTTCAAAAGGGGCCATTTGCAGACTGGACTGATAACTGTTGTTGTACGAGAACTCTGCAAACGGAAGACAATCTTCCCACTTGGAACCATAGGATAGAACACATGCGCGAAGCATGTCCTCCAATATCTGGTTCACTCGTTCAGTTTGGCCATCGGTCTGGGGATGATAAGCTGTGCTAAATGCTAACTTGGTTCCGAGGGCTTCATGAAGGGATTTCCAGAATCTTGAGGTGAATTGCGTGCCTCTATCAGATACAATCTTTTAGGCACACCATGCAGGCTTACTATTCTGGAAATATACAGGTCTGCTAACTGGGCTCCATTGTGAGTGGTCTTGACAGGTATAAAATGAGCAACCTTGGTCATCGATCAACGATGACCCAGATTGAATCATGGCCTCGGTTGGACCTTGGAAGTCCGGTAATAAAATCCATTCCAATCTCATCCCACTTCCACTCGGGAATTTTCAAAGGTTGAAGCAATCCAGCGGGTCGCTGATGTTCAGCCTTGACTCGCTGACAGATGTCACACTTGGCTACAAAAGAACCAATCTCTCGCTTCATTCCATGCCACCAAAATCTTTCTCGAAGGTCTTGGTACATTTTGGTTCCGCCGGGGTGGATTGAATAAGGGGTCTCATGGGCCTCCTTCAGGATTAACTCCTTAAGTTCCGTGACATTGGGCACACAGATACGATCATTGAATTTCAGCACTCCTTCAGCATCTTCGGTAAAACCGGGTGCTTTGCCGAGGGAAATTTTCTTCTTAATTCCTTCAATGCTTTCATGATCTTTTTGGGCTTCTTTGATTTGATCCATCAGGGTTGGGGCTAACTCTAAATTGGCGAGATAACCATGGCTAACAAGTTCTAGTCCAAAATCTTGAACTCTTTGAACAAGGCTGGCTGTTCGGCTTGGATCAAGGCATTCAGGGTGCAGGGTTTGCGACTAAGGGCATCGGCAACTACATTAGCCTTTCCGGGGTGATAATGGATTCCAATATCATAATCCTTGATTAATTCCATCCATCTCCTCTGTCGCAGGTTCAACTCCTTCTGGGTGAAAATATACTTCAAGCTCTTATGATCCGTATAGATCTCACAGCGATGTCCCGCAAGATAGGGACGCCACGTTTTAAGAGCAAGAACAACAGCAGCTAACTCCAGTCATGGGTTGGGTAATTCTCTTCATGCGGTCGCAACTGCCGGGACAGATACGACACAACTTTGCCTTCTTGCATCAGAACGCAACCAAGTCCGAGGCGTGATGCATCGCAATACACGTCGAAACTCTGGGTGACGTCTGGCATAATCAAAATTGGGGCTGAGGTTAGTCTCTTCTTCAGTTCTTGGAAACTATCTTCACACTTCTGAGTCCATTCAAATTTCTTGTCCTTCTTCAACAGTTGGGTCATGGGTTTGGCTATACTGGAAAATCCTTCAACGAACTTGCGGTAATAACCGCGAGTCCGAGAAAGCTTCGGATTTCAGTCACACTGGTTGGGGATAACCAGTCAACAATGGCTTGGATCTTCTCGGGTCAACAGAAATTCCTCCGGCAGATACAACATGTCCGAGAAATGCCACTTCACTGAGCCAAAACTCACACTTGCTAAGCTTGGCATACAGCTGGTGCTCTCGGAGGTCTCCAAAACTAGACGCAGGTGTTCAGCATGCTCTTCTTCGGTCTTGGAATAAATAAGGATGTCATCAAGGAAAACTACCACGAACTTGTCGAGGTACTCCATGAAAATCTTGTTCATGAGATTCATGAAATAGGCTGGGGCATTGGTCAGACCAAAGGACATCACGGTGTATTCAAACAAACCGTAACGAGTGGTGAAGGCGGTCTTGGGAATGTCTGTCTCTCGGATCTTCAACTGATGGTAACCTGTCCGAAGATCGATCTTGGAAAAGACTCGGGCTCCGTTCATTTGATCGAACAGATCCTCGATCTTGGGAAGAGGGTACTTGTTTTTAATGGTCACGTCATTCAGCTTGCGATAATCCACACACAGGCGTGTGGTACCGTCTCTCTTGTCCACAAAAATAATGGGTGATCCCCATGGTGAAGCGCTTGGACGAACAAGACCTTTGCTGAGCATATGCCAACTGCTTCTTCAACTCAACCAGTTCTTCCGGATTCATCCGATAAGGCTTTTGGGATATAGGGGCTGTTCCTGGGATAAGCTCAATTATGAACTCAATATCCCGGTCTGGCGGCATACCAGGCAATTCTTCAGGGAAAACATCTCGGAATAGGTGAACAACACGGATCTCATCTAGGGCGGGTCGAGCTATGCCTCATGGCATCCGGGTCGGGTGCTGGTCTCAGATGCATACTCCACTTCAACTCCATCATCTGAAGTGAGAGAAACAGCTCTTCGGGCACAGTCAATACGACCGTGATACTTGGCTAACCAATCCATTCCAAGAATAACGTCTATGCCTTGGTTTCCTAAGATAATTAGATCGGCTGCAAACTTTACTCCTCCAATCTCTATGGGGGTTTCGGAACACATCTGGTTGGTTTTGGCTATTAATCCTGGGGTTTGTACCAACATGGGTTTGGGTAAAAGGCTCCCGACTAAACCTCCCTTAGAAACAAACTCTTCGGTAATAAACGAATGGGTGGCACCAGAATCAAACAGAACAGTTGCAGGTACTGAGTTGACAAGGAACGTACCCAGCACAACATCTGGCGCTTCTTCAGCTTCTTCAGCATTGATGTGGTGCAGACGGCCCTTGACAACAGCAGCATTTCCGCGGGGTGCGGCATTCTTGCCATTACCATTTCCATTGCGGCCTTGACCATTGTTCGGTGCATTGGGGCGCTGAGCATTCCTCTTAGGATTGGGGCATTCTCTGGAGTAGTGACCTTTGTTGCCACATTCAAAGCAGACAACATTGGCATTGGGGTTGAAGTTGTTGAAGTTTCCTCTGGGACGGTTATTGTCATTGGGGCGGTTGAAGTTGTTTGGGCGGTTAGGGAAATTGGGGCGTGGAGCTTGGGGTGGACGATAGGCAGGCCTGGGGTTTTGCTGAAAGATACGAGGCTTCTGGCTGCTCGAACCTTCCTGAGCATTCATCCTCCTCTTGCGACCTTCATACATAGACTTGCGCTTGGTCTCCAGCTGGATGGCTTTGTCCACAAGTGACTCCAGATCATAGAAGTCATGGATAACCAGAGCACACTGCAGTTCATCATGAAGTCCACTCATGAAACGCTCCATCTTCTTCTTCTCAGTGTCGGTGTCATCAGGAGCATACCGAGATAAGTCGGTAAACTCATCCAGATAACCGACCACATCTCTACTTCCCTGCCTCAGCTTGCGGAATTCATCCTTCTTCCTCTCAATAAGTCCGCTGGGAATATGCTTCTTGCGGAACTTCTCCTGGAACTCAGCCCAGTTGATAACATGACCAGCTTGCTGGAGAGCCTTGGTAGTTTCCCACCAAGCTCGTGCAGGTCCAGCGAGATAGTGGGTTGCATACAGCACTTTCTCATTTTCTCCCACAGCAGCAACTTCCAGATTGTTGTCGATGGTGCGAAGCCAATCATCGGCCTCCAGTGGGTGAAGTCCCTTGGAGTAGGTGGGTGGGTTGGTCTTCTGAAATCGCCTAAGGTGGATCGCTGGTTTCCATCGCCATTGCCATTACCACCATTGTTGTTGTTGTTGTTGTTGTTGTTGTTGTTGTTGTTATTGTTGTTGTTATAAGCGGCTGCGAGTTGCTGCAGGGCAGCGAGATGAGCTTGGCGCTCCTGCCGGGCATTTTCACGTTCCTCCATGATAAGCGCGAGAAGTTGGGCGGGGGTTGGGTCCGGTGGTGGTGGTGCTCCTCCTTCCGCATGACGGGGCGGCATCCTGAAGCACACCGGGTATAAGAGGCAAGGCAAGAAAAGTTCGACTAAGGGAAAAGACGATTTCGCAAGTGGTTGATTAATTTAAGGTTATATGAAAATATTTCACACAGATCAAACAAGACAAACATACTTATATTTCACAAACATCACATCAAGGAGTTCACAACAACATCAAGCTTACAACTCAAGCTTACAACATCCCTACATCTAAGATACATAACATCTGGTTTCCAAAAGAACCACTACTTCGACTCGACTAGCGATAGGGGTCAACCTAATCCTGCGGTAGTGATCAAGTCACTCGCCTACTGAGGTGGAACCTCCAGCTCTAACACGTCAGCATCTGACTGGTAGGGTGGCTCCTCGGGATCCTCCTCCTCGTCCTCGAGAACTGCCTCGAGTGGCTCCTCCTCCTCGTCCTCGAGTACTGCCTCGAGTGGCTCCTCCTCCTCGTCAACTAACTCCTCATCGTCGTCCTCCTGATCATAATCCATCTCCTCCACGAAGTCATCATCGTCACTGAGGAAAGCGTTGTTCTCCTTGCGGAGATCCTCGCCCTCCTCCTCCATCTCGTCAGTATGGTGCTCTAGCTCCTCGATCAGCTGGTCCTGCTCTGCCACCTTCTTGCGGAGCTTCACGATGGTCTTCCTCAGCTGGGCCCTCTTGCTGAGAAGAGCGACCTTCTCCTCCAGCAGCTTCTCCTCATTCTCGCGAATCTCAACAAGCGAGATGCGATCAAAGTGAAGCTGAACCTTAGTGCGCATCAGATCATCCTGGGTGTAATGAAGTAAGAGCTCCATGTCCAGGATGTAGCTCCCAAACATCGGGTGGTAAAGGGTAGGAGTAGGGTGTCCGTCGCTGTTGCGCCTCCCGTAGAACCGGAAACGGGAGTTTGCCAACTCCGTCTTGTGCTCCTCACAAAGTCGGGCTAGCAACCTCTGTGTGGCAGTACAGAGACCGTCAACCCAGATAGAAGCCTTGGTGGTGAAGATGATCGTCCTGGAACTGGGAGACTTGATGTTCCTGCGAACTGACGACTCGATGAGCCAACTCAGTCTCCCGACTCCGTGAACGTCAACCTGAGCTCCTTTGAACTCTGGAGCGGGGCGACCTAACAGCTTGCTCAACTCGAACAAGTCCCTCTCGAACGTCAGCTTGCTGTCCTTCTCAGCTGAACGAACTCGGTCCAATGGAGTGCCATCTACAATTTTTAACAAAATTTTAAGTTAGTGAGGTGACAAGTGTATCAAAATTTTAAATGTAGTGAGGCAACAAGTGAGTCGAATTTTAAGCTTAATGAGAAGTGTGCAAAATTTTAAGGATACAGGGAAAATGTATATTTAATGAGAGTAAAATTTTGCATAAGTAAGAGGATTGGAGATAAGCAGTTTTCGAAAATACTTCACTCCTTTCTTTTAGAAATTAATCTTTTGGTAACATTTGTCTAACGACCATGCTAACTAAGGTTTCCTAAAGTCAGGATGGCTCTGATACCAAGTCTGTGGGGACCCCGGACTAGCTGTCCGAAATACCCGATTATGCTTAACACAACGATCCCGTGATCAGTCTGTCGTTGCACATAATCCGAAT
Organism: Poa pratensis; assembly: GCA_947311845.1. NCBI lineage: Eukaryota > Viridiplantae > Streptophyta > Magnoliopsida > Poales > Poaceae > Poa > Poa pratensis. The sequence goes on along the minus strand of CAMZMU010000039.1, from coordinate 14,041,330 downwards.
TGGATACCAAAGTTTACATCCATTACAATACCGAATTAAAAGTCTTACATAAATGGTCATTTAGACCAAGTCTTACATAGGTGCCTTCATGGGCCAAACCAAAATATCAGCGGAAGCTACGGCGTAGTAGACATCATATTCTAACGATGACGACCCGACAGGCAGCTGACTTGTGGAGATCCTTAGTTCGCGTAGAAGTCGCCATATTCCTGCTCGGCGTAGTGCTCCTCCTCGTAGTCTGGCTAGGACAATAGCCAGGGACGAAACCAATATGAGTACATTTGAATGTACTCGCAAACTACCCCAACATGAGTATGCACTAGTTTTATTTCCAACTTTTATTTATTAAAACATCTCTATATCTTTATTGAAAAAGGTAAAAAGAGTTTTATAACTATCTTTAAAAGAAGTCACCATCTTATTTGTTTCTCCAAAACTCCTCCTTTTTCTGACCATGGCTCACCATGGTCCATTTATTTCAACAACTCATACCACTCCATTTGGTATAGCTGTGTAACACCACTCCATTTCAGTTTCTTTTAAACTTAAAAGCTTTTCCAAAAACTTGCACATGGTCTAGGACAGCCTCCCAACTGTCCATATCCGAGGACTCGGCTATTCGAATAGTTTTACACTCTGCAGAGTTAGCACGCTTTTCCCACATCCATCCGGCAGCTCATCGTGTCCGCCACGTCTCGCCATACAGGGTGTATGCGAAGTAAGCCGCCGACCATAGCCTGTCCTTTGCTCATGCTAGTATAGGACCCTACCGCTACGAAATTATCATCCTTTCCATCGACACCCAGTCCAGATTCCCCGTCGGGAAACCTAAGTGTGAGGACTCGTAGTTCTGCCCGGCGAGCGAACCCTTCAATCCCCCATCCTCAGATGCCAGGACCCAGGTCAGGGGGTAGGTCGCCATGACCATCCCCTCATGGAACGAGGTCATCCTCGTTGTTGAGGCATCCCATACTAATATGAGCAAATTATATGACTACGCCCTTTTCCCATATGTGGGTAAATGTGGTCGCACAGGGTATCGGTTGGTTGTCATAGTACTAGGACACACTGTGCATTTTTCATAAACATCACCATTTCCACTTCTCCATTCCAACACCGACATCTCGGCATTCCATGATCACACAAGTATTTCCAAAGGAGTTTTGAATAAACCATGTTTATTTTTCCCAACCTATAATTTTTATAAACTATCTTATATTTCTACATAGGGTGGCAAAATAATATCCATATACTTTTTGAAAAGGTTTTGTAAATCTTTGCTTTAAAAGTAAAACATGTTATCAAAGTAGATGCATATATTTGGGGTGCAAGCTCAGAGAGTAGCTTGCCTTGCTCGGCAAAGTGACCTTGGTCTTGATCTTCAGATTCAACAAACTCTCCTTCCTCGATAAATCCGACAGCGTTCTCGTCTAATTGATAAACAAACAAATGCAAACAATCACTAATCTATTCAATCAACATCACAACATTACAATTCTAAATGCTCTAAATAGCCACTGCATACAACAAACAAACACCACTTGGTTCCAATTTAATTGTATTTACCATTATTTATTTATGTTTCAAATATGGCAGAAATGAGTGGAACATGTTTAATTGCACAACTTGAGTTATGTTTGTCCTAAAATACAAACTAAAATTCTACAGAAAGCTACTGATGTGTAGAAGACAACACAATTTGATTTGGATTAATTGGAGTTACCAAACTCCCTACACAATTGTTTTAATCCAGTGAGTGATTAATCAAGTTTTGGCTACCAAATAAGTTTGTTGATCCTAAAATTAAATCCTTTTAGGGGTGACTAAAAATGGCTAAATGTGATCTAACAAAATTGGTCCTAAACCATTTGGGTTAACCATTTAACATATTTAAATGTTTTAGTGCAGAAGGGTGTTCAAACTTCAACTTTATACTAAACAATTACTACTGCACAAATAATTCTACCAAAATTAGGGAAGCTAATACATGGCAGTAATAAGCTAAAAAAATTGGTTTGGAATTATTTGGACTAACAGAGTATCAGAAACAAACAAGTTTAGAATTTAAACCTTCTTTAGTATTTTTAATAATAATTTTTAACTATTTATTTAAATTACATGAGACCACTTGGGTTGGTTAACAAATTTCATAACCTTTCCAGAACAATTGAGTTTGATTTATTTGGATTCTTAAATCTCGAGATATTGAATTTTGAAGTTAGGTCCAGTACTAATTTCACAGAGAAGTTTAAATTCGAAAATATAACTGTTCTGGATAATGTTGAAAACTATGACAGGTGGGGCCTACGTGTCAGCGGCACACTGTGCGCGTGGAAATGATTAAAATGCTGATGGGTGGGGTCAGCCCGTCAGCGGCTAGCTTCAGCGAAGCGTTACGCTGCCGTTGGATTTAGATCCAACGGCCCGTGTTCAGAGACAACGGCGACGACCATTTCTGGGCGGCGCCGATGCTCCGGCGACGGCGAGGTGGACGGAATCCTCACCTAGAGGCACGGCAGACGGCGGCGATGATGTGAATCGACGGCGGAGGCTCGGGGAAGGTCGTGGCGCGAGTTGTGCTTGCTGGGACGGCGTGTAGCGGCGACGGCGAGGTGGCTGCACTTCCACGGGCGCGCGGCAGCAACTCCGGCGACGCTCCGGGACGCGTCTGTGCACGAAAAAGAGGGAAAAGGGCTCGGGTGAGTGCGGTGTCCATAAGGAGAGAGTACGGGCCAGAAATGAGAGAAAGAGAGAGTGTGGCGTCGCGGCCGTGCTCGACCTCGATGGCGGCAGTGGCTGCGGCAGTGCCCGCCCTCCTGGCGGTGCACGGTGAAATTGGAGCGAGGGAGAGGTCGAGGGAGTGGTGTGGAGTTTCAGACGGGTCGGGAGGGGGTTTTATAGCGCGGGAGCGGTCCATGGTGGTTGCGGTGCACGGCGGCGTCCATGGCGCACGGGAGAGGCTCGATTCCGCGGCGGGGTGCGAGGTACGTGTCGTCGTGAGGTCTTCCGAGGTCTGGGCGTGGTCTAGGAGCAGCTACGGCGAGCAGTGCGTGTCGGGGAGCTGAGAGGGGGGGCCTAATTGGGCCGGCGCCGTCCGGCTCATCTCGGCGGAGCAGAGGGGGACAGTGCGGCGTCGGGGCGAGCGAGAGCGCTCAAGTGCTCTCCTCTGCGGAGCAGAGGCTGCAGAGGCACGGCGCGAGCTGGGGGGGGCCTGGGGGGCCTGGGAACGGCGAGGAGCGCGGTGACCAGCGTCGACACGGCGACGGCGACAGTGAGCTAGGGGGAGGTAGACGATGGCGTTATTGCCAAAAACCCCCTGGCTCTTCTCCTTTCTATTTTCTTTCATTTGTTTTTTCAAACCAGAAGCATTTCTCGATTTTATTTAGGGCACTAAATCTATTTATAAAAATTCAAGAAAATTTGTGAAGCCTTCCCTTAGTATGCAGAAGCTCCACAAAAATTGGCGTTTAAAAATAAAATGTTTTGAATCATTTTTGTTCATAGGGTTTTGAATTTGGTATTTTGATTTATTTCCAATTGAATTTTACTTTTGAATTTTGAAACTAGTTCAAAATATTGTTTGAGAGGGAAAAGTAATAAGAATTAAATGGGAGTGTTTATATTACCACTCCACTGAATTTTTGTTTAAAAGAATTCCAAATTCTCACTTGGACCATTTGTGTGACATACTTGTCACTTTTATTTTCTTGTTGCAATTTGTTTTAGTTTCCAAGTTTTTAATTTGAGCAAGCAACAGCACAATCAACAAGTAATAACAATCAAGCAACAAGCATAACAAACACATATAATTTAACAAAAAGTTTTGTTGGCTCTCATTTTTGGAATAATAATACTTATAATATTTTTGGGATGTTACAGAGAGCCCCGAAGCAAGGTAAATCCTTGTGTTCGTTTGTTCTTCCGTGTGCGCTGTTCAGCGCGCTATCCCTCCCGAATCCTCTAGCATCAATCGGCCCCAAACTTAAGCCTACCCCTAGGCATCTGTTGTTTCATACGACGACAGTTGGAGCCCACCGTGGGCAGACAGTGGCGCTTGCTGGATCAATTCGGACGGGACCTTCGTCATCAACGCGGGGACTCGACATCGTCATTGTCCCCCGCGCTCTAGCTTGCCGCTGTGAGCAGAGGCTAGCGCTGCCTCCACCAACGGACATCATCGGCAGATCCCGGATGAGAAAAGTGACTCGGGGACTCGACTCCGACATCATTCCGAGTTGACTTGGTCAAATCCGGGTTGACACAGCCAAAACCGACATATCCATGTCCTGGCAACACTGTTCATCCGACATATCCATGTCTTGCCGACACTGGAAATCCAACATATCCATGTCTTGCCGACACTGGAAATCCGGCATATCCATGTCCTGACGACACTGTTCATCCGACATGTCCATGTCCTGGCGACACTGTCCATCCGAGGTGTCCTGGAAATCCGAGGTATCCTGAAATCCGACATATGCTGATATGCTGGAAATCTGAGTTGTGCTGGAAATCCAACATATGATGATATGCTGGTAAATCCGACATATGCTGATATGCTGGTAACTCCGACATATGCTGATATGCTGGAAATCTGAGTTGTGCTGGTAAATCCGACATATGCTGATATGCTGGTAACTCCGACATATGCTGGTATGCTGGAAATCCGACATATGCTGATATGCTGGTAAATCCGAGTTAAGGTTGGGAAATCCGAGTTAAGGCTTGGAAATCCGAGTTAAGGTTGGGAAATCCGAGTTAAGCTTGGGAAATCCGAGTTAAGGTTGGTGATAACCCCAAGAGCAAGGGATCACTGTAGCACCTCTCAATGTGGAAGTAAGGTATCGATCCGCAGGAGCAAGAAGGAAAAGTTATCTATTCCCTACAACTAAAGTGTCACAAGTTTTAGTTGATTATGCACTAAACAAGTTTAGAGAACAAGATGGTTGGTTTGATGGATGTAAAAGTGTCCCAATCCTCTTCTTTGCAAGAGGACAAGACAAAGGTAGTAGCAAGTGAAAGCTCTCAAAGAGAGAAAGCCCAATCCTCTATGTAGCAAGAGGATAAGCTCAAGTGTGTGTTTTCTAGGATGCTTGGAAATAAGGCCTAGGGATCATACTTTCACTAGTGGACACTCCCAACAATTGAATACATAGATATTTCCTCTTCACTTTGCTACTCTGAACTATTCTCCCGTTGGATAGAAATACCAATCTACTGCGTAGGGCTACAAGAGCACACCTTAAAGTCTGAGTGAACAAACACCACAATATCATAGAACACCAAGACCATCGTGTAGGGCTACAAAAGCACACCTTAAAGTCTGTCTTCCACATCTAGGGAACCCCAAGGTCACTATGAGTGCCCCAAAATAGTACTAAACAAACACCACAATTTTATAGTGACATCCAACACAAAGAATAACTCATGGTAAGTATTTCTGTAACCTTTAGCCTAAGAGTCACACATGGTGCGCACACTGTCAACTTCACACCATGGGACAAAGGTGACTCCGGAAATTACTTTAATAAAACCACTTGAGTAGCACAAACAATGAAGGAGAAACATCCATGAATTCAATTAGATTACAAAGCTCATGATCACATAAAGATCACATCATGGGAGAGAGAGATGAACCACATAGCTACCGGTAGAGCCCTCAGCTCCGATGAAGAACTACTCCCTCCTCATCATGGTGATGATGGTGCAGAAGTTCTTGCTGTAGATGTTGATGATGAACACGCCGGAGGAGGGTGGAGCCCTCCGGAGGCGATTCCGGCGGCGTTTCCCCCCTCCGATCTTCTCCGGCGGCAGCCTTCTGACTCTCTGTTTCGTGGTTCTGTGTTTCTCCGCCGCCTCCTTTCGCGAAACGCCAGGGGACCTTTTTTATAGGCGTTTTTAGGTCAAGACAGTCGGTGGACGAAAGATCGACGGCCACGGAGCTCCGAGGTGGAAACGAGATAGGCCCACGCGGCCATGTACTTTAGGCCGCGTGGGACCCTCCCATTTCCAGCCTGTTGGGCTTCTGGTCTTCAATTTAAGCCCATTGCGTTCGTCTCGAAAATTCTGAACCGTGCTCTTTGACCTTGCCCTTTTTGGAGTCCCGAAGCTCCCGGAAAGTCTGAAACACTAAAAAAGACGTTTTCTGGAAAAACAGGGTTAATTCCAAATAAATGGGAAAACTATGAAGTATTCCCAAAATCATTATAAAACATTGATATAACCCTTATATGATGCAAATATGATTGGAATATAAGCAATTAAAGTGCAAAGTTCATGTATGCATTTTACATGCATCAACATCCCCAAGCTTAATCCATGCTCGTCCTCGAGTATGAAGATGATAAAACTAACATGGACTTTGCAATTTAATACTTAACAATGAATATCAAAGATGATTACTATTGCTACATATAGTCAAATGATTCATTCTTCAAAGGAGTAGCAATATGCAAATAGTTTATGAAGTGATATCAAGTATTCAATGCAAGGATGTTCAATGATAGTTCACAAAGTGTAACATAACAGATAGTAGTATGGACACATGTATGCATAATGATAAGTATGGACATCCTACATTGGTCATAGAGTGATGATGAAAATCTGAATATGATAGGTGGACACTTTGGAAAGATGAATAAGTGAGTAGAGGTAAAGCATGCATAAGTTTCATCTAACTCCAAACTCTCCTACTTAAGTTAATGATTGCAATGGTAATACTTGGTGTCAAGCTCTCATTCCCCTATCATAGCATCTTGAATGATTATAGTTTAATGTGAGAGCAAATATGAGTAGTGTGCTTGACAAAGTAAAGGTTGGATGTCTCATGCCCCTTGAATACAAGTACTACACCATGATTACTCAACTTAGAAACAAAGCAAGTTCAAGTTATATATCATTGTAAGTAATAATAGTATCATCAAGAGCGTCAACTGGGGTACCTCTTGTCCCAGGATATGGAACAAGCCCATATCAAAATGACAAGACAAACAAACAAGATGAAAAAACTCAACACCCTTTTTATTTACCATTGGAATAGCTTTTTATTGTAAGGTGTGTCATAGATAATTCACCATAGCATGTAAGTAAATTTCCACCATGAATAATGCATGGCTTAGATTAGCGGCCCAGGCGTCTCTCTAACCATTTATACAAACTCATTTAAACTACTTCATTTCCACCTCATTTCACCATGATAGGCATCCATAAACAAAAGTACATGATATCAACTAAATGAGATGAAGGAGCATGTTGAAAGCTTTGCATGTGACAGCACATATGGGCTAACTCCAACCTCGAACATTTATCAAGCCACTAGCATCATAATCTTAATCACAATGGGTCATGTTTTATTTATGCAATGATAGTAAAATGTGCATCAAGTTCGTGAGAGCTATATAACCAACTTTTCCATGCAATCAATAACATAATCATTTTCATTCAGAGGTATAGATAACACAAATACATGATGAACATACTCGGAATAGCATATAGCTAGTAGGTAGATATGGTGGACTCACTGGAATAACTTTGGTTGAAGGTGTTGGAAACAAGTTTTCTTGTTGGATGTTTGGGCTAGCAAAAGGGAGAAAGTTGACCATCTAGATGCATGCATGAGTGTCCATAGAACTAACTAATCCATGTTAAACCAAGTAAAATAACAATCAGCACCAAAACATGAATAAGTGATAGCTCTTCAAAAAGATTTGCAAACTATTACTCATAAACAAGCTCATGAATCATGCAACTATATGTATCATTAAAAATCAACTCAAACATCCCTTTTCCCAATCTTATAAAAGCATCCAACATATTTCAACCCATATTTCCAGTAGCTCTCTCATATATAAATGATAGTGTGGTGGTCTCTCAAGACTCAAACAAAAACAAAAAACGACGCTCCAAGTTTATGCGATAAAGTGTTTCGATCGAAAAACAGAAGTTGGACGTGTGCAAACCGAGAGTGTGTAGGTCCAGCGGGGTTGTCTTCACATCCCCAAGCTTATGGTCTTCACCATCCTTGGATAGCTCTTGGTGCATCTCCTCCAATCCCTGTGAAAAAACTTCAAAACACCGTTTCTCCCATTTCTTTTCTGTGGGGTGCATTAATAGTGATAAACAAATATGTTCTTGCTGCATATAATCCTTGAACAAAAATTTATATGAGATGTCCAGAAAGTGTATAATGTTGTATGCCTACTCATAAACTCAATTGGATAAAAAGATTAAACTTAAAAGCTCAAAGCATGCATCAAACAAAATGGGACAGAATCTGTCCAGAAAAACAGTAGCAGCAAAACGTATTTTTCTACCCTACCAAACTTTCTCGAAAAATTCCGAAACAAATCATGTATACAGAGGATGCAAAGTTGCAACTACAGTTCAAATATGAGCTCATTCGGAGTTACAGAATAAGAATTAAAAATCATACCGTGCACTGACTTGTGCAGGAATAAAATCTCCGAACTCATAAGCAAATTTCAAGACCAAAATGGGTAAAACTTGGCACTTTATTAAAAACTCCAGAAACTAACTAGACACAAAATCTCTTGTTACAGCAAGAGGACACAAAGAAAATCACACAAAAAATAACCGGGTTGCCCCGCAAAGCGCTTTCTTTATAGCCATATAGCTAGGCTTGATAGTTTTAATGATGCTCCCATAGGAATAAGAGTTGAATATAAAAAAGCATCAAGAAGCAAATATCAAACACATTTAAGTCTAACCCATTTCCTATGCATTGGGATCTTGTAAGAAAATAAATCAATAAAGCACAAAGTGACTAGCATAGGAAGGCAAAGCAAGTGCAACTTCAAAATTTTCAGCAAAAAGAGAGGAGACTTAATATTATTGAGATATATGAAACCGTGTCTCCCTCTCTCATAAGGACCAGTAGGTTTTAAAGTACCCAACAAATAAAAGCAAATCAAGAGAAAGGCCAAAACCTTCATCATAAAGAGGATAAATTTAGTAACGTGAAGATTTCTATAACCATACTTTCCTCTCTCAAAATAATTTCCAGCGGCATCATGAATAACATCAACAATATAGCTGTCACATAAAGCATTATTATCATGATCCATGTGAGGACCCCTCGTACCGAAGTCCGAGATGTCCACGTTATGTAAAATAGATCACGATCCCAACGATCAGTGCATCGCAATCACATAACCAACAGGGTATCCAGAGTTACATCATTCAAGTCGTATGAATAAAAGTCTTACAACACAAAATGGTCACATGACCAAGTCTGCAAATCATCGTCACGCAGGACGGAATTAACTACGATACAGCGGAAGCTTGCGGCTAGCGTCGGCCCTCGTCACAACCAGACGCATTCCCACAGAGCAGTTGACCGGTGACACTCAGTTGGCGTAGTCGTCGGCGTACTCCTCATCTTCGGCGTAGGTCTTCTCGTTGAAAATCTGGACATTGGAATATCCAGGGACACAGCCATGAGTACAATTACGTACTCGCAAGACCACCCCAGGCTTAAGTTTTCATGGTAATGCAATAAAAGCGTTTTCGAAAACTGGGATAGCTGCTATATATGACTATAGGGCTTAATTTTCGCAAACGATGCTTTTAGACATAGAGGATACAACATCTCTATATCTTTGTTGAAAAAGGCATTTGGAGATATAATTCTCCTTCTTTTAGAAATGGCAGAAACCATTTCCACGTTCGAAAACACTTTTATAAAACTTTTTCAAAGACACTAGGATAGGGATGCCCCTTTTTCCTTTCCGGGTTCCGACTGGTTGACTCCCCGAGACCAACCATCTTCTCCCCAAATTACGTACCTCCCAGGTACCTCCTTGATGCCTCTTTCTCCTTTGCCGAAAACAGTTTCTTTTTAAAACATAAAATGCCCATACGCCTAGATCGGGGCCTTTCCAACCGTCCATGACCGCGGACACGGCTATTCGAATAGTTTTACACTCTGCAGAGGTGGTGCACTTTCACCACACCAAACAGTCATTCCGCCGTGATCAGCCACGGTCCTCATACGACAGTATGCGGTGTTTCGGATAACATGATCAAAGCTTTTCACTATGTCGACCCTAGTACAGAGCCTCCTCTTCAGTGGGTCTGAATCTCCCCGGCACCCAGTGGAGCTGGCCATCGGATCGATCCGGTCTCGCCACAGCAACACTGCGCCATGACAGGAGGCCCACTGTTTGCAACCAGCAGCGATCCAGACACGAACTGGATCCCGCATTTAGATAACTTGGTTCAGAGAGCCCCGCCCTCCTAAGCATTTTGAGGCGCTCCGTACTAAGATAAACAAGTTTCCGGCTAAGCCCTACCCATCTCAGGTAGTGTGGTTGCACGGGTTAATTGTTCGGGCGGCCGCTAGGGCTGTACTTTGTTTTTTTCAAAAACATCTCCACCTCCGACTGCTCCCAGCAGCTCGGTTTTTCACAAACTCTCCGGATGCTCCCAGCACTTCGGATTTTCATAAACATCTCCATTTGCTCCCAGCAACATGGGTTTCATAAAATACTTTCTCGCCGATCGCTCCCAGCGACTCGGGTTTTTCTTCTGAAAACATTTTACCAAAGACCAGGCTCCTATCCTATAGTCTTGAGATAAAGATATAAGGATATACTACCAGAAAATATAATTTTCTTGATGGCACCTTCAGTAGAAGGCTTCTCAAGTAAAGATCTATTTTTATAAACCTATTATTTACTAGTAGATATCCTTGGCCAAACAATATTTTATAAAATAGTTTTGGGTGGCCAAGTGCCACAGAAGAAATAAAACATGCATTATTTTATTTTGAAAACAAAACATGCTTTAATGAAATAATAGGATTTCAGTAGGGTATGGTGAGGTGGCTTGCCTGGTTTCAGATATGTCCCTGGAATTCTCTTCATATATCAATAACAATAAAATCCCATCTCTCTTCAGAAAATCCCCTCCGAAGGTATCTCCGATAGCGTCGTTCTCTAGCGTCGCAAAAAGAACACAATCAACATACAGTAGAACACTCCAACAACAAACATCAAGCAAAACTAACAAGCAACGATCAAGAGGCAAAATTATTATTTAACAAACAAGTTTGGCAATCACCACACCACTCATGTTTATAAGGATAGGTCTAAGTAGTGATTAAGCATCTTTTAAGGATTACCACTAAACCTACACAACCAGTAGCTATAAACCTAGTTAAAAAGATTATTTACCTAACCCAAATTATCAAGCAACACAAGCCTAACTAACTAATTGTTGGAGGCTTCAAACACCACTAAATAACACATGTTTAATTCAAATCCAGCTTAACACAAGCCACTAACAGTACTAACATAATAAGACAAGTCAAACAATACTAACATGCAATTAACAGTACCCAAACAATTATTAGCAAGCTTAAAACACAAAACCCTAATTATAAACATCTTATTCAATTAACCTAAAATAAGGCAGAAACCTCATTTACACTAACAAATTCATCCAGAGGGCTCTGTTAAGCAAAACAGCATACAAACTTGGATCTGAACTCCTAAATACTACTAGGAACTAACACACTTGAGTTTGCATCAAAAACAGTTCTACAAAAATTACTAAAAATGCACAAAGTGCTCACTGCCATATTCTACACCTGCATACAACTTTTGTTCTAGGCATCCACAAGATATGAACTAAAATTCTAGGGATAACCACAACAGAGAGCTTTCCAAAACATTTGAACTCATCAATTTTGGATCTGTTAAACTCAAGTTATTCAACATATGGTGTTTTTGACCAGTGGCAGTTCAGTAATTTTCAAGATCACATAAATGATGATTTTTCAGATCTGCAAGTTGGAAATGGTTCCAAACTCATTTATTTACCACTGTGATTTTTGGTTTGCACAAATATGATGTTTAACTATTTTATTAGGAATTAAAGCTACAGGTCAGAAACAGCTATGAGCAGAAAAGAATAAAACTATAGAGGAAAAACATGAATCGGGCCAGATCTGTCCAAGAGCACGGCCCAGCAGAGAAAATCGGCCCATTAGGCTGCTGCCTGTCTTCTTCCTCATAAGCACGAAAAGGAGCAGCAAAAATGGCAGCAATGGTGCCCTGGCTCGCGTGGCTCACCTAGGGCGCATAAGGGGTCACCGAGGGTTGGTGGGGGACGAATAGAGCTTGGGGAAGTCGGGGGTGGCTGCAGTTCTTGGCGGCGCGGTCCAGAACGATGGCGAACTCGAGGGATGCTTCCATGGGTCGTCAATGGTGGCGGCGGATACAGGGAACCTGGGACAAAAAGGAAGGGCGTGTGAGGTAGGTCTTGCGACTGCGAGCTCAGATAGACAAGAATGACGGAGAAAGGATGCCCGAGGCGCCGGCAGGAGCCGTTCTTCTCCGACGGTCACCGAGAGAAAATCTCGTCTCCTTGGCAGCAGAGGGGACGAGCTGGGGAGAAAGTTTGGGTAGTGAGATAGGGGTGTGTGTGGAGCACAATGAGGGTGGAGTGACCGGCTGGGGTGGAGTGGTTGCATTTATCCAAGGGGTGGCCATGGAGGGCATTTTCGGTCCTTAGGAGAAAGAGAGAGGGAGAGGGACGCTGGGGTTGGGCAAGAGGGACGGTGGAGAGTGTCCAGTGGTGGCCATGGTCGGCAGGGGCAGGGAAAACGAGGATGTTGCCCCCTCTTTGCTCCCCTTCGGTTTTCAAGAACAATAGAAGGGAGAGAGAGCTAGGGCTAGCCATAGTAGCAGAGGAGTGAGTCCAGGGGTAGGGGTGGACTTCCTCTACTCGTCTCAGCATTGGTTGGAGGGGTGGTGGGAGTCCAGAACATGTCCAGGACATGAAGGGAGAGAGAGAGGAGTAGGATGCAGGCTTGGCTTTGCCATGCATGGCAATGATGCCCTTGCTATCATCCCTCTTTCTTTCTCTCTTTTTTTTTTACAGCAGCAAGTACTGGCACAACGTGCCAAGGGAATCACTAGGAGGGTTAGGGATAGTTTGGCAAGAGATCTACAGGTTTAGATACGAAATTTGAAAAGTATAGAGCAAGTTTAGAAGTTGACAGAATTTCAGAAAACTGACGACATGAAGGTCACAAAACCATCATGGATAAGTGATCAAATGACCAATATTGTTACGAGGGAAGATACATAGGTGCAGAACTACCTATGAGGATCACAAAGATCAACAATTTACTTCGGAATAAGAAAGTTTGCATGGTTTTGCAAGGAGGCGAAAATGGTATAAAATAACAGGTTCAGAAAATTCAGAGTTTGGTCCTTAGAGAAATTTCCAAGTCCAGAAACCTGTTATTTTGGTGACAACAAAACCATCATGAAATAAGGATGTTTAAACCATGAAAAGCTCAAACAAGACATTGAAATGATCAACAAGATGTATTAGAAGATATTCATGAAGATGCATTTCCAATTCTACCAAAAGTAAAATATTGGTTAGGCTGAACATATGCTATCTTATAACAGAAATAAAGATAGTTTCAGGGAAAGTTTTGCAAAGTTTTCTTCACGATTTTGTATAACATAAGCAAATATTTTTCAATAAAAGGGTCACATATGACCAAAATAATGTTGGATAATTTTCCTAAGAATTTTGGAAATAATTTTATTCACAAAATATTTAAAAATTCATTTCTGGCCTTTTTGTAAATAAATTGTAATAAATAAGAAAAAGCTTCCAAAACAAATATTTTTGAATTGAGATGAGAGGGGATATAACCACTAAGATGGAATGCCATAAAAAGGGCTTTGAAATAAAATTCTAGGGAGTTTACATAAAACACTTTCATAGATTGGATGGAAAGTATAGATATAGAATATGAGATCCCTGAGGGTGGTGCATTGATGAGAAGAGCATGATTTTCCACTATGGCATGTCTCCAAAGTTGGAGGATTTTCATAGCTAGGAAGATAGCTTAAGATAGGATTTGAATCTGATCCTTTCTATAGTCCTATTGTTTGTAGTTTTCAAACTATTTAAGTCCATACACACTCACAAACAAACAAGTACAATCATTCCGAGATAAACATTGGAAAAGACTAAACTTCTAGCAAGTCACAACAAGACAACAAGTCCACTCAAAAAATTGTGTTTATAAACCAATTTACCAAGTGTTCTTGTGAGTTGGTGATCAGTCAAGATCATGAAAATATGAGTTTAGGAGATGCTCAACTCCCGACTCTATAATTTTAAAAAGGTTTTGATAAAGAGAAAATATCTGGTAATATACTTCCCACTAGCATTAGTTTTTAAAAAGGTGTTGAAAAATAGGAGTTTCAAAATAAGAGAGATCGATACTTGAAAACTAACAAAGTTGAAAATAGGCAGGAGATATTATATAGATCTCCATAGTTTCATAAACATGTAATTCTTTTAAATACTTTACTTTCTCAAATCCTAGGCCTTTGGGTAGTTGATAAAATCAAAGCATCTTTGAAAAAGAGTTTGGCCAAAATAAGGTAGAGAAGATATATGGATGATTTTTCTTGTCATGACATGATCACCAAGATTAAGGATAATTTATCTAGGTTGGGTTCATAAGTTGATATTTTCAGTGGTTGATTAACACAACCTACAAACCAAACGAGGTCTAACAAAGCAATAGGAAGTGAATCACATGCATTAATGAAGCATTTTCAAAAAGTTTTTGTTAGCCCTGAATTTTGGGTGTCTTACAACTAGGTTTTTCTTAGTTCCAAAATTTGGGGCGTTACAGATCCTTCCTCCCTTAAAATAAATCTCGTCCTCGAGATTTGCTAGATGGGGTGCTAGGGGAGTATGAGGGCTAGGATTTTAGGCTTGTTAATCTACCGAGGTTATCACTTCTCCAATGAGGTGGTCTCCGGGGATCTTGACAACTTGACGTTGCGGTTGATTGCCTTGTTGATAATCTTCTGTGATGAGTCCAGCCTCTTGCGGATGGGGTTAACTTGATGGTCAAAGCCGAAGTAGGATTCTAGTTGGTCCTTCGAGATATTACTGGCTTAGGGCGCAGGTAACCACTTATCACCTTTTTAGGCTATAACTAGCGTATGTCTTCCTCCTTAAAAAGAGGTCTTGAAGGGTTGATGTTGATACAGTCGGTGATGATTTGAAGGCATCACTCTTCTCCATTAGCTTGACGGTCTTGAACACGGTTGTCCTTTCTTGGTGTTTGGGGTTGGCGCAGTTAACACGCCAAGGGATGGTTGACTCTCGGACGGTCATGGTTAGGGACGCAATACTTGCAGGCCTCGTAGTTGCGTTAAGTTAGGGACTAGACTCTCTCCAGCTTCTGGTTGGTTGGAGAATGCGAAAAGCTTCATGCTGCGCCAAAGCTTGCAGGGTGATTGATGTTGGCATGCTGATGAAGGGTCCGAACCAGGCTTCTTTGGGGAATTGGTGTGGATCTTTTGCCTTTGTCTTCATTTTGTATTTCTTGTGAGTATCATAGTTAGAAACACCCTTAGCTAAACTCTGGCCTCACGGGGGCATCAAGTCCGCAGACTTGAATCACTCTTAGCTAAAATAAGACAATTGTTAGAAACGGCTATCCACGTCTCTGGTTGCTTGGGGGTTAGAAATGTCGATTTGTAGGCGCTTCCCCCCTTTGGTTCTTCTTGGTATGCTATTGGGTATATTTTGCCGTCGCGTTTGCGGATGGAGAGTTTGCCGTTGGTAGCTTTCTTGGCTTGAGGGCTTCACAAGCTCCTTTAGTCCTTCTCTCTAGCACTTCTTCTCCGTAGCAGGGCGTGGGTGGGAAGTTTAGCACATCTCTCGTTAGGTGTTAATCTGGAGTTAGCCAAGGTAAGTTAATTTGGTTATACTGGTAATCCTTTAGTTAGTTTCGCCAGGCATGGCTCACATCATCCTCGGCTGAGTCTTGGATCTCTTGCTTCCTTGAGGGCTCTTGACACACTTGCATGAAATGATGCACGAAGGCCGGTAGCTGACTTGCACCTTAGATTGCAGAACCTTGAGTTTCTCAGGTTGGAGTTGAGTGTCTTCGGTATGTTGCACTCTCCCGTAGAAGATGAAGTGGATGAAAAGGAGAAATTTTCCGAAAAACTTTGTAGGTCAAGGTTTTGTTAGGGTGCAAAAGTGCAACTAGGGTCAAAGGACCAAAAGATTTTGCAAAAAGAGTAGGAAGGGTTTTTCAAGCAAGACAAAGTTTGGTTATTTGTTTTTGCCAACAAGGCGTGATTGTGGAACTCACAAAAAGGCCTCACTCAAACAACACACAAACAAAGAACAAGCACACAATCAAAGAACAAGGAAGGTACATTCAGTACCAACGACGTCTAATACTCGGGTAGATGGGGGTAACTCCAATCCTATGGGTCTGGGTTAGTCATGTTTGTTGAGGTCTTCATGTCTTTAACTTCTTGGCAGATTGTCGTCATTGAGCTTGAAACTAGGTGGATTCTTCGTATGGAAGCCTTGGCGGTGAAATTACTTCAATCTCGACGGTGGTAGAAGATCTTCGTTCTTCGCATGTAAATCACCTTGATGTTGAGGTCTTGGGGAGGAAACTTCTTTTGCTTCGGGTTGCTAAGTACTAGGGTCCTTCTTGGTACATCGTCCAATATATAAGTTTGAATGGGGTCAAGATAACAGAAGGAAACTTTTGATAAACCTTTAAATGAGAGGTAAGGTTTAGAATAATTCGAGAAGGTGAAAAGAGTGGAAGTCATACTTAGGCTTCTTTGAAGAAAATAGATTTCTGTGGTGTCAGCCCAGTGAGAACCAGGGTGTACTGGGCCAGGCCTCTATAACCCTCAACACTCGGCGAGTGAATCTCGCTAAGGACCAGGTCTGCAAGCCTGGGGAGCCCGCGGGGCAGAATCGCCTCGCGGAGGCCTGAGGAGGCAGCTAGGCCTGTGGAGCCTCTACTCCGCTGCCCCCTCTCCAAGGAAGCTTTCCCTGAGGGAAGTCAACGCAGAATCCTCCACAGGGCGTTCCCGCCCACGCGAGGGTTCCTTCACTGTAAAGCAAGCTCTGCGGAGCGCACATGGCTTCCGCAGCGGCCGCAGAGTGACCGCGCCTCTGCGCAGGGTGACGACGGAGCTACAGTCCCACTTTGGTGATAAAGGAGTCAACAAAGCGGGGCAACGGCGCAGACCACCAGCTTTCCTCTTTGGTGATAAGGGAGCAGGCCGGCGCTACGCGCCAAACGCGACGTCACCGTGGGGACTCCCCCGCTCCTCTGCGGCAGCAGCTGGCCGTCCTGGATGGACGGCGGCCTCTCTGCTGCGGCCTCAGCTTTTGTGCCCATGGACCGCGCTCATGGACGCCCAAGCAGCGGTGCACCGTGCTCCCGACCGTTGTCGCCATGTGGTAGCCCCTCCGCTGCACAAGGACAGGGAGGAGGCCCGGGGCGCTATAAAAGGAGCTGGTGCACCACCCTAGAGGGGGATCGAACACATTTTACTCCTAGTCTAGCTACTTGCGCGCAAGGGAGAAGAAGACAGTAGTTTCCCTCCCCTTGTACACGCCATTGCCAACTGTGCCCTCGGCAAGCACGCTGTACTGTAACCTCTACAAGCAGCAATACAGACAGGCAGGACGTAGCGGTTTTACCTCCACAAGAGGGCCGTGAACCTGGGTACGCGCCGTGTCTCTCTCTGCCGTGATGTCCCTCCTCAGGCACGACGAGCAGCGTCGCCGCGCCGGATGAGGGTTGATTGACGTCGTGTTCAGCCCCTTACACGAACTCTCTTCGCGAGTGTGACTGCCCCTGTTTCGTGGGAGTCATTCTCCGACAATTGGCGCGCCAGGTAGGGGGCTGAGGCGCGCATTCAACCTCCATCGACCTCAGCGCCATGGCGGACACTCGCGCTGCTCGCGCCAACCGGCGCGCGTCAGGCAGAGCTGAGACCGAGCCCGTCGTCCACACCACCAGGCCACGCGGCCGTCCGCGCACCAACCGCGCTTCGGGGCGCACTACTGCGGAGCCACGCGTGGAGCACCCCGAGGATGAGGACGACCGCTACGACGAAGACGTCGACCACGAGCACAGCGAGGACGCTGAGTCCTCGCATCCATCTCGGCGCCAAAGCGCGTCCACGCTTGGACGCCCGGCGCCCAGCCCAAACACTGCGCTGCTCATGGCAGCAGAGCTCTTCCGCTACCGCCCCACCGCCGAGGCGCACGACAACTGGCTTGGCCGTCTCCAGCACCTCGTCGACATCGCGGCTGCGCCGCGCGCGGTTCCAGCACCTTCGCGCTCCCTGGTGCACCACAACTCCGGGCGCGCAGGCACCGCCGCGCATGGAGCACCTCCGCCTCCGCCTCCGCCAGGACCACCTCCGGCTGCGGCAAACAAAGCCGCCTCTCACGCGTCCTCGCCGCATGATTGTCAAATCGTGCAGCGGACGCCGCCGGACGCGCGGGTGGAGATGGAGCGCCAGCGGGACCTCCAGAAGCGCATCGTCGAGGAAATTGGCCAGGCCGGGCGCCAAAACCGCAGAGCTCTCCAGGGCGGCGTGGCCACGTACGCCACAGGCTGCACGGCCTTCACCCGCAACCTGCGCCGCGTCGTCTGGCCGCAGAAGTTCAGGCCAGACCTCCCCAAGGGCTACGATGGCACGAACAACCCCATCGAGTTCCTGCAGCTCTACACCACCTCCATCCAAGCTGCGGGAGGAGACGACAAGGTCATGGCGAACTGGTTCTCGCACGCCCTCAGGGACTCTGCCCTGTCGTGGCTCCTGAACCTCCCTGAGGACTCCATCGACTCCTGGGAGGACCTCTGCAAGCAGTTCGTCGCGAACTTCAAGGGCACGTACGAGCGCGCCCTCACCTACAACGACCTGCGCGCCGTACGCCAGAAGTCTGGCGAGACTCTCCGCAAGTACATCCAGCGCTTCAGCCAAGTCCGCAACAAAATCCCCAACATCCCTGACTCGCACGTCATTGCTGCCTTCAGAGAGGGCGTCACCAACCGCAGGATGCTTGAGAAGCTCGGCATTCACGATACCCTCTCCTCTGTCGTGAAGCTCTTCGACATCGCAGACAAGTGTGCCAAGGCTGAAGAGGGTCTCCTCTTCACCAAGGTGGCCTCTGCAGACGACCCCCAGAGGGATCCAAGGCCCACAAGAAGCGTGACGAGACCAAGCGCAAGCCTACTGCTGTGCTGGCTGCTGAGCCCGGCGCTAAGCACGCTCGAGAGGACTCTGCAGAGGATGGCGAGAAGAAGATGGACAACCGTCCCTTCTGCATCTACCACAACAGGCGCGGCCACGCGACAGAGAACTGCTACGACCTCAAGCAGCTGAGCAAGAAGCGCGAGCAGGAAGAAGGCAGCGGTGGTCGCGGCAGAGGCCGTAACTACCGCAAGGGCGGACGCAAAGGTGGCTACCAGAAGCCTCAAGGGACTCAGGCCAACGCCGCTGAGAAGAACAACAACCTCCCTGACGAGGAGCCTGGGGGCTACCAGGCCCCTAGAGGCGCCATGGCGTGCATCCTCGGCGGGGCTCAGGCGCCCAAGTCCAACAATCAGTTCAAGCAGTTCGCCCGCGAGCTCAACGCAGCGCTGCCTGGGGTGGAGACATCGCGTCCCCTCAAGTGGTCTCAGTACACCATCGCCTTCGACGCCAAGGACCACCCCAAGTCGACCAAGACTGTAGGCACCCTCCCGCTGGTGTGCACCCCCACCATCAACAATATCGCCGTCGGCAAAACGCTCATTGATGGGGGTGCAGGCCTGAACGTCATCTCTGTCGAGACCTTTGAGACGCTTCAAGTGCCCTACGAGTGGCTTATGCCCTCCAGGCCCTTCACAGGGGTCACCAGCGGCTCAATCTCGCCTCTGGGGCAAGTGAGGCTTGCAGTCACCTTTGGCACGCAGCAAAACTATCGCACCGAGCTCATCGACTTCGACGTCGCGCACATTGGCCTGCCCTACAACGCCATCCTCGGCTACCCCGCCCTCGCGAAGTTCATGGCCGTCACGCATCACGCCTACAACATGGTCAAGATCCCTGGCAGCGGCGGCACCATCACCATCCATGGTCACGTACAGGACGCTACACGCGCTGTCGAGCTCGCCTACAAAGCGCTGCCATGGCGTTCCCTGCTGACGAAGACCTGGAGCCCCTCGCGAGGCCCAAGAAGAAGAAGCAGCTGTTCTCTCAGGAGCAGGCCGCTACAAAGAAGGTGTCGCTGAGCACCAGCGATTCGGGGGCTGAGGGCTCGGGGGCTAGCGTCACCATAGGCGCTGGCTTGCCTCCCAAATAGGAAAGCGCGCTCGTCGCCTTCCTTCGGGCAAATTCTGACATGTTCGCATGGACTCCGTCAGAAATGTCCGGCGTACCAAGGGAGGTGATCGAGCACCACTTAGCTGTGTGTCCAAACGCACGCCCCGTCAAGCAGAAGGCACGGAAACAAGCCCCTGAGAAGCAAGCCTTCATCATCAAAGAAGTAGAAAAGCTAAAAGCAGCAGACATTATTCGAGAAGTTGCCCACCCCACCTGGGTCTCTAATGGCGTGGTTGTCCCAAAACCCAATGGGGGAGGCCGGCTCTGCATCGATTACACTGATGTAAATAAAGCCTGCCCCAAGGACCCATACCCCATGCCAAGGATTGATCAGATCGTGGACTCCACAGCCGGCTGTGATCTCCTCTGTTTTCTGGACGCCTTCTCAGGCTACCACCAGATCAAAATGGCTAAAGAGGACGAGGAGAAAACAGCGTTCCTCACCCCCTGTGGCGTGTATTGCTACACTTGCATGCCCTTCGGGTTGAAGAACGCCGGCGCCACCTTCCAGAGGCTCATGAGGATCGCCCTGGGGGCTCAGATGGGAAGAAATGCAGAGGCATATGTTGACGACATCGTAGTCAAGTCTCGCGAGGGAGACACTCTCTTGAAGGACCTCGAGGAGACCTTCGCCAGCCTGCGCAAGGTGAACATCAAGCTAAACCCCGCCAAGTGCGTCTTCGGGGTACCTTCAGGCAAACTCCTCGGGTTCCTCGTGTCCCATCGCGGCATAGAAGCAAACCCTGACAAGATCAAGGCCATAGAAGAAATGCAGCCACCTCGCCGCCTCAAGGACATGCAGCGCCTAGCTGGGTGCATGGCCAGCTTGGGCCGCTTCATCTCCAAGTTTGGCGAGAGGGCCCTGCCATTTTTCAAGATCATGAAGAAGTCCGGCACCTTCAAGTGGACTCCAGAGGCAGACAAGGCATTTGAGGACTTGAAGAAGTACTTGGCTAGCGCACCAGTTATGGTAGCCCCCAGGACGGGCGAGCATCTAAAGCTGTACCTTGCAGCCACTCCACAAACCGCAAGCGCCGTCCTGGTGGTCGAAAGAGAAGAGCCAGTCCTCCCCAAGAAAAGTGCTGCCACTCCAAGTCCAGAGCCTCCCGACAAGGAAAAAGTCCCTCCAGGCCCAGAGCCAGACCCACAGCCAGCTGTCGAGCCTACTTCAGGCACCCCTGCTGAGACTCCTCCACAAGGAAACCTCGCCAAAGGGCCTGAGGAGTCCTCGAGGGAGCCAACGCCGCGTCACCCTCCACAACCCTTGTCGAGCATCCAGTCTACTATGTCAGTACTGTGCTAAGAGATGCTCGCGAGCGGTACCCTACGCAGCAGAAGCTCCTTCTCGCCCTGCTCATCGCCTCCAGAAAGCTGCGCCACTACTTCCAGGGCCACCCTGTCACGGTGGTCACATCATTCCCTCTGGAGCAAATCCTGCGCAACCCCAACGCCACTGATCGCGTAGCAGGGTGGAACATCGAGCTGCAGCCTTTCAACTTGCGTTTTGACACCACAAGGGTCATCAAAGGAAGAGCACTGGCAGATTTTGTCGCCGAATGGACAGACCCAACTCCTGAAGAGCCTCCTGAAGCAGAAACTATACCGCCTGGAGATACAATGCCAAGCCACTGGACCATGCACTTCGATGGAGCTTTCTCCTGCCGCAACGGAGGCGCTGGCGTTGTCCTGACCTCACCTAAAGGCGACAAGCTCCACTATGCCGTCCAGTTGTGTTTCACGATGGACAAGATCTCCAACAACATCGCTGAATATGAAGGCCTCCTCGCCGGGCTCAGAGCTGCCATTGCCCTCGGTGTCAAGCACCTACTCATCAAAGGCGACTCCCAGCTCCTGGTCAACTTCTCCAACAAGAGCTACACCCCTAAAGACAGCCATATGGCTGCCTACCTTGAAGAGGTCCGCAAGCTCGAGAAGCACTTCAGGGGCATGGAGCTCATGCACATCCCGCGCAAGGAGAACCAGGAAGCAGATGACATCGCCAAGCGCGCATCGCGAAGGGAGGCCCAGCCCGCAGGTGTCTTTGAAGAGAGGCTCTCCAAGGCGTCCATAAAGCAGCCGCTGCAAGCACCAGCTACAAGCACAGACGAAGTACTCCCACCACCTCCCACAGGTGGCGCACCCAACTGTGGCCCATCCTCAGGGGAGCGTCTGATGCTAACCATGGTGCACCAAGAAACAGGCTGGGTTGACGAGCTCAAGGACTACTTGCTAAAAGGAGTCCTTCCCGAGGAAGACGCAGAGGCAGAACGAGTCGCTCGACAAGCGAAATCCTATTACATCCTTGAGGGAGACCTATACCGCAAGCGCCCAAATGGCATTGCCCTCAAGTGTGTGCCTCCTGAGGAAGGACGCATGCTCCTCAGGGACATACACAGTGGAGAGTGCGGCCACCATTCCTGCGCGCGCACCCTCGCTGGCAAGGTCTTCAGGAGCGGTTTCTACTGGCCTCAAGTGCTTCAAGATGCCGTCACCATCGTTCAGTCTTGCGATGCATGCCAGTTCCACGCCAAGCAAGTCCATCAGCCTGCACTGGGACTCCAGACCATCCCGCTCTCCTGGCCGTTCGCGGTCTGGGGGCTGGACATCTTGGGACCCTTCCCGAGATCGCAAGGGGGCTACCGCTTCCTCTTCGTGGCTGTTGACAAGTTCACCAAATGGGCAGAGGTTGAAGCGGTGCGCACCATCCCAGCCAGGGCAGCCGTGAAGTTCATCAGAGGCCTGGTCTGCCGCTTTGGTGTGCCAAACCGCATCATCACCGACAATGGCTCACAGTTCACCAGCGGCATCTTCAGGGCTTACTGCGAGAGCCTCGGCACCAAGCTCTGTTTCGCCTCGGTAGCTCACCCACAGAGCAATGGTCAAGCCGAGCGAGCAAATGCTGAGGTCCTCAAGGGCCTCAAGACGAGAAGTTTCAACCGCCTCAAGGGCTATGGCAAGGGCTGGATCGATGAGCTCCCCTCCGTGCTCTGGTCCATCCGCACGAACCCTACAAAGCCCACTGGTGAGACGCCATTCGCCCTGGTGTATGGAGCCGAAGCAGTCCTCCCCACAGAGATCAAGCACGGGTCCGCAAGGGTCCTTGCCTTCAATGAGGACAATCAAGAAGACCTCCACAACGACGACCTGCTGTTCCTCGACGGGTTGCGCCGCCGAGCCGCCCTCAGAGCGGCAAAGTACCAGCAAGACCTGCGACGCTACCACAGCCGCCACATACGTCCGCGCACTCTCGAGACAGGCGACCTTGTCCTCAGGAGGATCCTCTCCAGGGAAGGTCTCCACAAGCTCTCGCCCATGTGGGAAGGCCCCTACAGGGTCGCGCATGTCGCCAGACCTGGCGCGGTGCGCCTCGAGACGGAGGACGGCATCCCGGTCAAGAACCCTTGGAACATCGCGCATCTACGCAAGTTCTACCCGTGATCTCTATCACACCAGGCATTTTTTGTCTCTAGAGGAAAGCGCACAGCTTCACCTCCAAGCTTCACAAAAGCTTCTCTCTCTGAGGGCCAGTCCCTCTGAGCTCTTCCTGTAACGTGCCGCCGCAGGCCGTGAAGAGTCTCAGCCACTGAATGTGGTCCCCATGCCTCGACATGGAAACTTTATCTTGGCAAGCCCAAGTGTAACGAACCAATTCGTTTCCTAGTGAAACATTGCGCTGCGGCGCCGCTATGTAATATTTTGGGGGTGAGTTTTAGTTCTCATTACTCTGTGTTTTCATTCGCGCTCATATCTTTCCCCTTGCGCACCTCGCGAGCGGGGGCTGAGTACGGTGACTGTGCCTCGGGAGCATCCCAGCAGCACCGCAAAATCCAAAAGGATCCGAGCTCTAACACGTGAGCACGCTCTCACGCCTGTTACCTCACCAAAGAGCTCTGGCCCAGGGGCTTGCTCCCAAACCTGCCACCTCACCTAAGGACCTTTGGTACTTACTCTCCTCGCGAGGCACCCATGAGGAAACCTATAAGCGCGCATGAGTTTCTCTACCATGTTTTGCTTTGGTTCCGCCTCTAACCTACACAGGGAACAAGAGTCCCCCCAAGGCTCGTGGAGTCACGCTCCAGACCCAAAGAGGGAAGCACACCTTCAGGGAAATCAACGCCCTCCACGAGGCCAGAACCTCGCTAAGCTAAGTCCTGCGCTTACACCTCAGGCGTTGTGTTTTTCCTCTCACGAGCAACTTCCGTCCCTCGGGCGGGTATTTTCTCCTTCGCATTTCATGGACTGCTTGAGCGTCAAAGGGGAGCCCTCGAGCATCGCGACTCGAGAGCTCTTACCTCTCTAAGCCTTAAACACCCCCCGGCCTTGCTGAGTCATTGCTCTGGCATACCGTAGTGGCGGAGTCATAGCGCTAAGAGACGGGTCCTGACGACGTAAAGCGAAAAAGGCATGGAATAGGGATAAAATGCCCGTCGAGGGGCACACACATTGCAGCACAATAAAGTGTTTTACAGACCATCACAAATGAAACAAAGTCTTTAAACAAAGATAACTTGCGCCTCAGGCGCGACTTGTGGCAGGAGCAGCTTAAGCAGAAGTCTTGGCGGCCTCATCCTCCTCAGCGTCATCTTCCTCCGCGCCTTCCTCCTCGACGTCTTCCTCCTCGCCAGAGGCCGGCTCTTCAGCGACCCTCTTGAAGCGGTTGACATAGTCGTTGATCTCCTCCCGCAGCGAGTTGAAGAGGCGCGTCTCGATCTGAGCATCCCCATGGGCTCGGTCACGGACTCGAAGTCGAAGCATGGATATAGGCGCTTGAGGTTGACGAAGACGCGCTCGACCGCCACCAGCAGGAGCTTGCGGCACTCCTCGTCGACAACATCGTCGAGTTCCGCCACAGGGCCCTCAAGGACGGAGAAGAGCTGGTCGAAGTAGGTCAGATACGTGGCGACGTCGGCGTTCCCGTGGACGGGGACGGCAGGAGCATCCACCCCCAGCTTCGCAGCAAGAGCGTTCCCGCGCGTCACCAAAGATCGGAACATACGCTCCCGCTGCTGCGTCAAGACCCGTGCCGCCACCGCGCTCTGCTCAGCCTCCTCGACCCTCTCCACAACAGGGGCCACCTGCGCATTCACTCCTGCATGTCTGCCATCAGGGCTGTGAGGTCCTGCTCCGAGCGCTCGAGGGCCTGTTCCGTGCGGAGATTAGCGTCCTTGGCGCGCTTCAGCGAGGATTTCAAGTTGGCGTTCCACTCCTCCAGCTGGCGAATGCGCTTGCCGAGCTCTCTGCGCTTTTTCTGGAAGCCGTCCTCCTGCTTCTTGAACTTCCCAGCATACTCCCGGGAGACGGCCTGTGTGACAGCAGTGCGGTACTCTTTTTGCTTGGTGAGGGCCTCCGCCTCCGCCTCCTTTTTCTTCTCGGCAAGCTTTGGTTGGCCTTCTCCACAAGCTCCCGGTGCCGCTCCACCTCCTTGTCGTGCTTGCCCATGGCCTCAGCCAAGCTGCTCTCGCGGGACTCCAAGGCCTCACGTTCTCTGTTCATGTCTGTTTCCGCCTGCTCCAGTTTCTCCTCACGCTTGAGCACCTCAGCTTCGCGTGTCGTCATGGCCTGCTCGCGAGCCTCCAGCGACAGACGATGCTGCTCCAGAGACTTCCTCACCACCTCAGCTTCAGCAATTATCTTCTCCTCGCGGCTGGCCAGCTCCTTGCGCTGGTCGGCGAGGGAGGTCTCGATAGCCGCTCGGTCGGAGGCTGCAGCCTGGCGCTCCGCCACAGCCGCCTCCCGATCCTCTGCAGCCGCCTTGCGTTCCGCCTGGACCGGCGCCAAGGCCCTTGCGCCTCGCGCTCCGTTCTCGCGGATCTCCTGGGCCTGCCGCGTCGCCTCGTCGCGCTGCGCCTGAAGGCTTGGTCGTCAGGGCCACTCCGCCGCCTGACTTCGAAGAAGCGGGCCCAGTCAGCAGCAAGGGCGTCGTACCTCCTGCCAAGCTCCGCCTCCTCAAGGGCAAGTTGGGTTCTAGCCCGTCTAGGGTGCCCCTCACCAAACGGAGGGCAGCTTGGCGGCACGCGCTGCTCCGGCTCCGGTCGCTCAAGACCAAGGCCCAAGAGCCCTCACGTGGCGCAGCGTCCTCCACCCCAGCGCCAGCCTCTGGTGCTGAAAGCACAGTGCTTGGACCAGGGTCAACACGGGGCCCAGGAGCGGGCCCCCACCGTCTTGTGCGTCGTTGTTCTCCACGACACCTCCTCGTGGGCTGGCGAGGGAGGCCTAGCCACCAGTGGCTCAACCGCAGCCTCGCCTGCTGCGGCCTCAGAAGAAGTGGCCTCCCCCTCAGGCTCGGAATTTGGAGGGGGCGGCGGAGGAGTTCCCTCCTCCATCTCGACGTCGGCGCCTCCCGGCGCCTGTGTGCTGGTCCCCGCCGTCTCCACGGCGGGTGTCTCTGGGGGCTCCAGTGGAGCATCAGGGCGCGGCGGCGACGGAGCCTTCACCGCCTCCTCAATCTGACTCTCGGCAGGAGGTGGCGAGGCAGTTGCTTCTTCAAGGGGCGTCTCCCCCACAGGCCTCATGGCCTCGTCAACAGCGGGCCCGTGGTGACTGTCACCACGGGCTCCTCAGTCTCTTCTCCAAGGGGCGCGTAGGCCCCTCAACAACGGGCGTAGCGTCGCGCCGCACGTCCGCAGCCTTGCGGAGTCGGCGGCGCTTCGCATGAACCAGACCCCTGATAATCAAGACAGTGAGATCCTCGAGAAAGGCAAGAACTCTCGATAAGCAAGAACGAGTCAAGAAGAAACAGTACTCACCCAGATGGCTTGGCGCGGGTGTCCACCCACACCTTGTTGGCAGAGCGCCACAGGCCTGATGAGGCTCCAGCGCTGGGCTCCTCAGGGGCCGCCTCAGCTTTCCTCTTAAGAGGAGTGCTCTCCAGGCTTCTGGCGGCCCTGTCGTGGATGGCCTTGGTGCGGGGCTCGCCGCTTTGCCGCGGCCTCCGGGCCGCTATCGTCTCCGTCTTCGTCTTCTTCTTCTGTGGCCCGTCGTGACGGGGCCACCACAAAATCCTCGTCCACATCGGACGATATCTCCAGGATCTCCTCCTCAGGGGCCGCCTGCTTTGAAGAGCTCGCCTCCCCTGACGAGGGGTTGACTCCTCCTGTGGCGGCGTCAGCTTCGGCGTCTGAAGCAGCAGAGGACTCGCCAAACAAGTCTTCCTCCACCACAGGCGCCGCAGCCCCCTTCGCCTCTTCTCCCTCCAAGCCCTCTGGCGTGAACGTCGGCATCATCTCCAGAACTGCGAGGCGCTTCTTTGGAGTGAGCTGGTGGAGGGGCCTCAGGTGCTCAGTGCCCGGAACAGGGATCTCCGGGGCGATGAAGAGCGTGCCTAAGATGGAGGCGACGTCGTCTGGCGCGTGGGCGCTGAGGTGCAAGCGCATTGGATCTGCCGGGCCGGAGTACATCCACACCGGCTTCGTGTGCGCCTGGAGGGGAGCGATGCGCCGCCTCACGAAGTCCTCAGCGACCATCTGCCCCGTGAGGCCAGCCTCGCGGACGAGCTTCATGCGCGAGACCAAGTGGGCAATCTTCTGGTGCTGGAACTTCTCGCTGGACCAATTTGAGTTCTTCAGCGGCGGCGCCTCAGGCTCATCGAAGAAGGCATTCCGCTCCTTGGCGTCGACGAGACCCACTTCTGGCGGAAGTCCTCCACCTTCTTCGTCACCCTCGTAACGGCCTTGTCGCCATCCCACGACATGGGGATGTAGACGGCGCCCATCCCGTCTGCGATGCGGAAGACACGCACCCAGACCGCTCGCCGGCGCCGTGTTGCGGAGCGCGTAGAAGCTCCGGAAGAAGGCCACGGAAGGCATCACTCCCAGATACGCCTCGCAGAGATAGGCGAAGATGGCGAGAATCAGGATGGAGTTCGGGTGGAGGTGCAGGAGCTGGATCTGATAGAAAGCCAGCACCTCCGCAAGGAAGGGAGAGAACGGCGGCACCAAGCCGGCGAACAGCGTGTGGACGAAAATGGGTACCACCCCGCCGCCAGCTTGCCGAAGCGCGCCGCCTTGACGCCGCTGGCGCCATGCTCATTATTCCTCCCGGCGACGAGGACCTTCAGCCTATCCAGCGCCTCCGCTGTGGAGACGCGAGTGCCGATGAGAGCCGGCGCAAGCTCCTCCTCCCGCTGCGCTTCAGCGGAGGCCTCCACCATCACCGCCTTGCCCTTCTTGGGGCCCATGGCTCGCGAAGGAAGGGCGGCGGAAAAGCTCGGAGAAGAACGGAAATCGCCGGAGCAGTGGAGCACCGGAGGTGTATGCAAGAAGGAAAGGGCGTAAATGCGGCGTAACTGCTGCCGAACAGCCGCGGCAGCCTTTATATCACCTCAGGCGGTTTCCGAGGCGTCGTGGGTCCCGCCACGACGCCCACCTCCTCCGGAGAAGCCGAGACGCACCAACCGCTCGCCACGTGTCTCGGGCCGGCCGGACACTTTGGGCCCATGACGCTTCGCCTGCGCCCCCTGGACCGCGTCGTGCCCGTCATGGGCCCGGGGGCTACTGTCAGCCCAGTAAGAACCAGGGTGTACTGGGCCAGGCCTCTATAACCCTCAACACTCGGCGAGTGAATCTCGCTAAGGACCAGGTCTGCAAGCCTGGGGAGCCCGCGGGGCAGAATCGCCTCGCGGAGGCCTGAGGAGGCAGCTAGGCCTGTGGAGCCTCTACTCCGCTGCCCCCTCTCCAAGGAAGCTTTCCCTGAAGGGAAGTCAACGCAGAATCCTCCACAGGGCGTTCCCGCCCACGCGAGGGTTCCTTCACTGTAAAGCAAGCTCTGCGGAGCGCACATGGCTTCCGCAGCGGCCGCAGAGTGACCGCGCCTCTGCGCAGGGTGACGACGGAGCTACAGTCCCACTTTGGTGATAAAGGAGTCAACAAAGCAGGGGCAACGGCGCAGACCACCAAGCTTTCCTCTTTGGTGATAAGGGAGCAGGCCGGCGCTACGCGCCAAACGCGACGTCACCGTGGGGACTCCCCCGCTCCTCTGCGGCAGCAGCTGGCCGTCCTGGATGGACGGCGGCCTCTCTGCTGCGGCCTCAGCTTTTGTGCCCATGGACCGCGCTCATGGACGCCCAAGCAGCGGTGCACCGTGCTCCCGACCGTTGTCGCCATGTGGTAGCCCCTCCGCTGCACAAGGACAGGGAGGAGGCCCGGGGCGCCTATAAAAGGAGCTGGTGCACCACCCTAGAGGGGGATCGAACACATTTTACTCCTAGTCTAGCTACTTGCGCGCAAGGGAGAAGAAGACAGTAGTTTCCCTCCCCTTGTACACGCCATTGCCATACTGTGCCCTCGGCAAGCACGCTGTACTGTAACCTCTACAAGCAGCAATACAGACAGGCAGGACGTAGCGGTTTTACCTCCACAAGAGGGCCGTGAACCTGGGTACGCGCCGTGTCTCTCTCTGCCGTGATGTCCCTCCTCAGGCACGACGAGCAGCGTCGCCGCGCCGGATGAGGGTTGATTGACGTCGTGTTCAGCCCCTTACACGAACTCTCTTCGCGAGTGTGACTGCCCCTGTTTCGTGGGAGTCATTCTCCGACATGTGGAAATAGGTTTTAGCAAAATATTTCCTTCCTAAGCTAACGACCATGCTAACTAAGGTCTCCTAAGGTCAACGATGGCTCTGATACCAAGTCTGTGAGGACCCCTCGTACCGAAGTCCGAGATGTCCACGTTATGTAAAATAGATCACGATCCCAACGATCAGTGCATCGCAATCACATAACCAACAGGGTATCCAGAGTTACATCATTCAAGTCGTACGAATAAAAGTCTTACAACACAAAATGGTCACATGACCAAGTCTGCAAATCATCGTCACGCAGGACGGAATTAACTACGATATAGCGGAAGCTTGCGGCTAGCGTCGGCACTCGTCACAACCAGACGCATTCCCACAGAGCAGTTGACCGGTGACACTCAGTTGGCGTAGTCGTCGGCGTACTCCTCATCTTCGGCGTAGGTCTTCTCGTTGAAAATCTGGACATTGGAATATCCAGGGACACAGCCATGAGTACAATTACGTACTCGCAAGACCACACCAGGCTTAAGTTTTCATGGTAATGCAATAAAAGCGTTTTCGAAAACTGGGATAGCTGCTATATATGACTATAGGGCTTAATTTTCGCAAACGATGCTTTTAGACATAGAGGATACAACATCTCTATATCTTTGTTGAAAAAGGCATTTGGAGATATAATTCTCCTTCTTTTAGAAATGGCAGAAACCATTTCCACGTTCGAAAACACTTTTATAAACTTTTTCAAAGACACTAGGATAGGGATGCCCCTTTTTCCTTTCCGGGTTCCGACTGGTTGACTCCCCGAGACCAACCATCTTCTCCCCAAATTACGTACCTCCCAGGTACCTCCTTGATGCCTCTTTCTCCTTTGCCGAAAACAGTTTCTTTTTAAAACATAAAATGCCCATACGCCTAGATCGGGGGCCTTTCCAACCGTCCATGACCGCAGACGGCTATTCGAATAGTTTTACACTCTGCAGAGGTGGTGCACTTTCACCACACCAAACAGTCATTCCGCCGTGATCAGCCACGGTCCTCATACGACAGTATGCGGTGTTTCGGATAACATGATCAAAGCTTTTCACTATGTCGACCCTAGTACAGAGCCTCCTCTTCAGTGGGTCTGAATCTCCCCGGCACCCAGTGGAGCTGGCCATCGGATCGATCCGGTCTCTCCACAGCAACACTGCGCCATGACAGGAGGCCCACTGTTTGCAACCAGCAGCGATCCAGACACGAACTGGATCCCGCATTTAGATAACTTGGTTCAGAGAGCCCCGCCCTCCTAAGCATTTTGAGGCGCTCCGTACTAAGATAAACAAGTTTCCGGCTAAGCCCTACCCATCTCAGGTAGTGTGGTTGCACGGGTTAATTGTTCGGGCGGCCGCTAGGGATGTACTTTGTTTTTTTCAAAAACATCTCCACCTCCGACTGCTCCCAGCAGCTCGGTTTTTCACAAACTCTCCGGATGCTCCAGCACTTCGGATTTTCATAAACATCTCCATTTGCTCCCAGCAACATGGGTTTTATAAAATACTTTCTCGCCGATCGCTCCCAGCGACTCGGGTTTTTCTTCTGAAAACATTTTACCAAAGACCAGGCTCCTATCCTATAGTCTTGAGATAAAGATATAAGGATATACTACCAGAAAATATAATTTTCTTGATGGCACCTTCAGTAGAAGGCTTCTCAAGTAAAGATCTATTTTTATAAACCTATTATTTACTAGTAGATATCCTTGGCCAAACAATATTTTATAAAATAGTTTTGGGTGGCCAAGTGCCACAGAAGAAATAAAACATGCATTATTTTATTTTGAAAACAAAACATGCTTTAATGAAATAATAGGATTTCAGTAGGGTATGGTGAGGTGGCTTGCCTGGTTTCAGATATGTCCCTGGAATTCTCTTCATATATCAATAACAATAAAATCCCATCTCTCTTCAGAAAATCCCCTCCGAAGGTATCTCCGATAGCGTCGTTCTCTAGCGTCGCAAAAGAACACAATCAACATACAGTAGAACACTCCAACAACAAACATCAAGCAAAACTAACAAGCAACGATCAAGAGGCAAAATTATTATTTAACAAACAAGTTTGGCAATCACCACACCACTCATGTTTATAAGGATAGGTCTAAGTAGTGATTAAGCATCTTTTAAGGATTACCACTAAACCTACACAACCAGTAGCTATAAACCTAGTTAAAAAGATTATTTACCTAACCCAAATTATCAAGCAACACAAGCCTAACTAACTAATTGTTGGAGGCTTCAAACACCACTAAATAACACATGTTTAATTCAAATCCAGCTTAACACAAGCCACTAACAGTACTAACATAATAAGACAAGTCAAACAATACTAACATGCAATTAACAGTACCCAAACAATTATTAGCAAGCTTAAAACACAAAACCCTAATTATAAACATCTTATTCAATTAACCTAAAATAAGGCAGAAACCTCATTTACACTAACAAATTCATCCAGAGGGCTCTGTTAAGCAAAACAGCATACAAACTTGGATCTGAACTCCTAAATACTACTAGGAACTAACACACTTGAGTTTGCATCAAAAACAGTTCTACAAAAATTACTAAAAATGCACAAAGTGCTCACTGCCATATTCTACACCTGCATACAACTTTTGTTCTAGGCATCCACAAGATATGAACTAAAATTCTAGGGATAACCACAACAGAGAGCTTTCCAAAACATTTGAACTCATCAATTTTGGATCTGTTAAACTCAAGTTATTCAACATATGGTGTTTTTGACCAGTGGCAGTTCAGTAATTTTCAAGATCACATAAATGATGATTTTTCAGATCTGCAAGTTGGAAATGGTTCCAAACTCATTTATTTACCACTGTGATTTTTGGTTTGCACAAATATGATGTTTAACTATTTTATTAGGAATTAAAGCTACAGGTCAGAAACAGCTATGAGCAGAAAAGAATAAAACTATAGAGGAAAAACATGAATCGGGCCAGATCTGTCCAAGAGCACGGCCCAGCAGAGAAAATCGGCCCATTAGGCTGTTGCCTGTCTTCTTCCTCATAAGCACGAAAAGGAGCAGCAAAAATGGCAGCAATGGTGCCCTGGCTCGCGTGGCTCACCTAGGGCGCATAAGGGGTCACCGAGGGTTGGTGGGGGACGAATAGAGCTTGGGGAAGTCGGGGGTGGCTGCAGTTCTTGGCGGCGCGGTCCAGAACGATGGCGAACTCGAGGGATGCTTCCATGGGTCGTCAATGGTGGCGGCGGATACAGGGAACCTGGGACAAAAAGGAAGGGCGTGTGAGGTAGGTCTTGCGACTGCGAGCTCAGATAGACAAGAATGACGGAGAAAAAGAGTTTGGCCAAAATAAGGTAGAGAAGATATATGGATGATTTTTCTTGACATGACATGATCACCAAGATTAAGGATAATTTATCTAGGTTGGGTTCATAAGTTGATATTTTCAGTGGTTGATTAACACAACCTACAAACCAAACGAGGTCTAACAAAGCAATAGGAAGTGAATCACATGCATTAATGAAGCATTTTCAAAAAGTTTTTGTTAGCCCTGAATTTTGGGTGTCTTACAACTAGGTTTTTCTTAGTTCCAAAATTTGGGGCGTTACAATCCATAAGCATAACAGTACTATTACTCTCCACACAAGCATAATCAATTTCATTAGTAATAGTGGGAGTAAAACTAGCACATCCATCATTGTAATCATCATAAAGTGGAGGCATAGAATAATCATAGTGAATTTTATCCTCAATAGTAGATGGACGGAAAACATCATAATCATCATTGTAAACATCATATATGGGAGGCATATCATAATCAACATAAACTATATCCTCAATAGTGGGTGGACTAAAAATATCATATTCATAATCATAAATGGGAGACATAGTATCATCAAACAAGTCAAAGAACCTCCCCAAGCTTAGATGATTGCAAGATATAAAAGGAACCTCCCCAAGCTTAGTCTAGTGCACACAAGAATAGAAACTTAAGCGTTACGCTCCCCGGCAACGGCGCCAGAAAAGTACTTGATAACCCCCAAGAGCAAGGGATCACTGTAGCACCTCTCAATGTGGAAGTAAGGTATCGATCCGCAGGAGCAAGAAGGAAAAGTTATCTATTCCCTACAACTAAAGTGTCACAAGTTTTAGTTGATTATGCACTAAATAAGTTTAGAGAACAAGATGGTTGGTTTGATGGATGTAAAAGTGTCCCAATCCTCTTCTTTGCAAGAGGACAAGACAAAGGTAGTAGCAAGTGAAAGCTCTCAAAGAGAGAAAGCCCAATCCTCTATGTAGCAAGAGGAGAAGCTCAAGTGTGTGTTTTCTAGGATGCTTGGAAATAAGGCCTAGGGATCATACTTTCACTAGTGGACACTCCCAACAATTGAATACATAGATATTTCCTCTTCACTTTGCTACTCTGAACTATTCTCCCGTTGGATAGAAATACCAATCTACTGCGTAGGGCTACAAGAGCACACCTTAAAGTCCGAGTGAACAAACACCACAATATCATAGAACACCAAGACCATCGTGTAGGGCTACAAAAGCACACCTTAAAGTCTGTCTTCCACATCTAGGGAACCCCAAGGTCACTATGAGTGCCCCAAAATAGTACTAAACAAACACCACAATTTTATAGTGACATCCAACACAAAGAATAACTCATGGTAAGTATTTCTGTAACCTTTAGCCTAAGAGTCACACACGGTGCGCACACTGTCAACTTCACACCATGGGACAAAGGTGACTCCGGAAATTACTTTAATAAAACCACTTGAGTAGCACAAACAATGAAGGAGAAACATCCATGAATTCAATTAGATTACAAAGCTCATGATCACATAAAGATCACATCATGGGAGAGAGAGATGAACCACATAGCTACCGGTAGAGCCCTCAGCCCCGATGAAGAACTACTCCCTCCTCGTCATGGTGATGATGGTGAAGAAGTTCTTGCTGTAGATGTTGATGATGAACACGCCGGAGGGGGGTGGAGCCCTCCGGAGGCGATTCCGGCGGCATTTCCCCCCTCCGATCTTCTCCGGCGGCAGCCTTCTGACTCTCTGTTTTGTGGTTCTGTGTTTCTCCGCCGCCTCCTTTCGCGAAACGCCAGGGGACCTTTTTTATAGGCATTTTTAGGTCAAGACGAAGTCGGTGGACGAAAGATCGACGGCCACGGAGCTCCGAGGTGGAAACGAGATAGGCCCACGCGGCCATGTACTTTAGGCCGCGTGGGACCCTCCCATTTCCAGCCTGTTGGGATTCTGGTCTTCAATTTAAGCCATTGCGTTCGTCTCGAAAATTCTGAACCGTGCTCTTTGACCTTGCCCTTTTTGGAGTCCCGAAGCTCCCGGAAAGTCTGAAACACTAAAAAGATATTTTCTGGAAAAACAGGGTTAATTCCAAATAAATGGGAAAACTATGAAGTATTCCCAAAATCATTATAAAACATTGATATAACCCTTATATAAGCAATTAAAGTGCAAAGTTCATGTATGCATTTTACATGCATCAGTTGGAAATCCGAGTTAAGGCTTGGAAATCCGAGTTAAGCTTGGGAAATCCGAGATAAGGCAGGAATCCGACATATGGTGGTCAAATCCGACATAAAAGTGGCTCAAACCGAGATATTGGTGGCTCACGCCAGCATATTGATATCCATGCCGGCAGCAGCATCTTCCTCGACTTCTCCAACAACATTGCCTCGTAAGTATCATTTATATGTCTGCATCACGCTTTTAGATAGTCTCAAACAGTACTCGGGGACTGCCCCTTCCTGCCATGCTTAGTTGTTTCCCCGGGAGCAAGATGTCTTGACCCGGGGACTGGACAGCGAGTTAAGTTTTGTTTGGTCTCGTAGATAAGAAAAGTGTCTCGGGGACTCGGTTGAGTTCAAGTTTGTGTCCTGTTGCATAGTTCTGCTGCTAGACTTAATTTTGTCTGTTAATCAGAGTTGTGGTTCCCGTTAAATATTTGTTATATGTATATGCTTGAACTAACATTGAAAGGTGATATCGGTTTTATCGAGAGAATGTTCATCCCCGAGATCATGGTTTTATTGGTTGTCTCGGATTACCGAAAATATTATAGCATTATCGGTATTCTCTAGGTCGGCGTTTATGTCGGTTGGCAATTATATCTCAATATCATCTCATATCTCAAAGCGCCGTTTATTTCGGTTTGCCAGGTTATCACGGCGTTTATCACATATCATCGAGTATCCCTTAATTGTCATCTGTATCGACTTAATCAAGTATCATGATTCTTCATTGATCCGAGCTTGCCAGAGTATCATAGCATCATTATCTCGGCACAATGAGTCAAGATATATCTGACCTCACTGAGATTTACGTGTTGAGAGATATCTCAACTCGTCATCCGACAATTGCCCATGAAGGCAAAATGTCAGATTTGGCCCATGCAGGTTTTATGTTGGTTCAGCTAAGGCTGCCAGCATATTTGTGCAGTAAAAGCCCAGAGTGGCTAGATACCGAGACATATTTATGAGATATGCCCAGAGAGGCCGAGATACCGAGAAATATGAGATATGCCCAGAGAGGCCGAGATACGAGAAATATGAGATATGTCCGTGCAGACATATGCTCCGAGACATATGAGATATGTCCGAGCAGACGTATGCTCCGAGACATATGAGATATGTCCGTGCAGACATAGGCTCGAGACATATGAGATATGTCCGTGCAGACATAGGCCTTCGGTAATGCCCAGAGTGGCTGAAAACCGACGTATAAGAGACACATGAGATATGCTGATGACTTGCGCCTGTGTTAATGCCAATGGTGGCTAAGAACCGACATATAATGATGCCCATGAAGGCAGGAGGTTGTGTATATGGAGGTTTTTTGGTATGGTTATTTGTTTTTGTAAGACTGCGCGCGACTCTGCGAGTCCCCGCAGCCTCGGGGACTAATGTCGGGGATGTAAACCCGGGTACCCCAAAGTTGTTGGTACTGTTGTATTAATAAAAGAGAGTAAACCAATAAAAGATAGAGGAAAGGGGAGGAAAAAACAGTCTGGGCCGGAGCTGGCAGTGCCCAGGCCGAGATACGTGCTAACAGGCCGAGATTCCCTCTCCCCGGCTGGACCGAATCAGTGGACCTCGGATTGGACCTCGGTACCCAGGCAGTCTCTGTGGGCCGAGTCCCCAATCTCGGAGTACCGAGTTAGCAGCAGGCCGAGGAAGCAGTTCCGGAGCAGGCCGGGCTGGATCAGCTTCGGAGCAGGCCGAGTCGCTCCAGCTTCGGAGCAGGCCGAGGTTCCCGGCTTCGGTGGGCCGCGTCGCCAGCCCCGGACGGGCCGACGTTGCTCCATCCCGGAGCGGGCCGAGCTCCCCTATCCCAGAGCGAGCCGGAATGTCTTCACCTCGGAGCAGGCCGAAGTACTCCGCCTCGGAGCGGGCCAAGTTGCCCAGGAGGCCGAGATGCCCCTCCAGCTTCAGGCTGGGCCGAGTTCCCAGGGAGGGACGAGGTGCTCTTCCAGGCCTCGGTTGGACAGATGCTGCTCCACCTCGGACGGGCCGAGTTAGGCGTCTCGGATGGGCCTCCGTCCCTTCTCTCGACGGGCCAAGGTCGCTGCCTCCTGCGACTCGGACGGGCGACGATCCCGTGTGTCGGGCGTCCGGCGTCTGCGACTCGGATTGAGCCGAGCTAGGCATCGACCAGCAGCGCTCCAGCGCTCAACCGAGACTCCCAGCCTCGGTTCCGGGCCAGCATCTTCAGTCACGGGCGGGCCAAGGTCGAGGTCCTCACCTGCTCAGTTGGACCGAGGCTTCGTTACCTCGGATGGCCGTCTCATCCAGCGCTACCTCGATGGACGTCTCCTGCTTCCTGGATTGAACCAACACTCCAGCGTCCCAGCAGCTACCTCGACGAGTACCAGATGCCAATCACCAGCCCCAGGAGAAGATAAGAAGATGACTAGGAGATCCGGAAGACAGGCGCTAGAAGACAAGAGCAAGGACAAGGATAAGATAGGCCACGCCCGTCCTGGACGTGGCTTAGCGTGGCTACAGTGACGCGGATGTGACTAGAGTACAACTGATGACGCGTGTACAGTGGTGACAAGACCCCAGTGGTCATATCGTGAACAGTGACTGTACAGTGACGTGTGGGCCACCCCTTGTCCCCTGGGCTCTCCCTATATAAAGAGCACCAGGGGGAGAGCTCTCCTGAGCCCACGCACGGGCTCTCTTGCCCCTTGGGCTCATTTTCCCCCGGTGCTTGCTGCTAGCTCTCTTCTCCATAGCTTTGTGTTGCCTCGCATAGGCTGAGAGATATTTGGATATACAGCTCCAGGAGCATTTGTACAGAGCATATACAGAGGAGAAAATATACAGAGTAGGCTAGATGCTGCAGTAGTGGTTTTATCTCTCACGAGAGCCCCAAAGCAGGGTAAATCCTTGTGTTCGTTTGTTCTTCCGTGTGCGCTGTTCAGCGCGCTATCCCTCCCCGAATCCTCTAGCGTCCATCGGCCTCAAACTTAAGCCTACCCCTAGGCATCTGTTGTTTCATACGACGACATGACCTAATATGAATAAAGTGATGTTTTACAGAAAAATCTCAGTCTTTTTGCACTTTAACTTTACAGTTTTTATTTATACTGCTTAGTTATAATTTTTGTTATATTTGTAACCCGACATCTCCAATTGGATGATTTGCTGAGGTTTTCGAAAGTCCAGTATCTATTTTAGGCCTTGGGGGCTGCTCGCTTATGAAAAGGTGCAGTTACAAACTCAAGACCCGGCAAATTAAGCCACTTTGGTCACGGGGGCTGATTACTTCTGAAAAAAGTACAGCTGCAATCTCATGACCCGGCCAATTCTATGAGCCATTATTTACTTGGTTATCTATCTTAAGCTTGATGTGACTCGCAACATATGGTTTGATTGCATGCATGAGAATTCAATCAATCATGAAGCCCACTGGGACTTGATTGACCCTGTTTTCAACAGAAATATTGCAACAATGACAATCCATGCGAAAGCCGGCTTAT
Organism: Poa pratensis; assembly: GCA_947311845.1. Taxonomy (NCBI): domain Eukaryota; kingdom Viridiplantae; phylum Streptophyta; class Magnoliopsida; order Poales; family Poaceae; genus Poa; species Poa pratensis. Next base: position 14,002,568 of record CAMZMU010000039.1, on the reverse strand, counting down.
AGTTCAAAGAAACCAAAAGGGTCATCACAACCATAAACTTTGCAGAACAAGCAAAAGCTAAAGTTCATTACATATCAAGCATAGTTTCATAGTGCACAGGCGCACTATCAAAATATGAGGCTCAAAGTATTAAGTTTACAGAACCACCCCACAGGGTCAAATAAGATAGTTTTTTCTGCAGATATCGAAAATCTGCAGTATACTTCAAGACTCGGCATCTGGGGCCGGGTCACGGTCGTGGAAGCCGGGTCAACTCCAGCACTCTGGTCAGCTCATCTTCCGCTGTTGCTTGGACCTCTGCTTGAGTCTTGGGGGCTTCTTTTGACGAGTCTGAAACATCTTTCCTCCAAGTGATGATATACATTGATTCAAATTGGCATTCTTCATCATCTTCCACAGCAGCACGAGCTGGGGGAGGCATAGTTGGGGTAGACGAACTTGGAGCCGTGGCTGGTTGTTTTTGTTTCTCTTTGTAGCTTTGGAACAAATCAACCCGCCTTGGCTCATCGTCCACTACCTTTTCATCATTCTTGTCATAGCCATATTGGAAGGAAGATAGCTTAATTTTATTTGCAATCTGGGTGGCCACATACCGGGTCTTCTTCATGATTTGGGAATAAGATTTCTTGTCAAATCTGCTCCTGTCAGAGTTGAACTAAGGAAAACCCTTGATAAGAGGCGCCGGGTCAAAGCTGGGATGATAGGCCTTGGCAAGGGCGATGCCACGAATCACGCCGGCTTTGCAAGCTGATCGCTTCCATAGTTCCAGCCATTGCGGCATGGTGGACAAGTGACCAACAACTTCACTGCTGGTGCTTGGCGGGTTAGACCAATCCCGGGCGGCTTTGATGATTTCACAGCTCCCAAAGTACAGTTTCCTTGTCAACACGTATAAACTCTTCAGTTTGTCCACGGTCTGCTGGCGGAGAGCCGGGTCTCGTTCACCTGATAAGATGTGGGGTTCCAGTGAAAGGAAAAAGCCAGGTTATCAAAAATTATTGGATGAAAAGTATAGTTATTTACCTAGAAGGGCAGATACCATAGCTTGAATCATGCCTTTGAGGTTGGCTAGATCGGCAGCAGTGAACTTCAGTTCTTTTTGGGTACTATCCAGCTGCTCCTTCCAGTTTTCCTCATGTTCTTCCATTTCCTTCTTGAGGTCAGAATGTTCTTGAGTTAGTTCAGTGTGAGATTTCTCCAAGGACTGTAGTCGTTCAACGGCTGTTAGCCGGGCTTCAGATTCCTTCCTCATTTTTTCTTTGAGAAGAGACATCTCTTGTTCTGTCTTGGCGATATAATCCTGTGTCAAGAAGGTAGCATTATTATGAGGTATACACGTAACAAGTATCAAGGTTAAAGCCCCGAGTCACTGATGAAAGTAAACCAAGGACTTGGGGGCTACAGATTCAGTTTTTAGTCGATCAAAAGTTACTACAGTAGATAGTTATGAGTCCCAGGTTGCTGCAGGACAACTAACCCGACACTTGGGGGCTACTCAAAGTTTAAATTTTGCATAAGGATTTCCAGTGTTAGTCCCAGATTGCCACTGGCGTGCAAGCTGGCACTTGGGGGCTACAAGATTTGAAGTTTATAGTTTATATGTGCAAATGGAAAGAAGTCAATGTGGAAATTTTAGTCCCTGGTTACTGTGCCAGTTAACCTGGTACTTGGGGGCTACAGTGTTGAAATTTCATTTTAGTTAAAAGATGTTATTAGCACCAAGTTCATCAACAAGTGATAATCTTAGAGCTTGGGGGCTACATGGTATATAGACATACAGTGCAAAGTGAATATAAGTAAAGAAAGGTTACCTCGTGGCGTTTGCTCATCATCTTCACCAGGTCACCCTCAAAGCTCTTATGCTGAGAGAGTCGGGAAAAGTACTCAGACAGAAGAGCCGACATGTCCATTCCTTCGAGAGCCGGTAGACCTGAGTAAGTAACAGGGACCTTCCCGTGCATCTTGGGGTTTGGCTTGACTTCTGGCTCATACACTTTGGTCATAACAGTGGAGGGACCTGGGATGTTGGTGTGTTGTGACCCGATAATTACAACGTCCAGGTCATCGACAAGGGTCTGCGATTTGACAGGAGAGTTCATGGTGTTGATTTCAGGAGCGGGATCGACAGGCGTTATGACAGCCGGCTCTTCCCTTTCTTGCTCCTCTTGATCCGGCTCTGTGTTACGAGCCTTCTTTGGAGAGGGCTCCGTCATAGTTTGCTGTGGAGGAGGAGAAGGGGTAGCTTCCAGGGTCATCAGAAAGAGCAGGTTGAGCTCTAAAAGAGAGCGATATAAGTTAGTTACATGACAATCAAAGAGAGATTAAAAGCTCAAAGATAAAAATAATTGTTACCCGGTGTTGATACTGATGTCATCCGGCATTTCTCCGTTTGACCCACCTGAGGAAGCTGATGAGGACGGGAGTCAGGAACCCGGTGTCTACCAGCTAAAGGATGGGAAGCAGTGGGAGCGACTTTAGGGTGGCCGGCTCGGCGAGGGGAAGCAATGTTGGGAATACCTGAGTCCAGGGGTTCGTCACTCGGCGAGGACTGGGTCCTGCGTCTCTTGCGGGCAGCCAGCTCTTTATCGTGTTCTTTCTCCTGCGGTTGCTTGATGGTTTCAGTGTTGCTCGAAGGATATTGAGATAAGCGAGCATGAGGCACCTTAAGCACAGTCGAGCGGGTTCGCTTTTTGGGAGTTCATTGGTAGAGGAGGTGGAACCCGAATTTCCGGGTTCCGGGTTTTCCGAAGGACCTAGAGGACAGGTGTCCGGGTTATCAATATGAATGCCCATGAGAGCGGAGTCATTGTCATTAAGATCGAGGAAAAACCCATTTAAGGGGTCTAGCTCACCTTCCATCTCATCTTCCTCGACTTCGTCATCTTCATCAGCTCCGAGAGTAGGAGGTGGAGTCTCAATTTTCCACCAGTCACTATCAGCCTAAAAAAGAAAGACAACCCAGATTAAGAAATACAAAGTATAAGTGCAGTAAATTCAGAAATGTTGGAAAGAGATAGGAAAAGGACGAGTTACCTCAGGAGCCGGGTTTGCAATGCAAAAGGCTCGGAGACCGTCTTCCTCGATCTCGGCTTTGGTTTCCCCAAGCTGGGTCTTGATGGTTTTGATCAGTGCTTTCTTGGGGAACTCCGCAACCGAGTAACGGAGATGATCTGTAAGCTTCCCAGTATACTTGCAGAAGAGGTTGTCGCGAATGCTTAGAGGCTGGATTCTCCAGCCCATCCAGGTTTTGATGAGATCAGTGCCCTTTAACCCGTGAGCTACGAGCACGTTAATTTTGTGGAGAAGGGGTTGCAGTTTAACCCGGTCTTCGTCAGAAGCATAAGAGTTTTGATTATCATTCAGAGTCAACTGGTCTACGGAATAACCTGGCAAGCGAGGTCCTTTGGCGGGTGATGTATCTTTGCAGTAAAAGAAGGTTTTTTGCCAATCTTTTGTGTGGCTAAGAAGTTTCAAAGATGGCATGGGACTATTTCGGCGGCGTTGAATAGAAACGCCACCGCATTGCATCAACGGGCCGTCAGTGTGCTCACGTTGGGGTTTACAATAGAAAAGTTCAAGGAACAGATTGAAGTTTGGAGGAATTTGCAAATACGATTCGCAAAGGACAGTGAAGTTGCTCATGTTGAGGACGGAGGTGGGACCTATGTCTTGGGGCCTAAGGCCGTAGTATTTAAGTACCATACGGAAGAAAAGTGAACCCAGGGGTCGGAAGCCCCGGGTTACGTGCTCGGTGTAGATGATTACCTCATCTTTGTCAGGCTGAGGGCAGATCTATTCAGATGCGCCATGCCATTGGATCACGTTCTGTTGGGGGAGGATTTGAGCCACCGCCAGCTCTTGGAGTTTAAGATCTGTGGCTTTGGATTTGCCCCAGTTTGCTGTGATTGCGGACGATGGCCGTGGTTTCTTTCCCGCTGCCGGTGCGGCGGCGCCGCCGTCGGCCTTCTTCTTCCCGCAAGTTTTGGGACAGTTTTTGGAGCCATGGAGATCTAAACAAAATGGAAGCACAAACAACACAGATTGAGAAAAAGAAAGTGCGAAACAGCAGCGGAGCAAGTTACGCATCGATTAAAAGCAAGAGGGAGTGGCGGCCGTACCGTAGACGTTTGATTTGGAGCGACGCGGTGGTGCGGCCAACGAGCTCTCAGATCTAGGGTTTGTGCGGTGCGGCGCAAGGTTGAAGATGATGGGACTGGTGAATGGGGAAAGTGATTTCCATTCACCGTGCTCATGTATTTATAGCCCACGGTAAAAAACCTAAGGGCACAATGGTAAAAAGTGAAGAGATAAGAATCTTTGACTAGCGGTCAGCGACAAAGAGATAAGATAAAAAGAATATTCCCAGACAAAGGGATGGAGTCGAGGTTGATTGATGTTTTTACTAAGTGATTGTGCCGCGAATGTAACTCGGAAAAGAGTGACCGGTTACAAAAAGAATAGCAAGGGATGTTAAAATGAAACAGAGCAAGTTTTATCTAAGCTTTAAACTTTTCTTTAAGTATTTCTTATTTTCAGGAGGCTAACCCGGACAACACGGACATCGGCTCACTCCGAGAGATGAAACATATCGAGATGAGGATCACGCAGAACTGGCGTCCGAGTTATCCTGGGGGCTACTGTTGGGGGGATCATAACCCGGTAGGCCCATGAAGAGGGAAACATGACCCGCCAGGCAGGAGGCTAGGCGAGGACAGCTAACCATCAACATGGGCCGGGTTATACTAACAGGCCGGAGAACTTGTCGGTAACCCGGCCAGTACAAGGAAGGCTCCAGAAGACCCGGAGGCGGTATGCGTCATGGAATTCAAGACTTGGAGTACATGCAAGACTAGAGGTAGAGTAGGACTCCTAGTACGGGTGTAACCCGGCTTTACTTTGTACGCGACTAGGAGACCTGACAGTCTTTATAAGCCGGTTCCTAGGTCATAGAAAGGACAAGCAATACAGAATCCCCAGATCGAGATCGAGATAGAGACAGAGAGATATCGAGACACCTTTGTAACCCTAGACTTGTAATCCGGCGACTTGTGTTCCCCGGGTTACGAGATCCACATATCAATACAAGCAAGCAGGAAGTAGGTCATTATCTCCTATGGAGAGGCTGAACCTGGGTAAATCGCATGTCACCGTGGAGCGAGACAATCTTCCGTACACCTGTGCTTCAATAACCCCACACCTAAGTTACCCCCTGGTAACATCTGCCGTGACAATCCCACGACACAAGAGTTTCTTCAAAAGATAGAGCAAGGTCTAAAAGTACCCAAATAGTTCAATTAAAACCAACTCCTCAAGAAAAGAGGAGGGCGGTGGCCGTAGCCACCATGTTTGAGTATGTATGACATGTAGCCGCGAAGATATATCTTGGGCTCAAAATCACAACTCATCTTTGAAGCACATTTAGTCACAAAAGTGACAATTATGCAATATTTGTCTATTTGCGCATAATGGGGGAGTGATGACTCATGAATTGAGCTACACTCCCCCTATGTCCATGCCTACATCCAAACCAAATGAATATCGTCTAATAGGGTAGGTATGCAAGAAGTCCACTAAATCCAATTGCTTATGTCCACCACATTAAGTTCTCCTCTCAACTCCTTGAATCTTGCTTCACCAAGAGGCTTTGTGAACATATCGGCGAGTTGATGCTTGGTGTTGACATACTTGATTGCAATATCACCCTTCTCAACATGATCTCGAATAAAATGATACCGGATCTCAATATGCTTGGTCTTCCCATGAAGAACCGGATTGTGAGCAATTTTGATGGCACTTTCATTGTCACATAAAAGAGGCACTTTGTCACAAATGACACCATAATCCTTTAAAGTTTGCCTCATCCATAATAATTGTGCACAACAACTTCCGGCGGCAATGTATTCGGCTTCGGTGGAGGACGAGGCCACACAATTTTGCTTCTTGGAAGACCAACTCACAAGGACCTACCAAGGAATTGGCAAGTACCCGAAGTTGATTTTCTATCCATTTTGCAACCCGCCCAATCCGCATCCGAATAACCTACAAGATCAAAGCTTGTCCATGGGGTACCAAAGACCATAGTTAGGAGTATCCATCAAGTATCTTAGAATCCTTTTAACCGCGGTTTCATGACTTTCCCTAGGACTTGATTGGAATCTTGCACACATACCCACACTAAACATAATATCCGGTCTAGATGCACAAAGGTAAAGCAAAGATCCAATCATAGAACGATAAAGCTTTTGATCAACTTCCTTACCATCCGGATCTAAGTGAAGATCCGCCTTGGAGTCCATGGGAAACTTATATGGCTTGGCATTGTTCATATCAAATTTCTTGAGCATGTCCTTAATATACTTGGCTTGACATAAGAATGTTCCTTCTCGAAATTGGTGGATTTCAAAGCCAAGAAAATAATTCAATTTCCCATCATGGACATCTCAAATTCCTTGGTCATTAGCTTGAGAATTGATCACTAAATTCATGGTTAGTAGAACCAAAGATAATATCATCAACATATATTTGGCATACGAAAAATCTCCATTTATCCTTTTTGTAAAAAGGTGGGATCTATTACCCCAATTTCAAAGCCACGGTCTACTAAGAACTCCTTGAGATGATCATACCAAGCACGTGGAGCTTGCTTGAGCCCATAAAGAGCCTTATGTAGTAAGTAGACGTGGTTAGGAAATTTAGGGTCTTCGAAACCCGGAGGTTGTTTAACATACACCAATTCATTTAGTGGACCATTTAGAAAGCACTTTTAACATCCATTTGATATAAGACAATTTATGAGTAGATGCATAAGCAATTAGTAAGCGAATGGATTCAAGTCTAGCAACGGGGGCATAGGTTTCACCGTAGTCGACTCCTTCGATTTGGGTGTAGCCTTGTGCAACCAATCTTGCTTTGTTGCGGATGACTTGACCATGTGAGTCTTGCTTGTTCTTAAATATCCACTTGGTTCCAATGACATTATGGATGTGTCTTTGGGTCTTTCAACTAATGACCACACTTTGTTGCGCTCGAAGTTGTTCAACTCTTCATGCATAGCCGCAACCCAATCCATATCTTCAAGAGCATCATATACCTTGAGAGGTTCTAAGCTAGACAAACAAGAGACATGACCACAAAAGTTAGATAATTGATTGCGTGTGGACACACCCTACGATACTCCCAAGGATATTTTCTTTGAAGTGTTGTTGATAATCCAATTTTGATGCACGCCGGATGACCGGCGTTCCATGGCTTGACCAATTGTTTCACCAACACAAATATCTTCATCATTGCCTTCATCTTGTTCATGGTCAACCCGAAGTGGAGTTCTTGGAGTTGTGGGTTCATATGTTCTTGTTCACCACTAGAGTTGGGTGGGTCTTGACCATTTTCTTGTTCTTGTTCATGTATAGCTTGTTGATCAATTTTGAGGTGGATGGCTCAACTTGAGTAGAACTTGTTCCTTCTTCTTGAGTATCACAATAGGTTCTTCAATAGGAATAAGTTCTCCAATCCCATAGTTCTTATGGCTTGAGATGGAGTCATCACCTACATCATCATGATCAATATGCCCGCTTGGGAGCCATTATCCTCGACAAACTCCACATTCATAGATTCTTCAACACATCCGGTGGATATGTTGTAGACCCTATAAGCATGAGAGTTTGCGGCATATCCAACAAGAATACCATCAAAAGATCTAGATTCAAATTTAGCAATTTTGCAACCTTTAATGTAAACATGGCATTTGCAACCAAAACTCGAAAGTAAGACATTTGGCTTTTTACCGTGAGGAGTTCATATGGTGTCTTTTCCATGAGAGGACGAAAGAAGAGCCGGTTTGAGTAGTGACAAGCGGTGTTGATGGCTTCGGCCCAAAAGTTGTATGGGGAATGAAATTCGGCCACATAGTTCTTGCCATATCAATAAGAGTGCGGTTCTTCCTTTCGGCGACACCATTTTGTTGGGGAGTATATGCAGCGGAATATTGGTGTTGAATGCCCTCCCCACTTAGGAAATCATCCATAGTGTAATTCTTGAACTCCGTACCATTGTCACTTCTATTGCCAAAATCTTGGAGTCATATTGGCGTTGAACTAGGGTTGCAAAGTCAATGAATATCTTTTGAGTTTCACTCTTCTCTTGATGTAGAAAGTCCAACAATATCTTGAATAATCATCCACAATCACCAAACAATATTTCTTGCCACCAAGACTATCATATGTGGGAGGCCCAAAGATCCATATGAAGGAGCTCCAAAGGCCTCTTAGTGGAGATAATGGTCTTCTTGGGGTGATTCTTTTCATGCATCTTTCCGGCTATGCAAGCACTACAAGGACGATCTTTGGAAAAATTAACATCGGTTAGTCCTACCACGTGTCCACCCTTCACAAGAGTTTGTAAATTTCTCATACCGACATGGCCTAGCCGGCGATGCCAAAGCCACCCTTGTCGGATTTAGCCATTAGACACGTGGCAATTTGAGTGGTCTCTTTCGAGAAATCGACCACATACAAACCGTTCTCACGAAATCCAACAAAGGCTACTTTAAGAGATTGTGTGAAAAGGATGGTCACGTGGTATTTATTAAAGATAACGGTGTAACCGGCATTGCATAATTGACCAACGGAAAGTAAATTATATGAAAGGGATTCAACAAGGAGGACCTTCTCAATGGATAACTCCGGAGTGATCACTACCTTGCCATATCCCAATACCTTAAGTCTTGCATTGTTCCCAACGGTGACATGAGAGAATGTGAGTAATTGTTTCAATAAGCCCTTTACTACTTCTTTGCTTCCGGTCATATGAGATGAACACCCACTATCAATGAGCCATGAAGATCCACCGGAAGAAAAGCCCTACAAGAAATCAAGTCTTTGATTTAGGTACCCATTTTGGAATGGGTCCTCTTTTGTTAGTCACAAGGGTCTTTGGAACCCAAATAGCATAGTGATAATCATCTCCATATGAAGTGCCAACATATTTAGCAAAAACACAACCATTTCTAGATTTCATAAGAACATATGAAGGGTTATATTTTCCCGCAAAGTCATTGTGAGTGGCATTGCCCCTTGTGGCATCACCATCACAATGGGTTGCATTCTTGGCCAACTCCCCCTCCTTCACAAAAACAATATCTTTGGAAGGGGAAGTAGGCTTCTTCTTCTTGTTGTTGACCTTCTTGGACTTAGGTGTAAACCCAAGTCCTTCCTTGCCAACCACTCCCTTTTGATTGCTCAAAAGATCATTGAGGTTCTTCTCCCCTTGGATACAAGTGGCTAGACCCTTCTCAAGTTGGGCCTTCAACCTAGTGTTCTCCTCAATAAGAGATGCCTTCACACACAAAGGGTTAGAGTACAAGCATTTGCATCTTTATCATTATGAGATGTGGTGAAGCTAGCATAGATGTATTGAGCTTGTAGTTTAGCATATGACTCCTTGAGCTTGTGAGCTCACTTGAGGTCACCTTGTGGGTTTCCCTAAGTTGCTCAAAACTCTCAAAGAGTTTGTTATGACTCTCTACAAGCTCCTCATTTTTAATTTTTAGATCACTAGCAACTTGAATAGAGGTTTCACGAGTTTCTTTTGCCTTGGATAGATCCTTGGCTTGTGTCTCCTCAAGTTGCTCCCGGAACAATTGTTCCTCAACAAGTTGATCTTCTAGCTCACCAATTTTATCGGCATGATCACATGCATGCCCTTCGAGCTCACAAATCCTAACCTCCTTTTCCTCAAGAGGTTTTGGCTTCTCCATATTGATACAAGAGGCCTCAACCATTTTCTTGGTTGGACCTTGGAGTTTGTTCACAAAGAGGGTAATCTTGTCCTCACTCTCATTTTTCCCTACATCCTCAACACAATCCAATAGAGATGGGTTAGAGGAGATAATACTTTTAGGTGGGGAAATCACCTTTGTTTCCTTGGCCATAAGGCACATAGGCTTGGAGATCTTGTTGTCGTTGGGCGGAGAAGAGGGGTGCCAATGAAGGAGGAAGCTTGCCCATTGCAAGAGCCGCCATTCCTACTTCTTCACTTGAGTCATTATCCTCCTCGCCACCGGACTCGTACTCCTCTTGTGTGGATGCCACAAGAGCCTTTTGAGGTGATCTCTTGATGAAGGTAGGCTTGGGGTGGTATTTGTTCTTCTTTAGAATGAGTTGACCACCATGATCCTCCCTTCTCTCATAAGGGCAATCCTTCACAAGGTGATTGTCCTTTCCACAATTGAAGCACATTCTTTTCATTGGTGGGGAGGGGTTGCTCTTGAAATTCTTCTTGTTCCAAAACTTGGTGGCGGCAAGAGCAAGAACCTCATTGAGCTCACCCTCCAAATCTTCTTCACGATCAACAACCGTGCTTCTTCATATCTTGGATGTTCTCCACATGGGCCTTCAAGGCAAGATTCTTCGTGCCACGAATTTGGTTGATGGAAGACTTGGAAGTGGCCTTCAAGGTATCATAGGTGACGAATTGTGCCAATATGTCATTGGGAGACATTGTTTTGTAGTCCGCTCTTGCATGGAGATTCATCACCATATTTTCATTGTATGGAACAATGGTCTTGAGGAACTTGGCTTTGACCCATTCATCATCCATATCCTTCTTTCCATTTTCCCTCATGGTCACAACAAGCTTGGTGAGTCTTCGGAAGAGATCCGATGGTGTCTCTTCTTCTAGCATGATGAAGTTGTCCACTTGATGTTGAAGGATGGCGTCGTTGGAGCGTTGAATGCCCTCATTTCCTTCATATACCGATGAGAGAAAATCCCAAGCCTCCTTGGTGGTTTTGAGATTTCGCACTTGATCTTCATCATTGGCGGTCATGGCACTCTCAAGGATGTATTTGGCGTTTGCATCAAGTTGTTCATCAATCTCTTCTTGCTTGTCAAGTTGTGGGATCAACCGGGTTGTAACCTTGTAGACCACCCTCCAAAGATGCACCGATGAGCTGCGAAAATAAGACTCCATAGATTTCTTCCAAGTGAAATAACGAGTATTATCAAGCTTAGGTGGCGGTCTACTTAGGTTGGTTATATGAGGTTGGGTGGGTGGAACTTGAGTGAGATATGAAGTAGGTGGAGCAAAGTTATGAGGGGGCTTCTCATTAATTTTAGGTTTCTCTTGTTATCCTTATCAACCAAGGCCTCAACGATAGAGGCACCGGTTGATGAGGAGGCATTTTGATTATTAATGACCCGAGTACACCTCGTCCACCATTTTGCCTTTCATGAACCCAAAGAGTTTAATCATGGCATTCATGGTGACCGGGGCATTATCATCGGGTAGGGTTATCCCCGCTTCACTTAGTTCTTTCTCAAGTTTTCTTGATCATTTTTCTCTTGTTGTTCCTTAGCAAGTTTTAACTCCTCCTCGCTAGTCATCCTCCTCTTTAGGCTGTTAAACCCTTAATAAAGAGACCTTGCTCTGATACCAATTGAAAGGATCGAGTAGGTTGACTAGAGGGGGGGTGAATAGGCAACTACAAATTTTCTTTTTCTTTTAATCAAATTGGGAATTGCTCAAATATAAGTTCTCTAGATATGCAACTAGGTGAACAATCCTATATGATGAGCAATAAACAAGCTAGCAAGATATTCTAAACAAGTTAAGCTAGCAATACAAGTAAAGGAAGGTTAAGAGATAACCACACGGTGACGCGGAGAATTCCCGAAGTTCACTTCCCAATGGAAGCTACGTCTTCGTTGGAGCGGTGCGGGGTCACAAGTGAGCCCGAATAGCCTTGATATGGCACACCGTATCTCCCTCGTGTTATCCTCCAATGAGGAGTTCCACGAGCCACTATATGATGCCCTCGAGGTCGGCAACAAACCTTTACAAGGATGAGGCACACTCCACAACCGAATTGGAGGCTCCCACCGAATTCCCGCGGCTCCCAAAGCCACAAGAATCACAAGGCCAAGGCACGCATCCACAACTCAATTGGAGGCTCTTGGCTTTTCCCGTGGCTCCCAAAGCCACGAAGAACACAACTTCCGTCTAGGGTTCAACGAACCCAAGAGGTAACAAGATCCGCTAGGGATTAGTGGGGGAATCTAAATTGCTTTGGTGGAAGTGTAGATCAAGACCTCCTCCGTCACTCCTCAAAGTATGAAGGTGTTTGGACCGATGGAGTGGGAGATCTTAGAGGTTGAAGCTTTGCAACAATGGTGGAAAGAGATTTTCAAAGCCTAGCTTCTTTGGAGAAGAAGACTAGTATATATAGCTCCACACAAAAAGTGGCCGTTGGCTAGTTTTCTGCAGACGTGTGGTACTATCGGACCAAATGGACCGGTACTACCGAACGGCAGAAAGCAGCAGTCAACGCTTTTGACCAGGCGACGCGAGCGCCCGGTACTACCGGCGTTCCCACTGGTACTACGGAGAGCGCAGGATCGGTACTACCGGAAAGATCTCCAGTACTACCGCTTAGGAATTACCCAAAACCAGTAGCATTTGGCGTTCGCCGTACCTGGCTCGGTACCATGTCCGGTACTACCGAGCTCGCTCGGTACTACCGGGCCGTTTCATCCGGTACTACCGGAGCCAGGAAAGTGTGCCAAACACAGTGTATTTCAGGGAATGGATGGCTGTGGTGTGCATATTTGGTCTGTGCAAAATATGTAGACAAGATTGATTCCGCCCAAACCTCCACAACGGATCCCGCTCTTGATAGTACGGTTTTCCTATAAGGTAAAACCTAGGAAACTACAACTTCTTGCTTGACGCTTGTAGAGGAGAAAACCCACCACCATGTGTGAAAATATAAGATGTACCTGTAAATCTTTTAGCACAGAATTAGTCCGCTTATTGTGTTGTCAAAAAACATCAAAAACATATAGGGATAGAAATGTCCTTTCAAAGAGCGAAGCGGTTTTCTCATCCATTTTATATTTCTTTTCCAAATAATGTGGGCATGATTGGACTTTTACTGGGAGTATAGACTAGGTACCCATACCGTGGCAGGAGAGGGACATCTGTGAAAAAAATTGCCCCTTGTCGTCTGCGCGTAGGGCGACCTCCTTCCCTTGCAAGTTGAAACACCGCACCCCCCCCCCCCCCCCCCCCCCCCCCACACCCCACCACCACACCCCTCCTTCCTCTCTCTCACACAATAATAAGAAACATATCTTAGTCTCAATAAATCCGTGAAACTAATGCCTTGCTTTACCCCTTTTGTGTCGGATCAATCAAAATACTTCCATCGGTCTGATCCCCGCACACTCGGATTCGGGGGCTCATCTTGCCTTCCACAAGTCCGATCGCCACACATTCGGACTCAGGGTCTTAGCGCTTTCTTTCGTCGTAGACTATTTCTTGTATCACGTACAAAGCTTTGAGCTGTCTGAGTTCCGATTTTCTGTCGACGTACTGAAACCTACAACATTCAAAGATCGAGATGTCACCTAGAGGGGGGGTGAATAGGCATTTTTTAAATCAATTACGTATTTGGCTTGAAAGAATGCGGAAATAAACTATCATTTAGTTTTCAATCACAAATCCTAAATATGCTAGGCTCAACTAAGTGTACCAAAAAAATTAAGCTAAACAAGATGACACAAGAGATATATCACAAGTGATAAACTAGATATATATAACTTTAAGTACGAAGGCTATCACAAGGAAGTAAACTTGACTATAGAAATAACCGAGTCACGCGGAGACGAATATGTATCTCGATGTTCCCTTCCACGAAGAAAGGTAGTCACCGAGGACACTCGTACGCCACGAAGGCTCACCTTCTTCTCCAAGCCCCACATGAAGAAAAGGGCCTTTTTCTTACGGTTAGCTTTTCCTCCACTCCGGAGATGGCAAGCTCCACAACCACTTCACAATCCCAGGAAGGAGAAGACCCGGGCCTCTTCACAATCTTCCACGAAGATGTCACCGCGGTCACAATCACCAAACCATCTAGGAGGTCACCCTCCAAGAGTAACAAGCACTCAGGCTCTCACTCAAACTAATCGAACCGGGAGCTCAAAACTATGCAACAAATGCAAAGCAAGAACACAAGTGGTGCTCAAATCCTTCTCTCTCAAGTTCCACCAAAGCAACAAGTTCTAGGGAGGAATAGAAGAGGAAGAACAATGGAGGAGGTCAACCAATGACTCTAAGATCTACTCCCTCCGTTCTAAATTAGATGACTTCCATTTGTCCAAATGTGGATGTATCTATACTTTTAACGTGTCTAGATACATCCGCATGTGGACAAATGGAAGTCATCTAATTTGGAACAGAGGGAGTAAATCCCAAGGGGTTCCCTCACTAAGAAGGGAATTTGATTGGTGAAGATGTGGATCTAGATCCCCCCTCTCTCTTTTTCCCTCAGAAAGATGAACGAATCATAGGAGGAATGGAGAGGAAGCAAGGTTTCTTCAAGGTCTACAATGGAGGTGAGAGAGTGTCAAAAAGCTAGGAAAACCGTTGGGGAAGAAGGCCTATATATAGGGAAAGAAGAACTCTTCCCGGTACACAGTTTTTCGCACTTTCCGGTGTCAGATCCAGAACAGTTCGGAATTCATACCGACTTAGAAACAGCTATTGGACTCACCCAGAATCGCCCGGTCTATACTCGGAATTCATTCTGGATTATTCTGGTACCAAACCCAGAAAATTCTGGTTCTGAATCCGGATTCCAAAACAGGAAAACCAGTCAAACGGAAAACACAATATGTTTTGCATACCGAATCTGTTTTCGATGAAATTGAGCTTGTTTTGAACATAACAACAAGCTCTAGCTCCTCATGCAGAGAAACAACTAATAAAATTAAGGAGGATAGAACCAAAAGGGGAAAGGTTTAACCTCTCTATAAAAGAACTGGTAAAACCTCCAACACCAAAAAACACAATAAGTTTTTCATACGAAATCCGTTTTTGGTAGACTTAATCTTGTCATGAAGATGACAACAAGTTCTAAAACCTCAACCAGAGAAAATACAAATAAGAACCAAGAAAGATGGTATCAAATATGCAAAGGTTGAGCTCTATATGAACGATGCGAACAAGTTACTAACCCGAGAACTCCCTTGATAGTACGGTTATCAAACCTATAACCCGGTATCCCAACGACCACCTTGCGACCGGCAAATAGAAAATGTATCAAAGTTATACCTTTGCCTTGCGCATTTTACTTGAGTTATATGATGACGATCATGCCCGCCTCAAGATGGAACATCTTTCTTGACTTCATTTGCTTGGTGAAGACTTGCAAATTGTTCCCTCATACTCCACTATGGGAAAGCATCATTTAGATATATCTTCACGTGTCCATTACACCAAAATGGACGGCAAGATTCAAGCATGTGATTTTCGAGATGCTCATCTTGAACTTGCACTTCCCAATCTTGATGACAATCAATACTTGATGTCATCCTTTTGATGCAAGCCCATGGAAAGATGCCTAACCACATATAGAAACACCAAACACATATATCATGGGTTAGTTCAGAAAGCAAAATCGACAATTTCTTACCATACCACAAGATCACTTGATCCCACTTGGTACACCATATATGCTTTGTGAGTTGATCAACTTGAATCCAATCTTTTTTACTTTGTCTTGATCAACCTCGTATCTTCTTCTATACTTCATTATGATGATCTCTTGGAGGTAAGCATAAATTCTCACACAATCTTCATTTCTCCAAGACACACTTTGCCAAAGGCTCAACTCTCACATGACCATTCTTCAGATCACACCTTGAGATAACTTTTCATAGACTATTTTTAGAGTCCGTATTGATGGGGAAACCGACTTAGGGAGGATTTCGGCCCTTTTCCAAGGATGCACGAAATTCCCTTGAGTCTCCCCATAATACAACCCTAGGTCGTCGTTTTAGGGTTTGGGTTTTGTTTAGTTGAAAGTTAGCCATTGTTGCAACTTTGCCGTACTTCGTCTGTGTCAGATCGACCAGATTAAGACCGCCTTTCGGAACCCCACTTTCAATATAATCATTCATCTTTATTCGCAATATCTTGATTGCCAATCTTAGTTCTTGACGCCACCCAAATCGTAGTATCACATCTCATCGAAAGATCGGACACCTTTGCCTCTATCAAGTGGTATCAGAACCAGGTTGCTTGGTGAGATTTACTGTTTTACTAGTTTAGATTGCATCTTCATACCTACAGTCCACGAAAAAGCCAAAAATACAATTAGGGTTAGATCATCCTGTCCTACAACCAGTTCGAAGCCTCTCGCATTTTCTTTTCAGTGCATTGCATTGTTGAATCTTCGTCTGCATCGTCGTGTTGAGTTGCTCGTCTTAGTGTCTAGTCCCGTAGAGTTTCGAGTTCTTTGCATATTAGTCACGCCGCCGCCAGACAACTCGCCACCACCATACATCACCGACACCACCACCCATCTACACCGCCACCACCACAATCTAGCCGCCGCCCCCACCATCTAACCGCCGCCACCACCCAGCTATACCCGCCGCCACCACCCATCCATATACCCTTCCTGGACTAGGGTTAGGATTTTGTGTAGGTTTCGGTCTGTTTGATTCGCGTGATCCTTGTTATCTCTGTTTCCTTTCTGTTTCGGTTTGTCTTAGTTAAAAAAAAGAGAAAAAAAAGAGGAAAAAAGTCAATCCGCATCCAAGTTGGATTTCCAGCGATTTCTACTAGTCGGGTCCGATTTCAGTCCGAATTGGCCTAGTTTTCTCAGTTTTGGTTGTCCGGACTTTGAAAAATCATAACTTTTGCATACGAAATCTGTTTTCGACGTTCAACCACTCAAAATTTGCAGAAAAAAGTTCTCATAATTGCCAAAAGAGTGCGGGAACATTGAGTTTTTGTCACTTTTGTGAAAAAAGTTTGGAAATTTTTGTGATCTCCACTTATATCTTGCTTTTGAGCTATCCATGTGTGCTTGTTGTTGCCGCGCCTTGACTTTGTTGGTGCTATAGGCTCGCGTCTCTAGTACGGTCTAGCCTAGGACCAGCACGTTACCGTCTTTGAGCGTTTATTCAACTTGCATTCCTGATTTGATTATTGCTAATCCTTGCTAAGCCTTCCCAAAGCTCCACAGATTTCTACACCGTGTGTTGTGACGTTCCCTGGCAATCGCTTCATCTAATCTTCAGTGAGAGTTGACACCGTTTGTTGCCAGTCACCTCCTGCAGCTTGGTGAGAACTTGTAAGAGCTTTGTTTTTGGTTTGACGGATTACACGCTCTTCCACACATAGTAGTTGCTAGGAACATATTCTTGTGATATGTTTTTTGTTGTCTACTAACCATGAAAGGATCCGCTGATGAGTGGTAGAACTTGACGAACAAAGAGATGCACACTAAATTCGCCACGATGGTGATGGAGAACACGCAGGACATCGACAAAAGACTTGGTGAGGCGCTTGACAAGATAGGCGGCCTTGAGCAAAGTTTTGATACCAAGCTCGACACCAAGTTCCAGGAGTTGTTAGCTCGCCTACCACCACCTGCTGTTGCCGCTGCTGCTCCTCGCGCATCGCATTCTACCGGTTGAGCGCGACGTGTTCCCCTCGACCCAGGACAACATTCGGGTGTTGCCGCCGCTGCTGTCGATGACCACTTTGACTACTATGAGGGGGAGGATGAGAATGAGGACGACGATGTCCTGCGACAAGCCCCTGGGCGTCCGCGTCCCCACATTCGCAATGCTCATGCTGCACCATGCCCTCGGGTATTGAACGATGATGATCATGTCGCTAAACTAAAATTAAGTGTTTCACCGTTTGAGGGTAGATATGATCCTGATGCTTATCTTACATGGGAATTAGAAACTGAACAACGCTTAATTTGCATGCTTACATTATCCGGACGATAGATGTGTTAAAGCTGTTGTTTGTGAATTTACTGGTTTTGCCTCTATTTGGTGGTCTGAATATTGTAGAGTGCATCCTAATGACATTCCCACCACTTGGATTGTTTTAAAAGCTGCTATGCGTACTCGTTGGGTGCCTCCATATTATCAACGTGATTTACTTCAAAAATTGCAGCACCTAAAACAAGGCAAAAAATTTGTAGAAGAATATTATCAGGAATTGCAAATTGGGTTAATTAGATGTGGTGTTATTGAAGATACTGAACCTATGCTTGCATGTTTTAGGGGTGGGTTAAACAAAGAAATTCAAACAATTTTGGAGTATAAGGAGTATCATACCATCACCCGTTTGTTCCATCTTGCTTGTATTGCTGAACGTGAAGTGCAAGATCGGCAGACTTCGTGGACTAATTTTTTTGCAGAACGGTCTACTTCATGGACTACTCGTGCACGTTCTACACGCACCACAGTACCTCCTGCTAGTTCCGCTGGCCTGCCCAATAAAGACATGAAAAGCAAGGCACCACCACCCTCTCGGAGTGGACTTTTCGGTTCCACGCAGCCTTCATCGTCCACGGCTTCCACGGGACACACTAGTAAAATCCAGTGTCACCGCTATGATGGTTGGGGTCATTATGCACGTGAGTGTACCAATAAGTGTGTGATGATAGCTCACGAAGATGACGGGTACGCTTCCGCTAGTGATTATGATGAGGAGACTTTGGCTCTTATTGCGCATGAGGAAAAAGATGGCAGTGGCTCTGATCAAGATGTGTAATGCATGGCTGCGGACGCCGCCGAGAGGTATGAATCATTAATTGTTCAACGAGTTTTGAGTGTGCAGGTCACTAAGACTGAACAAGAGCATCGGCATACTCTGTTCCATACGAAGGGCGTCGTCAAAGAACGTTGTATCCGCATCATCATTGATGGAGGAAGCTGCAATAATTTGGCAAGTCTCGAGATGGTGGAGAAATTAGCACTTCAAACCAAGCCACACCCTCGGCCTTACTACATCCAATGGTTCAACAATAGCGGCAAGGTGAAAATATCGCGCACAGTTCGCGTGCATTTTACTATTGCTACATATACTGATTTTGTAGATTGCTATGTGGTACCTATGCAAGCATGCTCTCTTTTACTTGGTAGACCATGGCAATTTGATAAAAATTATGTACATCATGGTAGTACAAATCAGTATACTTTTGTTCATAAGGATAAAAAAATTGCTTTACTTCCTATGTCTCCTGAACAAATTTTGAAAGATGATATTGCTAGAGCTAGTAAAGCGAAAAAACAAGAGCAACAAAAGAGTGAAAATCAGATTGTGGCGAAAGAATTTGTGCAGCAACATAAGCATAATAACTCTTCATCTACTAATGTTGCTAACAAAAATTAAATTGACTAATCCATGTTACTTAGCCACAAGTCCGATATTTCTGATTTGGATGTTAATGAATCTGTTTGCTATGCCATTGTTTGCAAAGAGGTACTGTTTTCATTTGAGGATATGCCTCCCTCTTTGCCTCCTTCTGTTGCTAACGTTTTGCAGGAGTTTGCGGATGTTTTTCCAAGTGCCGTGCCGCCGGGATTACCACCTATTCGAGGAATAGAACACCAGATTGACTTGATTCCCGGTGCATCATTACCGAACCGTGCGCCTTACCGCACAAATCCTGAGGAGACAAAAGAGATTCAACAAAAAATTCAAGAACTGCTCGATAAAGGTCATATTCGTGAGTCTCTTAGTCCGTATGTTGTTCCTATTATTTTGGTACCTAAGAAAGATGGGTCGTCTCGCATGTGTACTGATTGTAGGGCTATCAATAATATCACAATTCGTTATGGACACCCTATACCACGTTTGCATGATATGCTTGACGAGTGGAGAGGATCGACTATGTTCTCTAAGGTTGATTTGCGTAGTGGTTACCACCAAATTCGCATGAAACTAGGAGATGAATGGAAAACATCATTTAAAACTAAGTTCGGTTTATATGAGTGGTTAGTCATGCCTTTCGGTTTAACTAATGCTCCTAGTACTTTCATGAGATTAATGAACGAAGTTTTGCGTGCTTTCATTGGTCGATTTGTTGTGGTTTATTTTGATGATATTCTTATATACAACAAATCTTTGGAGGATCATTTGACTCATTTGCGTGCAGTTTTTGATGCTTTGTGTGCTACACGTTTATTTGGTAGCCTTGAGAAGTGCACCTTTTGCACCGATCGAGTTGCGTTTCTTGGCTATGTTGTTACATCGCAGGGCATTGAAGTTGATCTCGCAAAGATTGAGGCGATTTGGAGTTGGCCGTGTCCTACAACGGTCACCCAAGTGAGTAGTTTTCTTGGCCTCACTGGGCTCTATAGGCGTTTTGTCAAAGATTTTGGTTCAATCGCAGCGCCATTGAATGAGCTTACAAAGAAGGACGTGCCCTTTTTTGGGGCGATGCACAACAGGATCGCGTTCATGATGTTGAAAGATAAGTTAACACATGCACCCTTGCTCCAACTTCCTGATTTTAATAAGATGTTTGAGCTTGAATGTGATGCTAGTGGAATTGGTTTGGGAGGTGTGTTGTTACAAGAGGGAAAACCTATTGCATATTTTAGTGAAAAATTGAGTGGGCCTAGTCTGAACTATTCTACTTATGATAAAGAATTATATGCTCTTGTTCGGACACTAGAAACATGGCAACATTATTTATGGCCTAAAGAATTTGTTATACATTCTGATCATGAATCTTTGAAGCTTATTCGTAGTCAAGCAAAACTGAATCGTCGACATGCTAAATGGGTTGAATTTATTGAATATTTTCCTTATGTCATCAAACACAAAAAGGATAAAGATAATGTTATTGCTGATGCTTTGTCTCGACGTTACACTATGCTTTCACAACTTGACTTCAAATTTTTTGGGTTGGAGACCATCAAAGATTTGTATATGCATGATGCTGAGTTTAAAGATGTGGTGCAGAATTGTAAGGATGGTAGAACATGGAACAAATTCATCCTTAGTGATGGATTTGTGTTTCGTGCTAACAAGCTATGTATTCCAGCTAGCTCTGTTCGTCTTTTGTTGTTACAGGAGGCGCACGGAGGAGGATTAATGGGACACTTTGGCGTCAAGAAAACTGAGGACGTACTGGCTACGCATTTCTTTTGGAAAAAGATGAGACGGGATGTTGAACGATTTGTTGCTCGCTGCACTACTTGTCAAAAAGCTAAGTCACGACTTAATCCTCATGGTTTATACATGTCGTTACATGTACCTAGTGTTCCGTGGGAGGACATATCCATGGACTTTGTTTTAGGTTTACCTCGAACAAAGAAGGGGAGGGATAGCATATTTGTTGTTGTGGACAGATTTTCAAAATGGCACACTTTATTCCATGTCATAAAAGTGACGATGCTGCTAATGTTGCTGATTTATTCGTTCGTGAAATTATTCGCTTGCATGGTGTGCCAAATACTATTGTTTCAGATCATGATACTAAATTTCTTAGCCACTTCTGGAGATGTTTATGGGCTAAGTTGGGGACTAAACTGCTTTTTAGTACTACATGTCACCCCCAAACTGATGGACAAACTGAAGTTATTAATAGAACATTATCTACCATGCTTAGGGCTGCTTTGAAACATAATTTAAAATTGTGGGAAGAATGTTTGCCTCATATAGAATTTGCTTATAGTCGTTCTCTGCATTCTACCACTAAGATGTGCCCTTTTGAGATTGTGTATGGTTTTGTTCCTCGTGCACCTATTGATTTATTGCCTCTTCCATCTACGGTGCAAAATAATTATGATGCTACACAACGTGCTGAACTGATTCAAAAATTGCATGCGACAACTAAAGAGAGAATTGAGCGCATGAATGCTAATTATAAAATTTATGGGGATAAAGGGAGAAAGCATGTTGTATTTGATGTTGGAGATCTTGTTTGGTTGCATTTGCGCAAAGATCGTTTTCCTGATTTGCGCAAATCCAAGTTGATGCCACGAGCTGCTGGTCCATTTAAGGTGCTATAAAAAATAAATGACAATGCATATAAACTTGATCTCCCTGCAGACTATGGGGTTAGTCCCACATTTAACATTGCAGATTTGAGTCCCTACTTTGGTGAAGAAGATGAGCTTGTGTCGAGGACGACTTCAATTCAAGAAGGGAAGGATGATGAGGACATCCCACCTACAGTCACAACTACTAGTCCTACAACTATATAAGGAGCTATTACTCGAGCTCGTGCGCGTCAACTTAATTATTAGGTACTTTCGTTCCTAGGAACTATTCCAAATATACATGAGAATATGCTACTGCCTAAATCAGATATGTTTGTTACTCTTAGGAACAATGGACCTAGCAAAGGAGAGAAGGACAAGCACTGGAGCATGATGGTTCATGGAGATGGCAGCAAGCATGCGAGGAGTGGAGATGACGCTACAAATGGAGACTTGGACGAAATACTTCAAGATCACACTTCATATTTTCGTCCATAGTGTTATATGGTGTTGCGTCACCTTGATATTTGGGCCAGGCCCATGTATTTTCGAGATACCTTTTCATAGACTATTTTTAGAGTCTGTATTGATGGGGAAACTGACTTAGGGAGGATTTCGGCCCCTTTTCCAAGGCTGCAAGAAATTCCCTTGAGTCTCCCCATAAATACAACCCTAGGTCGTCGTTTTAGGGTTTGGGTTTTGTTTGGTTGAAAGTTAGCCATTGTTGCAACTTCGCCGTACTTCTTCTGTGTCAGATCGACCAGATTAAGACTGCCTTTCGGAACCCCACTTTCAATATAATCATCTTTATTCGCAATATCTTGATTGCCTATCTTAGTTCTTGCTTGTTCTCGAATGATTGCAGGAGCTAGACCTGAGTGGTTGGGTCGACTATGCTACGACGCTGTCAATAACCTCCCCGAGTTGGTGTAGCGATTGCTAAGGCGCAACGTCCTCGCACGTTTGTAGTCGGATCGTCAACATCGACGCCACCCAATTCGTAGTATCACATCTCATCGAAAGATCAGACACCTTTGCCTCTATCAAGGGTTTTCGGGAGGAGGAGAATATATAGGCGAAAGTGCGGCGCGAGGAGGAACCCGAGTGACGAGGTTATGCTCTGCGTGTACCCCAGCTTAAGGGTACCTGGTGCACGTGATGATCAAATAAGCCCAAAGATTAATCAAAGCCCACGAAGGAAGGCCTAAAACGAAGAGTGTTTTCCAAGTTAGATCAAGTTATAGTCGGTTAAGGCTTTCCATATATGTAACCTTGGTCGGTCATGTTTCCCGAGACCCAGCCTCCTATATAAAGGCTGGGAGGGTGATCGATCTAGGCAAGCAATCCATAGCCACCAAAACCTCGGCGAGATCAGCAGCTCGTCGAACCATTGTAACCCTCATATTCATACCATAAATACAGACAAGCAGGAAGTAGGGGTTTTACCTCACTCGAGGGCCCTGAACCTGGGTAAATCCAGCTTGTCAGCCGTCGATTCCACCGATACTACGCGTTCTCTACCACACAATCAACCCTAGGTATAGCAACCATGGGATTTGCCGAGGGCACACCTCGACAATTGGCGCCGTCTGTGGGAAAAGGTAGTATTGGGCTCACGGTTTCGCCGGTTTCATCATCAAGCGGCCACCCGACGATCGCATCTGCACAAGGTAACTCGCCTACTGCATCATCAATGTAACATCCCAAGATTTTGGAATGTTCAAAAATCACTAAAAATTTAAAACTTTTGTTTGGATAAAATAAATTTTCAAAATCATGCATGGCATGCATCATCATCATGTGTTTGTTGCATTTCTTTGATTTTTCATTTGAGTTAAAGGAACAAATAATGCTTATGTGCAATAAAAGCACAAAACTATTTTCTATTTTCCTATAGGAACAAACTGTGATAAGGGGCTTTATTTTTATAAACTATAACTCACAGGATTTTTCCTGTACTTTATGTTCTCCGTTTGGAGTTATTTTGCTACTTCAAATGCAGAAAACAGGAAATAGAAAAAGAAAAAAAAAAGATTTGGACCAGCCAGCAAACCAGCCAGTCTCGGCCCAAGAAGGTGACCAGCCCAAGCCAACCCAACACCAACTCGAGCCCATCTCCACCATCACGTACATCATGTACCTGGGAAGATACTCCAGGACGAACTCGAGTTCGTTCCTAACCAGAACAGCCCCACCAAATCTTTGTTTCCTCTTGTTTCTCTCGTCCGTTTGCCACGAGACTTCGTGCTATATAAACCCCCAAACCCTAGCTATCTTTTCCCCCGACCTTCCCCAAAAACCGGCCGCCAGACTGCCCAAATTTTGGGTCGAGATCGATCTACCGCCGCCGCTGCCATTGACGAGGTGCGAGGATTTTGGCCGTCGACTCGCACAACTCCAGCATCTCTAGCCTTGCAAATACTTTCACCCTTGTTAATCCGCATCTTCTAAAAAATTTCTTTTTGGAAATGGTGGAGCAGAGCACTCGTTATCGTCGCCGGAGCGCCGCCGGTACAGAACTCGGAGACCAGCCGCTGCAGTCGTTTGCATCAGCCGGAGACGTCGCCGAGTACGCCGTTGAGTTCGCCGTGATCACCTCCGTCGATTTATGCCGTTGCCAATCCGGGAGGAGCAGCAGCACGCCGTCTACAACCGCAACCAAGCCGCTGCTCGTCACCGTCATCTTCTCCGGTGAGCACCGTGGCCTGCCATGGCTGAAGTCGTTTCCGTCCGTAGGATCGACGATCAACGGTCGCGATTAGAACACTTGATGAAAGGGTATGGGCGAATCAGACGCCGCCGTGTGGCAGCTGAGTCAGCGCCGCGTCATCGCTGCGTCAGCGCCACGTCGCCAGCCGAATCAACCTGGTCAACATGTTTTCAGAAAATATGCGTACCTTGTAAAATTCATATCTGGAGTTTTACTCGTCCAAAAATTATGTTCTTTATATCAAAATGCTCAGAAAATTGTGTAGAACACAATGGACAAATAAAATAGCCTTTTCGCATCTTTCATATTAACGTTATTTACAGAGGTTTAAAATTAGTATTTTAGCTAGTCAAAATTGTTTATTTTGTTAAACACATTAAAATGTGGTCATGAGCATCATGCATATAGTGCATATCAGAGAAATAAATATAATATTTATTGCTTGACTTAAATTTGTGTCACCTCTGCATTTTATCATGCATACATAATTTTTGTAATGCCATTTATGTGTTGTATTGATTTCGTGCGTGTTGCTTGTTTAGATTGTGAAGAGTGCAAAGCGTGCTGTGAGTGTTGCAGCAACACGAACGACTACGAAGGCAAGTGAATAACTTGCACAAGCATAAATGACCTACTATTTTGTTTTATTGCATTAGTAGATATTTCAGTAGTATGCATGACAGGTACTACTATATTATATTATGCTATGCAACCCTTGTAGGATAGCCATATGACAACCTTGGTAGTGACCTATTATAATTTAGTGGAAGTACATGCTGCAAAAATGTTTGTTTTATTGTAGATGTGATATTTAAAAACTCCACTAAATTAATTTACTGCCTGGGTGGATTGGTTGATAGAGGAGGATGTGAGTGGAGTGGCTATTCATGGGTCATGTCTATGGCTGTCTTGTTTACGCTCACTTGTGGATTGCCACCCAGGGTATAGAGATTTTAAGTCACTTCATGTTTGTTGCCGAAGCGTGCAACCACTAGTCATATGGGCTCTGTCTTGACGGAGTATGTTGTGTGGACCTGGGTCAGTGAGATCTGAAGATGTAGCGGGATAGGTGGGCAGTGATCTCGCTAGTAGTACCATGGGAAAATACTTCTGAAAAGTCTAGTCTCGATCTTCTTCTTTTCCTTATCACTAAATGAGTGTAAAGGATAGTTTGGGTTGATCGGGTCTAGTGGTGAAAGTGCACCAGCTCTGCAGAGTGTGTCGAACTAAGATCTTAGCCGTGTCCCCGGTTATGGACAATGCGTGTCTTCGAACATTGTAGTGTATGGAAAAATCTCATCATTCCAATTTCATAATAAAATTTGATGGGTGAACTCGGGTTAAATGAGACACTGGATGCGTCCAGGGTTGTGTCTCATAGTGTTGCTGAGAATTAAAAATGCTTTACGAAAAGTAGGACAAAATTGGCTTTATGCAATAGCCTTGAACTCCACCAGCCATATAAGCATGTAGAAATAGTCTTGCCAATTTATATTCCACCAGTATTCACTTGCCAGCCAGTCGAACGGCATCTGACCCAAACATTTTGGGCTGCAACTTACATGTTGCAGGTTCGTCCGATCAGGAGTGACGTCGTCAGTCTTCGAGCTTACAACCAACATGTTCGCCAGTGGCGCATGGAGATGATGGAGCTCCGTGTTATATTTACTCTGCGTGTGAACTCTGAATAAGTGTTGAACAATTTATTGTTTCAAGCTAGCCTTTGGCTATGCGCAGTTGTAATAAAGTATGTTATGGATCATTTGTACTTGCGTTGTAATAATTTCTGACATTGATGCATGATATTACAATCTGTTGGTGAGTGCAAGTCTTATTGATCCAGAGACTGGCATATTTCGCAAAGTACCTATGCTTTTTAAGCAAGGGTGCTACAATCAAAAAGCAAATCACCGACCACCATTGCAAACAGCAACTCGCCGGCAAGATCTACCAGCATCAATTCAAAAAGCGATCACTCGCCAAAATCTCCAAGGAGGCTCACGCCGCACTCGATGGAAGCTCAACAAGCCTTTGCCGGACTCGAATCAGGTTTGGATATTACGGTTGGAAAATTTAACTTCTTTGTCGATAAAGATGGTGTGCAGGACCTGTTAGACCCACTCGACGTGGAGACACTCAACATGGAGACAATCGACAACGCTTCGACTGCAACACCATCCATCTTGGGCGCGACATCGTCACAGATCGTCCCGATCCAATCGCCAAGCGACTCTGCAACGTCCATGACCTCGCAAGAGTTCCGTGACGAGGTAGCGAAAAGATTTGGAAGAAGCGAGATCGAATCTGCGTACCGCCCAAACAATTCAATCGAGTCACTCGACAAGTCGTCGACTGCAACGACGTCGCGGGGAACGAAGAGAACATAGACGACAACATATACCTCGCCGATCTCAACGGCCCAGAAATCCGTGCCAGCCACGAGATATTCACCTGCGACGCAGACAGCCTGGACAAAGCACTCGAAATATACTCGATTGCGACAGAAACCCCAACAAGCAAAGCAACTCCAACATGAGCCTGGATGACGACGCCGAATCCATAATGCGCATTAGCAGCACATGGGAGAAGATCGGGTGGTACCGTATCAGGTATACACCGCGAGTACAGCAGAAACATCAGCAGCCGCAACATGCCGTCGACCTACAGAATACCCTTGCACAGTCACCATGCCAGACGGAACAACCACGCTGACCATCACCGCAGAGATGGCGGAAAAAGTGAGCAAAGTAATCGAAAGCTGCACAATGCTACCAGCAAACGCAACTCCGGAAGAGGTATTGACCTTACAATATTTCCAATGGCAAGAATCGATACGGTTAAGAACTACCGAGCAGTACTCGAAGAACGCAAAAAGCAAGCCAGCATATCGAGTGCTCGACGAAGAGCATTGTCTAAATTCAACAGGCAGAAACGACCCCGGGTAGGTCACGATTCATAAACCTCGGAGACGCAGATCGTGCAGCGGTCACTCGAAACCTAAACCCAGCCTTTATGGCAGTCGACGCGGAAGGAGTTCCCATACCTACTGAGCCAGCCGGGGCGCTGATGACGCTAGGCACCTATCTCAGAACAATCGAACCTCCTGCAGGAGACCCAAAGAGGGATCAGCACCTCCAACTGTACAAACAACTGGCAATAGCAGCACAAGCCATACAGCATCCACAAGCAACTCCAAGGAGAGATACAGATCGGGACCGTCGCAGTCGAAGCCCTCGGGGAAGGAGCAGTCGAAAAAGCTCACGTCATCGTTCCAGTAGGAGCCACTCGAGGAGGTCATACAGCAACAGCTCAGACTCGGAAGCAGAAATCGGGCCATGTGGAGCGCTATGCTTCACTCGACGGATCCGGGAGGCTCGTATGCCCAAGAAATTTTCGCTAGCTACCACGCCTAAGTTCAACTGCAAACAAGAGCCATCAGGCTGGCTAGAAGATTACAGGCTGGCAGTCGGATGTCAGCGCGGTACCACAACTACAGCTATGCAGTACATACAACTTATGATGGAAGGAACGGCTCGCGATTGGCTCAAATCGCTACCCGAATCATACTACGATTCGTGGGAACACTTCAAGGTGATTTCATCAAATACTTCGAGCCTCTATGTGAGCGCCCCAAAACCTTCGAGGAGCTCCGGACCTGCAAGCAAAAGTCAGATGAATCTCTGAGATCGTACATACGGCGGTGGACCACCATCCGTAACTCAGTAGGCAACGTATCAGAAGATAGGGCAATCGACGCCTTCAAAAACGGACTCTGGAGGGAAGACTTCAAAGAAACACTTGGTCGAGAAGACCCAAAGACAATGGCCGCACTCATGGTACTCGCAACAAAGTGGGCAGACGGAGAAGACTCCGTACGAGGCACTCGACCCGTAGCATCACATGAAAATCACGAGGGGGCAGTCGAGACCGCAGAGATAGCTACAGAGATGATCGAAGGCGCAAACGCAAGAATCGTTATCACGACGATGACCATCCAAACTTCATCGCAGCAGGCTTTGTCCAGTCAAGGGACAGTCGCGACCAAACTGACAGACGACCCGACGATCATCGTGATAATCGAGATCATCACAGACGACGCCGAAATCGAGACCACCGTACAGACGATCGACGTGACAGTCGAGACACAGACGCGACGACCGATAGCTACAGAAGGCCAGAGTGGCGCAGGCGAGCAGACAAAGATCCTGAGCGTCAATCGAAGAAAGATGGACGATTATTGCAGGTTCCATCTTTACAAAGGGGATGATGGTAAGCTTCGCTCTAACCACTCGCTGAGAAATTGCAGGGAATTTGATCAACTTGCGATTGAACATATACTGCGACTGCAAAGAGATGGGCGTGCACCTCCTCAACTAGTGCAGATTCCATCGACTACATCACAAGCACAGCCTGTTCAGGCATATCCAGCACCGCAACAAGTACAACAAGCACAGGTATATTCCATACCACCGCAAACACAGCCTACTCAGGTGTATACTGCACCAACACCAGCGCAACCGACACCAGTATACATGGTGCCAGCACAACCCGTTACGGGAACACAAATGGCAGCAGCCGTGCACCAGATGCAGCAAGGAGATGAACAAAAATATCCCGTAACTCGCGGGCAGATGAACATGATCCAGCGAGGACGTCCCTCCAATAGAGAGCAAAAATTACACACTCGACACGTCAATATGGCGGTCATGGCACCCCCAGCCATCACAATTTTTTTGAAAGGATCAGAAACTCCGATTATCTTCAATCGAGAGGACCACCCACCCGCAGTATATCGACCAGGGCATGCAGCCTTGGTACTCGACGCCAAATTGGAGGCTACGCCATGACCAAGGTCTTCATGGACGGAGGTAGCGGCTCAACATAATCTTTGCAGATACGCTACGTAGAATGAACAAATCAGTCGAAAATCTGCCAAAGTCCGCAAGTACCTTCCACGGCATCGTCCCAGGCAAAGCAGTGCTCCCAGAAGGCACCATACAACTCGATGTTACGTTTGGAGATCCTACTCACTTCAGAACCGAGTCGATTGAGTTTGAAGTGGTCGATTGGAAATCACAATACCATGCAATACTTGGGCGCCCCACTTTCGCTCGATTCATGGCCGTCCCACACTACGCCTACCTCAAGCTCAAAATGCCAGGGCCAAAAGGAGTCATCACGATCAACGGGAACTTTCAAAGGTCAGATTCATGTGACCGTGACTTCAGCAAAATCTCAGAGATGTACGGGATGGAGCAATCACTCGCCGAGCTTGAGGTCTCCAATGACCGTACACCTCTACCAGAAAGCAAGAAAATGGCAATCGACAGAGGGCTCAAGGTCATCAACGACGCGATGAAGCACAAGGGGCAGGCGAGTGAAGGTTCAGAGACGGTCAACATGTCGTCAAGTCACACTAGTATATAGAAGGGCGCATCTGCGTCAGTTCTATGCATAGATATGTAATAGGCGCATAATATCGGAAGAACCAGCAGGTTTCAGACGCACTCTTTTCCCTTACCAGGGTACCTAAGGGGACTGGAAGGTTTTTAATGAGGCGGCTTGCTGGTCGAAAACATATTTCGAATAAAGATACATTTCCTCCATATTCCTCATATATGCCTTTTATTGTTTACCCTATTCAAACACTCGGGGGCTCGAGCATAAAACCCAAGCCCCACTCGATATACTCGGGGGCTGGGTCAAGCAAAAATACTAAAAACCCACTCGATATACTCGGGGGCTGGGTCAAGCAAAAATACTAAAAAACCCCACTCGATATACTCGGGGGCTGGGTCAAGCAAAAATACAAAAACCCACTCGATATACTCGAGGGCTGGCAAAAACTCAAAAATCCCACTCGATAGACTCGGGGGCTGTCACAAATATACGCATATAAATATTTCGCCACAAATACAAGAGAACATATTTACATTCGGAGAATGCCCGGTTATTCAAAAAGTTTACAAGTTAAGAATCTGGCTCATCCTTTATATCCAGTACAGGACCAAAAAGCTGCTCCTTGCAGCAATCGATGAGTTCCTCAGCAGCAGAGCGTGTCTCGATCAAATGTGATTGGGATACAAGTGTGCCAATTGCAGGAGGTCGAATCGCAAAATTTGGCTTACGGCGCGGATGTAAGCCATAGTGGCGTTGGATCCAAGAATAGCAAGCTGCATCAAAGACTCTTTGACTGAGTCCGTCACTCGAAAGATATCAATCAAGGGAAACAAGCCTTGAGGTTGAGGCCCTGACGGGAAAAGCGCACAATTTAGGCGAGTGAAGATACGTCTGCACATCTCGAGCACTTGGGCGTTTCGCCATACTCGATCCTTCAAAGTAGCAAGTGTGCGAGCGTGCACCTTGTCCAAATAAAAATGCTGCCTGCCAGTAGTTGGTACATCAACAGCATTATCGAGGAGTCGATTGACCCTCCTACTTTCTGCTGGGCATCAGGACAAAACCTGGCCAAAAAGTTATTGGTCCAAAGCATAATGCAAGCAAATGAAAACTTTTAAGCAAAAATGGTGTCATAAACTCACATTCGAGTTGCCTGTTTATGTGGTCCATCTCGCCAAGAACATAATCCTCGCGTTGGGTAGCAAAACTTGGCTTGGAACGCAGTAGCTCCAACTCAGATCGAGTGTTTTTGAGTTCTTGCTCTAGTTCACTCACTCGATTCTTCGCAAGAGCAAGTGCCCTCGTATCATCCCTTGCTCGACCAGATGTTCGAGTATGAGAAGGAGAAGGTCCACCAGACTCGCATTCTTGTGGCTGGTTCATAAAACGCAACATTCAGAAGCCCAGACACACGAAGTTGCAAAATTCAGATGATTCAGCAAATTTCATTCAAACAAAGCACCCAAAAGTATATACTAGCATAAACATAAGTAGCAAAAGCATACATGCCAGGTTCGAGTAATCAAATTACAGAGTAAAAAGTTCCTAGGCCTGCGAGATGGATTCTGCCCTAGTTTTACGCGACTGAGCCCTAACAGCTTCAGCCCGGCGCTCCATAGTCTGGACGCAGATTTCGCTCAGACGCGTAGCTGGCTCGGTTACACCCCTGAATGATAGCGGCCTTCCATCAGGCTTTTTCGGGTAGTCCGATAAAGCACTGTCGAAATCGGCCTCTACACCATTGCCTAACAAAAGCCTGAGGGTGTACTCCGAGCCGCGTACCGTGAGTTCGCGGGCAAAATCCGCCACAATCGACGATCTTTCGCCAAAAGCTGCAGCAAGTCCTTCTGCAGTCGAGGAGCGGCGGCTGTAGGACACATCCCCGCGTGCAAATTGCTAAGGGTACTGGTCATGGTAGCCAGTCGCCTTTGGTCTTGGACAACACAGACTCGAGTTCCGTTATTGCATCATCGAGTGACAGTGAGTCACTCGATGGCTTAGTGGAAGCCGAGGTGCCTTCGGAACCTTCAAAATTCAGAAAGCAGAAGTTATGAGCAAAAGCTGCTAAAATAACCAAAGAGCTACTCACAAAAACAGTTCATTCACCTTTGGCAGCACGGGCCATGCCCAACAGACGTGCAGCAAGCTCCTTATCGCGGCGAGTGGTTGCGTCCTGAGCATCAGCAAGTGCTTTCTTCGATTCAGACTGCTGGGTGGAGAGCTTGGTCTGCAAGTCCTGCACTTGTTTCTTCAGGCCTTCCACTTGCTCCTCAGCTGACTTCTTGTTTTCTGCGGAGTTCAAAACATTCTCGATTAGTATCATAACTTCAAAAGAAGGGAAAGTTTTAGCAAAAAACGCTTACGCGCAAGCTCAGTCGAAGTTGACTGCAGGGAGTCCCTCTCTTGCTCCACCCGAACAAAGGACTGGACCCAAGGGGCCATGGCGGCATACATAGGCTGAAACAGAATACGCATGTTATCGTCGAGTGCAGAAGAAACAAAATTTTCAAGTATAAGTAATAGAAGCACTCACGTGATCAGTCCAAGAGGCAGGCTTGGAGGAGGAAGCCACGCATCCGCGGTTGGGGCAGCCTTTCCTTGTTCAAATCAGCAACCATCAGCTCAGTTGCGTCCTTGGCCGCTTCAAGAATAGTGCCTTGTGCTGCCTCTGGAAGGGTGGATGGCTGCGCCACAATCGACGTGTCCGCGACTGGAGGGGAGATGGCGATTTGCCACTGGTATCAAAAGCAAAAATACATGCAATCAAAAAACAAAAACCATAAAGGCGCGGCTACAAATAAAGGAATAGACATTAAGCAAACCTTGGCTCATCTTCTTCATCGGAATCAGGTTCGTCACCAAGAGAAAAACACCCAGTCGAGAGGTGTTACTCGAAGTGGCAGGAGGACGAGAAGCCAGAGGGGAGACAGTCAGGGGATGGCTTTTAGCAGGAGAAGGGATACCCGAATTACCGGTGTCCCCTTGCTCATCCTCTGTACTCGAAGACTCCGGAAGAACCAAACGCTGGCGTTTAGGCTTGCGAGGACCTTGCTCAGCATCTGATTCATCCGAAGCATCCGCTACAATCTGTTCCACCTCTTCCCTGTTTCTTCTTCGGGATTATCCTGAGGGTCGAGTGGGCAGAAGCAGGGTCAGCAATGGGCAGCTTGGTTTCCTCCTGTACTGCCGTCTCCACAGTAGGCCCGGCTTCGGGTAGAGGAGGAGAGAGGTGGCAGTCGAGTGACCCTATGTAACAAGCACAATTCATAATCATAAGAACGAAGCAAAAAGGATGCAAAGGCAGATGGTGAGGCATAAAAACGGCAAAAAGAATCACTCACTGCGGGTAAGGCCTTCTCTGGCCCGTAGGGGACGTGCGGGAAGTTGAAGTCGATTTTTGTGGAAGCTTTGATGCTCGTGATCTTCTTCACCTGAGCACTGAGCTCCTTCGGCGTCAACTCGGTGGCGCTCATCCTGATGCTGTCGAGTGGACCCTCATACTGCCACATCGGGTGGGCACGAAGGCGCATGGGCCACACTCGCATCTTCAAAAAGTGCTGATCAACTGAATACCAGAAACAGTCTTCAGCAACTTTCCAATCTCATTCAGCAAAGGGGTGGCTTCTTTGGCTTCAGCAGGAGAGATAGGGTGGTCCCAGGCCACCGTCTTCTTCGGAGAATTCTCAATCGAAAAAGCCGGGAGCACCACTGGTCGACTGGCACATAGAACCATTTGGTCCGCCAACCTTGGGCAGAGTCGACTGTCTTCAAGCTAAAGTAATGCGAATCGCTTCGCACTTGGACTTGAAATCCACCCACCGGGCAAGGGCGTTTACCCCGGCAATTGTGGCGCACCTTGAAGATATGCTTCCACAATGCCCAGCTGGGGGACACCCCAAGAAACACTCGCAAGCACCATGAAACAGGCGATATGCATAATGCTGTTGGGAGTAAGATCATGAATCTGTAGGCCATAGGCGTACAGTAGCCCTCGCACAAAATCATGCAAAGGGAGAGAGAACCCGCGGGGAAGGAATTCAGCGAAGCAGACGCGCTCGCCGTTGCGAGGGTCAGGGCGTACCTCCAGACCTGGAGCACGCGCGGCCAGCTGGTCAGCTGGCGGCAGCCAACCCTTCTGACGGTACTCAGAAAGGGTATCCTCGGTTACACTGGATCTCGTCCAGTCACCGGGGATCTTCAAAAGCGCATCGGCAGGCTCACTCGCCATGGCCGCATCCTTCCCCTTGTCCGCTGGATCGGTGGCGGAGACAGTTGCAGCGGCACGCTTGATCTTCTTTGGCGCCATTGCGCAAGGAGCAAGCAGCAAGGAGCTTGGGAGGCAGAGCAATGGTGTGCGGTGCGCGAGGAAGAAGAGGAACAGAGGAAGTGAATGGCAAGTAAATCAAATCTTGCGCAAATATTGCTACTTACCGCACAACGCAAAACCCATCATCATCCGTCCAAATGCACATAGCATCTGGCCGTACACGTGGCGAGCGCAGAGAGCAACCGTCGCATCCCACGTCGCCCACTACGCACAAAACCCTAGGAGGTTATGATGGCGCGGCGAAAAATTCGCCACGTCCGGTCAAATCAAAGCTGAAACGGCGTCTTCTGCGGTCAAAACTCTGAACATTGGGCCCACACAGACACGTCTTGTCAAAACGGGAGCGCACGCCTAAGACGTCACGAATGACGTCAGGCAGTGCCAACGTCCACATTCGAGTGGTGGGTTCGAGACTACAATCGACACAAGGATTCGACTAGCAAAGGTACTCCCATGGGAGCATATCAAAAATTCTTGCGATTGATCAAAAAGGAGCAAAATTATTGAGATTATCCTCTACTTCAAACGAAATAAAGCATAATCTCGGGGGCTACTCCCATGGGAGCGCTGACGCGCTCCCATAGATTTCAAAGACAAAATATTTCGATTGACAAAAAGTATATAGAAGGATGATTTGAGATTGTCCTCTATTGCAAGACAATAAACCACAATCTCGGGGGCTACTCCCATGGGAGCGCTGTCGCGCTCCCATAGATTTCCAAACAAGGTAAGAAAATTCACTCGACTACAGGCTCGATTGAAAGCATTAAGTACTTCACAAAACAAAGAATCAAACTTCATAAATTCCCGAACTATGCCAATCGCAGATGTTTCGGATGCTGCATACGCAAATGCAAAGGTAAGACCCGCCGAGCAATCGAGATGGGCCGAGGGACGCTCCAACAGTGTTTTCCCTTGAAATTTTCCGTGTCAACAGACATGATGAAAATCCTGACGGACGCGTTAGGTATCAAAAGTTAAACTGCAGAACGAATCAGTAAGACCTACAACGGCCTGAGTCGAGTCTGTCCAGTATGTTCCAGCTTCGAGTCCGGGGACTCGAACCTGATTGAAGGCTAGTATGGTTTCGCCCAAATGTGCGGTTAACTGAGCTCGATTTTCGAGTGAGTCAGGCCTACTATGTCAATATCCCTAGGCAAAAATTGCAAAAGTGTTCCAGCTTCGAGTCCGGGGACTCGAACCTGATTGAAGGCTAGTATGGTTTCGCCCAAATGTGCGGTTAACTGAGCTCGATTTTCGAGTGAGTCAGGCCTACTATGTCAATATGCCTAGGCAAAAATTGCAAAAGTGTTCCAGCTTCGAGTCCGGGGACTCGAACCTGATTGAAGGCTAGTATGGTTTCGCCCAAATGTGCGGTTAACTGAGCTCGATTTTCGAGTGAGTCAGGCCTACTATGTCAATATCCCTAGGCAAAATCTTTCGACTGCGTTCCAGGCTCGAATCCAGGGACTCGAGT
The DNA here is from genome assembly GCA_947311845.1 of Poa pratensis. Lineage (NCBI taxonomy): Eukaryota > Viridiplantae > Streptophyta > Magnoliopsida > Poales > Poaceae > Poa > Poa pratensis. The sequence continues at coordinate 13,966,854 of CAMZMU010000039.1, read as the reverse complement.
CTGACTGAAGATCAGTAAGGTTTTTTGCTCAAGTAAGCAGTTAGATGAGCTCGGTACTCGAGTGAGTCAGGCCTACTATGTTAATATCCCTTGGTTCACATACGCATATAATCGAAACAAAGGACTACGTCGGATCAGGAGTATAAAAGCAAAGACTATGACGTGCACGATGAAAGGAGCACATGCTCGATTCTTCGAGTCAAGCAAGTACTCGGGGGCTAATGACGAGGTTATGCTCTGCGGGTACCCCAGCTTAAGGGTACCTGGTGCACGTGATGATCAAAGAAGCCCAAAGATTAATCGAAGCCCATGAAGGAAGGCCTAAAACGAAGAGTGTTTTCCAAGTTAGATCAAGTTATAGTCGGTTAAGGCTTTCCATATATGTAACCTTGGTCGGTTATGTTTCCCGAGACCCAGCCTCCTATATAAAGGCTGGGAGGGTGATCGATCGAGGCAAGCAATCCATAGCCACCAAAACCTCGGCGAGATCAGTAGCTCGTCGAACCATTGTAACCCTCATATTCATACCATAAATACAGACAAGCAGGAAGTAGGGGTTTTACCTCACTCGAGGGCCCTGAACCTGGGTAAATCCAGCTTGTCAGCCGTCGATTCCACCGATACTACGCGTTCTCTACCACACAATCAACCCTAGGTATAGCAACCATGGGATTTGCCGAGGGCACACCTCGACACCGAGGGCGCCAGAAGACCCCCCCGGCGCGCCTCCAGGTGGGGCCACGCCCAGGTGGCGTCTGCCCCTCCCCCCCCCCCCCCGGGGCGCCTCTTCGATCGCCCTTTGGACTTTGTCTTCGTGTCGGTGTAAAACTCCACCCCGTTGATTTCCGTCCAATTTAGAGAATATTTCCCGACTAGCTTTTCTGAAACAAAAAGACAGCAGAAAACAGGAACTGGCACTGTGGCATCTCGTTAATAGGTTAGTCCCAGAAAATGCATGAAAATGATATGAAGTGTATATAAAACATGTAGCAATTGGTATAAAACATGCATGGAACATAAAAAATTATAGATACGTTTGATACGTATCAATCATATCATATTCATCACTTCATATCAATGATTTTGATGCCAATATTCAACCTATTTCTTTATCTTCATGACATCCAACCTTGAATCCAACACATGGACTTCATCTCTTCGTATCAATGATCTTCATGCCAATATTCAACATATATATTTATTTCATGACATCAAGCTTGAATCCAACACATGGACTTCATATCATTACCTATGGAAAGGCCCTTCAAATATAACTCAATGAAAACCATTAGTGTCGTGGGTTAATCTCGCCAGATGTCATTGAGATGACTTTGTAGGCGTGGGGATTGCGCGAGTCAAGCGTCTCCAAGCTTAAGATCACAGTGCACGAAGAAGACAATATTTACCCAGGTCCGGCCCCTCGATGCGAGGTAAAGACCTACGTCCTGCCTATCCTAGATTGATATTGATTGGAATATGATGTTACAAGGGTTGGCGATCGATGATGTCGAGTCGCCGTAAGTTCTAGGGTTTGGAACTTGTAAGCTTCGAGTTCTAAGTCCTGCAGGTCCTCCTTATATACACGGAGACTCGCTAGGTTACAAGGAAAACTTCCCCCTCAAGGAAAGTATAAGCCGGAGTCCCTCTTGGAGATTAAACACCTTCGTGTCTTCCAAGTCAAGTTATCTTTGACCTTCTAGATCCTTCCTTCAGCACGTCATGATCTCTTGCCGACCCATCTTCGTGTAAGCCCATCCCTGGTGTGGCCACGAACTTATTATGAGCCGCACAATAATGTTGAGCTGCGAGTTATCCCATTTGGTATTCCCCCGAAATTAGCCCCTAAGGTCGACTAGGACTTCATAAATAGAGAGCCTGTAGTCGTTCGCGACTTAACTTTGCTTAGCCATTGAGTCGCACACCGAACGTCCTGGCCGATCTTCGTCTTCAAAGTTATGCCGGCTCTAAAATCAAGACGCTGCACGCGGCTTATGCTTGATCTCCGGCTTTAACGAGATATTCCCTTTCTGTTTTGGTCGACCGATTTTTTGACGCAGCAACCGCGATCCATTCCTGCAATTTCGGGACCTACTGCTTATAAGCAGCGTCGCGGCCTTAGGTCAATTTTATCCTCATTCATTTCTCATCGCGCCACCTTCTGATCTTTCCTCACTCCCATTTCAGCTTCTCCAAACTTCTCAACAAAAAGTCTATGGCGCCGAAGGGGAAACAATCAGGGAAAGAACCAATGGAAGAGAAAACCTCGCAGCGGATTTCCTGCAACTGGGACAAGTCCTGGGTGACAGAAGAGCACCTCTAGAACCTTGCTACCCAGGGCTTCTTGCCTCCGAAGGAAACCTGCCATTGGCGGGCTCCAGGTGATGAGGTGGTGCTGATCCCCCAGCCAAATGAGCTGGTGATGTTCGTGGAGCACGTGGATCGCGGATTCACGCCACCAGGCTCCCCTTTCTTCTGCAATCTCCTGAAGCATCTCAACCATCGCCTTCACGACATCGGACCTAACTCCATGCTCCAGGTGATCAATTTCCATGTCTTGTGCGAGGATTATCTAGGCGCAGACCCTAGCATCGCCTGTGGCTTGCCTCCTTTAGTTGCAATAGCCAGCTAGAAACCAAGGGCGGTGATTATGTTCAATGCAGCGCCATTGCTCTGCAGCGCCACAAAAATTCCGTTCTTCCTCGATTAGTTGTAGCCAACAGAGCCAGAGATTGGCAAAAATCCTTCTTCTATTGCCAAGACACTTCCCCTGCGAGTGAGACTCGCCTTCCTTCTTGATCCCATGCGGCCTTTGTGCCTTCTGAATTGCTGAAGGCTAAGCCTCGACAAGCCGCAATGTCCTTTGTTAATGAGGCCATAGGCAAAATCCGTGTCTTGGTCAGTCGCGGCTTGACAGGTCTTGACCTAATTGCTTGCTGGACAAAATGGCAGATTCAACCTGTAAGCCCCCGTCGACAGCTCTTTATCGAACATTCTGGCCTTCACGGGGATGTTGACCGCATAGCTGCCAAGGACTGGGAACCAGAAGAATGGGTAGAGTATGTCTGCCGCGTGACCGAGGAGAAGAAGGTCTCTTTTGATAAGGTGGGACTTCCGCCTTTTAGTGCTACCAATAGGCCCTTCGAGGTAACCCTTACTTCCATCTCATTGATTGTTTGTTAATATTTGCATCACCTGTCTTATTTTGCTCATGCTAGTACCAGGCTGACAAAGATTATTGGTCGATTATTGTGGCCGACACGGGCTCTGCTTCTGTCAAGCGAACCCCCAAAAGGAAGTTGATACCCGAACTGGAGGGCAATGAAACTGTTGATATCCCTTCTGTCGCCACCGCTACGTCGGATGGCGAATCTGCTGAATTGGAGGAGGATGAGAGTCCATTGGCAGCCGTCAGCCCATCTGCGACTGATCCTACTCCTCGCCGGGCCTCTAAAAGATTATTACGCAAGGAGCCAAAGATTAAGGCTGTCGATAATCCAGAGATCACCAAGCGCCGCAAGCTGTCCGGGCCCATGGCTTCTTCTGGTTCTAGGCGCATGATGAGGACCACCACCTCTGCTGACGACGATATGGGCGCCGCTTCTGGTAATTCCACTTGTCTGCACACCTTAATTCTGTGTCTCTGTACGATGATGCGTAACCTTTCCCTTTTTTGCAGATTCTGGGTTTAAGACTTTGTCATCTCCTTCGAGCGACAATCTTGCACTTAACATAAAGGTGGCGCTAGGGTTAGCACTTACGCCTTTGCTCTTGTCCATTTCTGCTATTCTTTTCCTGCTTGTTCATGTTGTATTTGTTTCTTGCAGGTCAAAAGTTGATGCTGAGGACACGACCAATCTTGCGGCTACCTCAGAAGTTGTTGTTGAGCCGCATCCTACGGCTCTTGGAGCGGCTGATGCTCCTAATGAAGCTGTCACAAAGGAAGTTGTTGCTACAACAGACGACGCACCTTCAGGCGCATATCCCAACGCTACCAGCCCAGAGGTGTGTTTAGAGGATGGAACGGCTGCTGCCACCGTCTATGACAAAGAAAAAGTGTGTCCTCATGGTGAGGACGTTACTGATCAGGCCAAGGAGGGCCTCCATGAGACGCCAGATAAACCACTGAGCTCCGCACCTGGCCGTGCTGAGCAATTAGCGCGGACCATACTTGCGGCTAATGACAAACATTCAGCTGAACTGCGTGAGGCATTGCTTAATTTATCCACTGCCTACAAGGTAATAGCTCAACCTCTTCTTGTATCTTTGCTAAACATATCTCCAACCCCCAAGAATCGAGGCATTGCTTTGTTAGAAGTAAAGGCTTGATGCTTTGCGTTAACCTGCCCTTGACAGCCAATCTGATGGTTCTTTGACGTGCGTTGCAGGAGGAATGCCAGGCTGTGCTGAATGAGAAGAAAACACTAGAACACAATCTTCAGGTGGCTCCTGCAGAGGTTGAGCAACTTCAAGGCATCCTTGCTCATCGTCAGGAGGAGCTTAAGAAGAAGGATCAGAAAATCGGAGACCTCTCTGATAAAAACCTTGCCCTTACTGAACAGGCTGAGTCCGCCGAACTGCGGCTCAAAAATAAAGATGATAAGGCCCAGAGAAGGATTAAGGAGCAGGACCTTCAGATCAGTGCCAAAAAAGACGCCATTACAGCAGTAAACGAGGATGCACGACTTAAAGCCGTCAAGATCGGTGAGCTGGAGAAGGAGCTGGCCAAGCAGACCGAGGAACTCAAGAAAGTTTCCGACTCTGCCAATCTTGTGCATGGTTTTGTCACCATCATCACCCAAGAGCTGTCTGGTAATCTTTCATAACCAACTGCTTTTGCGCCTTACTTCTGATTAGCGCAACATCGTAATAATATAGCTATGTTGTCTGCAGGCGAAGAGTCCCCTCTTGTCCTTGAACGCACGCAGGAGCAGCTCAATCATATCCGCGAATTTGCGAGGAAATCTTGTGACTCCATGAAACAATTAGCCGCCAAGCTCCTGCCTTCCAAACCTGTGTCGTCTACTGGAGATGGTTTGTTGAAGATACTGTCTAAAGCGGCTCATTATCTTATTGACTGGAAGGAGTCCTCTACTCGTGCGACTCATGTGCTGGCCTTGGCGAAAACATATTATCCACTCTTTGATGCTGCAAAGGTTTCTCAAGGTAGGCCGCAGAAAAGAGCAGACAACACATAATTTCCTCCAGAAGAATATCTTGCAACTTGGAAGAGCATGCATGGATATGGTACTCAGCTTGTTGGGGGAGTGGACCTGGCGACCTACCAAGGGAAGTATCACCCTGACGGTAAGAAATTCGAAAAGTTGTCAACTGTTTCAACCACGCCAGCAGCTTCTGAAGGTACAAGTTCTCCTCCAGGCGCTATGGGCTCTTCTGCAGTTTCTTTACCAGGTGATTCTCCTGCCACCGCTCCTACTGATAAACCGGGGAAGCCCCCAATGGCTCCCTCTCGCAAGCAAAAAGCTGAGGAAAAGTGAGATGAAAAACAATATCATAATAATTCAGCCCTAAGTGGCTTGTAATCAGTTTATGCTTGATACGATAAAGTTTTTGTATGATATAGTACTTGTAAGCAGTACAATTTTTGCGACCTATAGGCAGGTCTCGCATGATATAGTTGTTGTTTAAGCAATTGTTGCGACCTATAAGCAGGTTTCGCATGACCACGTACGCGGGTCCTTTCGATTTGTCTCAATTCCTTAGTCAGGCCCTCGCGTTGCTCAGTATTTCCCAGGCTAAAATGTGTGTTCAGGGTCGAGAACGTCCATGATAGACATTCAGACTCGATTGACACCACACGCCGGTACTTTGGTCACATATGGCGAGTCGCATCCGAGATAAGGCTGAGTATAATCAAGATAAAGTGCCAGTAGATTGGCGGTTCCAAGGTAGTAAGCTGAGCTCATAAAGCATCAAAGCCCTCGTGGAACCAATGATAAATAAAATGAAAGACTCAGCCCAATAGGTAATTTGAGGCGAAACGATGACCTCCGCATAGCAGAGGTGCCGGCTTTATTTCATTAATCATAGTACGACCACATGTAGGCGGTCGATTTGTGATACAATGTGTAATACACTTTTAGTACGATCGCACGTAGGCGGCGATCGATATTTGATATAATCAGCTGTAATTGTCGTGACGATAGCACTAAGTAGCTTGAATGATAACCAGCTCTAGTTAGCTGTAAATGTGGTAATCAGCTGCAATAGTTGTGACGATAGCTCTGAGTAGCTTTGTAATGTACCTGCACTTAGAAATTGGCAAGGTACCTGTGTATAGTGCAAACCCCTGGATCGTTTCATTTGCACACACAGTTTAAGACGAATATCACAACATTGTATCATTATTACACGAATGATCCAGAACTTGGTAAAATAAATGGTTCGTTACATCTTTGCATAGCCCAAGGCTAGCTTGAAATAATAAAGCAGCGGAAATTTATTCTTCATGGAGTCTCCATCATCTTCATGCGCCACAGGCGAGCATGTTGGTTGCAGACTCGAAACTCTTAACGTAAACTCACTCGTTGTCAGAACAATCTGCAACAAATAAAAAAATTGCAACAGAGTGGGTCAGAACCATTAAAAATGGAACTGGCAAGTGACACTATGTGGACACTTAGTGGAATAACTCTAATAACCTATATGCATATTTGGCTGGTGGAGTTCAAAGGCTAAGTTGCAGAAAGCCAACTTTTTCCTAACTCTTTTGAAAACACTTTTCTTCTAATCGAGACATCCATGGCATGAAAACCACTGCCTCATCTACCCTTGTTCAACCATCAAGTTTTACTTCAGAAGTTGGAATGTTGGGAGCCTCCGTTGTCATCCTTGATCAGCTGCTTGAATTGTCCGTAACCGGGGACACGGCTAAGTACTTAGTTTTAAACTCTCGAGAGGGTGTGCACTTTCACCATTAGACTCAACCAGCCCAAACTATCCTCTACACTCAATTTGTGCTAAGGAAAAGGAGAAGGTCGAGACGAGACTTTTCAGAAGCATTTTCCCCATCCCATACAGGCTTGACCCGTTCCACCTACATCCTTCTACATCTGCTTGTCAAGCCGGGAGGAGTCCACGCAACTTAATCCATCTAGCCAGAGCCCATATGACTAATGGCTGCACGAGAAGCATCATCACTTGGCGAAACTTTGGTCCCTTTGTTCCTGGGTGGCAATCCACAAGTGAATATCCCTCAGGTAAAACCCCTGGGGACAACACTCAACTCTCAACAGCCAATCAAGCCCAAATCCACCCAGGTGTTCATTTAACTTAGTAGAATTTAAGCTTTTCAATAAAACACATTTGCATAGCATCAATAATTCTACTAAGTTATCATAGGATTCTAGACACAACTAGTAAAAAGGAGATAGTAGTTTTAGCATAGCAATACTATCCAACACATGCATATAAAGAAATAATTCTAAGTCATGCATAGAAAAATACTAGGAAATTTATGGGGGGTGCCACTTGCCTTGGCAACAAGGAGAACAGTAATAGCAGTTGTAATAATCCTCGTTTCCCTCCGAATATTCTAACACAACAAACAAGACACAATCAATAACCAAGCAACACAAAATTCTACGGAAAATATGCCATGTATGATGTGCAAAATAATCTAAGGACCATGATAAGCATGCCATGCAAAATCTAAAATTATTCTAAGGAAAGAAAGACAAGCATGATGTTCCAAAATTTCTAAGGACAAGTGGACAACTAATTAGATTTTAAAAGTTTCTAAGGGAAAACATTGTCACAGATGGGGTACTAAAATTTCTAAGGAAAATAACCAAGTTATAAGAGGCTAAATTTTTCTAAGGAAAATATTAACACAATAGTTATCAAAATATTTTCTAACGAAAAATGAAATTGTTGGGAGGCCAAATTTTTCTAAGTACTTTTTAATGCCTCTCAACTCTTCAAAATAATTCTAAGTTAAAATAGCTCAAAATTTGGTGGAGAAAATAATTTTTTATCATTAAATATAATTAAAATACTCCTAAAAAGGAGGATAAATACTAATAAATAGAAATTCGTAGAAAAATAAACTACAAAAATATATTGATGATTCCTACGGCCAAGTATTAATTAAACAAAGTTAAATCAATTGGATTTGCCCAAAAATAAATCTTAAAACTCAAATTAAGTCAAATTTACTTAAACAAACAAATTTAAAATTTGAACCAATTTGAATTTGTCAAAACATAAATTTATCTATGCCAAAAGTTTCTACATGTCATAAGCTTTCCAAAAATATAAAGTTTGCAAAATTTGGCCGAGCCAATAAAAATTAGTGATAGATTTAAAATCGGGGACCTATTTGTAAAGAAAAACATAAAAAGAATAACGCTGAAGTCCTCTCCACGCTGGCGCTGGCGGGGCTTGACGTGGCGCTGACGCAGCGATGACTGGGTGATGATGAGGCGATGAGGAGGCGACTTGGCGACGTGGCGTGCTCCCATTGGTTCGTACCCCTTCGCGTAAGTGATCTAATCCTAACCACTGGATCTAGATCGGACGGCCTAGATCTACTGGACCAAATGGTCACCGGCGCTTCCGCCGGAGTTTCGTCGGAAACCTAAGTTCTACGGTGGTGCCATCGCCGGAATTCACGAACTTGACGATAAAAGGGGTTTGGGAGGGGGACTTTTGTTACCACGCGATGCAGGACGACGTGGCGGAGGCAGTGGCGAAGTGGGAGGTAGTGGAGCTTCCTGGTTCTCCCGTGATTCCTCGCCGGAGTTGAAGACGGCGGCCGGAGCTTCGTGTCGATGAAGGATCGCTCGATCTGAGCACACAAAAATTACAGGACCTTGTCAAAAAGAAGCACAAGGTGGAAGTAAGAAGAAAGGAGGGCAGGGGGAGGCTTGGGGCGTCCGGTACTCGCCGGCAAACGAAGAACTCGCCGACGGCCGTGGCGGAACGTCGGGGGCTCGTGTGAGCAGCCTGGTGGCGCTCGAGTGGTGTGGTCTGGGGCAAAAGAAGAAGGAGGAGCAGGGCATCTTATAGGATCAAACGGCGAACGGAAAGAGCGAGTAAATCGCCGTAATCAATCGAATTGATTCGGCCGTTTCTTCTCGCGGTCGCGGCGTGATTTGGGGAAGAACGTGTCGGTGCTGACAGGTGGGCCCCACCTGTCAGTGAGAGAGGAGAGAGGAGCGGGCTGAGGGCTGCTGCCGGACCGCGCGCGCGCTAGGAAGAAGTTGGGCTTGGCCCAGTTGACTCGACTCAACAATTTTTTCTTTGTTCTTTTTCCTTTTTCTTTTTCTGGAAACTTTCATAACTTTTAAAATATACATCCAAATGGATTCAAACAAATTTGTAAAAATTTGTAAAACTAAACTTTATCAAACTAGATTATTTGGAAATAATTTTGAGATATTTTAACTAATTTTTTTTTTAATTCTTTGTAAAAATTTGAATACAAGTGCAAATGCAAAATGCAAGGTGATGATGCATGCCATGTATGAAATTTTTATTTTTGTGAAAAATTTGGGATGTTACAAGCTTGAATTATACTTGAACCCAAGTTGGCTCGTTTTGAGTCGCATGGTGCGGCTCATTATGTGGTGCGGCTTAGGAAGCTCCGCTTTATAGGCAGCAAGGGCCCGGCTTCTTAATCTGCTGTTCGGCGGCCTTTGTTTTTCTTGCCTCCCGATTAGCTGTCAGCTTGAGTCGTAGGTCTGGTAGGTGCCTTTTTGCTTCTACAATGTCGTCGAAGTTTTGCTGAGGCTCTTGGACTAGTAGTCCTTACGCGACACACGCGGCCTTTGCCATGGCCCTATCGCCTTCTTCTCACTCCATTGCTATTTGCCTGTCGCCTTCAACTGTGATGACTCCGCGTGGGCCTGGCATTTTGGGCTTCAAGTACACGTAGCATGGTCTTGCCATAAATTTCGCAAACACCGCTCTGCCAAACAGTGCATGGTATGGGCTCTGTAAATCCACTACTTCAAACCAGATGTACTCGTTGCGAAAGTTGTTGTGAGTTCCAAAGGCTACTTCCAAACAGATTCGCCCCAATGGTTGTGTGGATACTCCAGGAACTACTCCATGAAATGATGTCCTTGATGGCTGCAGCAGCTTTTCCTGCAGGTGCATCCTTTTGAAGGTTTCGTAATATAATATATTAATGCTGCTGCCTCCGTCCATCAGTACTTTGCTCAGTTTATATCCTGCGACCTGAGGTGCAACCACTAATGCGAGCTTGCCAGCTTCATTTATCTCCTCCGTGCGGTCTTCTCGGCTCCAAACTATGGGCTGCTCGGACCACTTCAGCCATTGGGGAACTGCTGGTACTACGGCATTAACAGCCTGATTGCGGCGCCTTAGCTTCTGTTCTCTTTTTGATGTGTTGACCACAATAGTATGGTATTGCCCTAACTATTTCGGGAACTGCGGCTGATCTGCTGGTGGATTGGGAGCTGCGTTGTTGTTTCCTCCACCGTTGTCACCTCCTCCATTGTTTTGGTGACCGTTGTTCCCATTGAGCGGGGGTCCTTCCTTCCACTTCCTGTAGTGGTAGCATTGCGCTTTTGTGTGAGTGGCTGGCTGCCCTTCTTTTCCCACATATATCACAAGATCGGTTGAAGACTTCCTCAAGGTTTATCGGACGGAAATTCCGTCCCTTGCCATTGTTATGTTTGAAGCGAGTATTGGTGTTTGCGACTAAACCGGAGTTCCCTTCCTCATTCTTGCGCTTATTGTTTGCGCTGCTGTTGCTATTCTGCGGATGAGGTTTGTTGTTACTCTTTTTGGTTTTGCCTGCAGCTTCATCTTCTTCGCCATCTGACGCGTCCTTCGTCTTGTCTGAGCCGGCATACTTATTAGCCGCGGCCATAATTTTGCTAAGGCTCTTGAATTTATCCTTCATCCGGCCCAATTTATGGACTAGCGGCTCAAACTTGCAATTCTTCTCCATGACTAGGACAGCTGAACTGGTTGGTATGTTGTCCGAGGAGTGTATGATTTCTGCTACCCTTCGCATCCAGTGGCGGCTTGATTCGCCTTCTTTCTGTACACATCTCGCGAGGTCTTCTATGCTACAAAGGCGCTTGCATGTCCTTGGAAATTCTTGATGAAGGCATCTTTCATCTCATCCCAAGAATTTATCGTGTTGAGAGGTAGATTCTGAAGCCAGATGTGGGCTGCACCTTCTAACATCATGTTCAGGTACCGGGCACATATTTCTTCAGACGCGTTGAGGATACTCATGCCCATCTCATAATTATTTAGCCAGGTGGTAGGATCCATGCTGGCATTGTAGTTTGCGACCTTACGGGGCCTATTGAAGTCGGCTAGGAACGGCTCAGATCTGACTCGCTCACTGAAACAGACCGGTCCCTTGAGTCGCGTTGACAGGTTGGATGGTGCAGGCCTCATAGGTTGGTTTGCTGCTATCTGTGGCTGTGCTGCTCCTACCTCGTTGATAACTGGTGGAGCCTGCTGCAGCCGGGGCTGCTCTGGCACAGCTGGTTGATTTCTCTCTCTTTCGCGTCGAGCTGAGCTTGAAGCCGCGGCATGCGACTCTGCGTGGGCACTTCTTTCCATTGTGGCCCTGCTGTTGTAAGCGGTGGAGTGTAACCTTCCCGCGTGTTCGGACATGTTGGCCTACTGTACGACTGCCGTGCTCAGCATCTCAATGGCACGTCGTGCCTCCCTATCGATGGGTGTGTTTCCCATTGGCATCAGCCTAGCCAAGATGTTGGTAGCCGCATAGACGTTGTCCACTGGGTTGACGTAATGTCCTTGCGGCGTATGGAACCTTGGTGGCTGTACTGGGTGCTGAGCTGGCCGTGGCTGAGTAAATACTGCGGGCAACAGTGGTGGTGGCATGGCCGCCCTGTTGTTTGCTTGAACCATCGCCCCTGGTGCTGGTGCCTCTGCAGCTCTTGGAGCCGCGAACGAAGGGACTGGGGCCACGACTGATGGTGCTGCGGCTACTGGCACCGCAGCTTCTGGAGCCGCGACTGTGCGAACGGTTGTCGCCGCGACCGTCCGTGGCGTTTCTGTCACGACTGACGGTGTCCCGGTGATAGGCGGAGCAGGAACGATGGGTCTCTCGCTGGGCGACTGGAATAACACCATTGGGTCCAACGCGATGCCGCCTGGCTGTATGCGACTCACTTGACGCCGGTGAGGTAAGGTGCTGATCTCTCCCTGCTGCGATTGCATGAATGCCGCATCAGTTGCGAGCTTTTGCTGTTCCTGTCGAAGTCGCTGGTCCTCTCGCATCATCCTGCCTCGCTCATCTGCTATTCTCTGGACTTCATCGTAGAGCGCAATCCTTGCAGCCTCGATTTATGTTGCTCTGGCCGCCGCGTTTGCGGCTGATATTGGTGTGAACAGCAGGTGGCTGGGCACTGTAGCTTGCCCCGCGCATTGTACTGCGGTAACTTCCGCGTTAGCGATTGCCCTCTGGGTAGTGTTTTCCATCGCCGGGGCTTCTATTGTTGCGACTCCTGAGGCCGTGGCTCTCGGTAACGCGACTCCTGATGCCACGGCTCCTGGGGTTGCGGCGGTTGTCACCGCGTTTCCTGGATTGGGTACCGCGGGTGCTGCGACTTCTACGACTTTTGGTGCCGCGGGGGGTCCAGCTGCCAGGTGGCATGCCTAACCCTTCTCCTACCTCCACTGTTCTGTAGATGCCTTCCGCGACCTGATCGCCTATGGAAGGTGAGCCGCTGTCCTCATGGTCCCGGCCAAACCTTTGCTCCATTAGGAATTCAATGGATTGGGCCTCTTCTTCTCCAAGATGCAGCTGCTCATTGTTAGTGGAGTCTTCTTCATCTATAGTTACGGTGACTCCTTCTTCTGAGTCGCCCTCGTGCTGCAGACTTGAAGATCCGCTGCTGATGAAGCCGACGAAGACGTGAATAGATCCGAACGGGATGATGTGGCCAGTCTCCAAGTAGTCAGCCTCCGGCCCCCAACCTGAATCATCGATCAGGGGCACGCCGTCGACCATCTTGATCTGGCCAACGACGAGATCTTCAGCTCCTATCATTGATCCAGCGCAGAACGTGACGCTTCTGACCGCTGGCCCCACGGTGGGCGCCAACTGTCGTGGGTTAATCTCGGCAGATGTCCTTGAGATGACTTTGTAGGCGTGGGGATTGCGCGAGTCAAGCGTCTCCGAGCTTAAGTTCACAGGACACGAAGAAGACAATATTTACCCAGGTTCGGCCCCTCGATGCGAGGTAAAGACCTACATCCTGCCTATCCTAGATTGATATTGATTGGAATATGATGTTACAAGGGTTGGCGATCGATGATGTCGAGTCGCCGTTAGTTCTAGGGTTTGCAACTTGTAAGCTTCGAGTTCTAAGTCCTGCGAGTCCTCCTTATATACACGAAGACTCGCTAGGTTACAAGGAAAACTTCCCCCTCAAGGAAAGTATAAGCCGGAGTCCCTCTTGGAGATTAAACACCTTCGTGTCTTCCAAGTCAAGTTATCTTCGACCTTCTAGATCCTTCCTTCAGCACGTCATGATCTCTTGCTGGCCCATCTTCGTGTAAGCCCATCCCTGGTGCGGCCACGAACTTATTATGAGCCGCACAACAATGTTGGGCTGCGGGTTATCCCATTTGGTATTCCCCCGACAATTAGTCCATAGGGATTATCATTAATTACCAAAACCACACATGAGGGCTCCATGCACTTTCAAACATGGAACCACCACTAATAGGGAAGATAATAGACACACCGACAAAGGACTCACACGAGGAATGGGATTACATAAGAAAAATTAAATCTCCGAAAGAAAGAAAACTAAAGATTTACTTTTAAAAACGTGTTACAAAGTCGACTCTGACCAAAATCCATGTCCTTAACGGTTTTGTACAAGTTTTCCCACAACATAAAAAAAGTTGGTCCGTCTGACCAACTCTTTTTTCGAGTGGATTAAGATAGAGTTCCACTCGTCATGGAAACCATTTGAAGCACCCTTGGGCACACCCTCGGTGATGTCATTGACTCCAGTGTTGCAGGTAATGGGTCTTTGAGCACAACAAAGCTTCATGTGCCCTGGCCTCCAAGGGGTTTGTTAGATTTTCCTTCGTCACATCGCACGCGGATGCCAACCTATCAGGCATATTTGGACCGCCAAGATTTTTTTGAAGACAACATTTACTAGAAACTTCGTTGCCATTCTAAGATTCTCGGTTGCAATTCGGTTGGCTTCCGTCGTGTGCTCCAACCCCCGGCTGCATAGATGATTGGGGGGGGGGGGTGTGTTGCGTCCGGCACATGATCTCGCTATTATAAAGGGCAGCCTTCTCCGCCTCTTTGGCCACTTCAATGACAAAAGACATAATAAAGGTGAAGCGAGCGCCGATGAAGTAGAAGACTCCGGGTCTATCGTCGCTAGGGTACAATGTTAATCATCTTTGAGGTTCGCGCATTTTCAGAGGGAACCGGTACGAGTTACGAAGGGAAGGAGAGCGAGGCGATTTGGGCGATCCTGGCGGCGGCCTAGGGTTTCAACCCTAGCCGCCGCCGCCGGTGACATCTGCAGCTTCATCGTCGCCGCCGGCAAAGATTCGACGGGTCCTCGCCTCCTCTAGGTGCCGTTCTGGCACTAGTAGGGGCAGGGACCTCGGACCTGCGCACGGCGCTATTTGAAGGTCCTTAATGTTAGAGCTTGGTTTGGGTCGTCATCTTCTTCGTTAATGGAGTTGGTATCGTCTACAATAAGTGATCTTCCACGCTTCGTTCGACGGTGAGATATCCTTCCCGACGTCAATGGTGGACTTAGAAGATTAAGTCTGTCTAGGTATGGTTTTTCAGATCTTGCTTCGCCAGATCAATCTTGGAGTGTTTCTCATGGTTGCCGCGAGGAGGTTCGTCCTCGCAATATCTATCCCGGCTACTACGTCTTCGGCAATGGTGATTCGATCTCTCGGCTCCCAACGACGTCAACAAAGTGGTTCGGTTATTTGTCCCTGGAATATCAGTGGTGGTGCTCTTGTCGATGTTGCTTGACTAATTTAATGGCTGCGTGCGTGCACAAAGCCTTGCCATTGTGGCTCAAAATTAAAAAGGGAGAATCTTCGATGGTATTCACATGTCTGTGGTTTGGTGGTTTTGGCGTTGGTCTACGGCTGCCTTCAGAAAAGTACAAGATTGTGTCATGGATGAAGAAAGAGCTTGAAAATCTGATAGATTTGTTAGTCTTTTTTAGTTTTGTTTTTGTAATCGATGTAATCGTGTACTCTTTGTTGGTTTAATATAAGTGGAAAAATTCAAAAAAA
Organism: Poa pratensis; assembly: GCA_947311845.1. Lineage (NCBI taxonomy): Eukaryota > Viridiplantae > Streptophyta > Magnoliopsida > Poales > Poaceae > Poa > Poa pratensis. Next base: position 13,951,584 of record CAMZMU010000039.1, on the reverse strand, counting down.
AAAAAAAGAAGACTCCGGGTCTTACGAATGACAGTTTGCTCGGCCTTCTTATTTGCACACTGCGCCGAGTGCAATTCAGCCTTCAACCTCACTAGCTCGGCTTTCGTTGACCCAAGTTATGTTGCAATGAGTCTTCATTTTATAAACATATTAAAATTTAAACAACCAAGTTAAAAATCTTGTAAACATGGATGACTACTTCCTTTTTTCATTCAGCGAGTAAAAGGTCGATAAAAACCGCGGTAAACATTTTTGTTAACACAGCGGTAAACTTGACTCTCACAACGCTTTTGACTATGTCGAGTTCCTCTGTCATCTTTCCCCATAGTAGAGTCAGTCAGGGCGCGACCGCGCGAAGGAAAACCCAGAGCACTCCAAAGCTGGCGCATCCTTAGCACCCAAGGAAGAGGAAGAGGCGCGCGCGCGAGAGATCTCGGATGCAGGGCCAAGGATCCATGGATTCCCAGGTGATTTCCTTATCCCATTTCCCCCCATCTCTTCATCTTCTTCTTCGTCTCCTCACGGAAGTTCGGACGGACTTGCCCGAGATCTAGCGGTTTCTTCGATTAGGGTTCTCGACTCCCGTCACGGATCCGATCGGGAGGTTTCTTGGAGCAGTATCGGAACCTCAACTGGGGCAGGAGACGCGGACGTGGTCGCATGAGACCTGGGCTAAATTGGATCAAGATTTGGCTTCTTCTAGGATAGGAGGATGCGGTCGGGCGTGGCTTTTAATACTAGCTGATAACATACACTGTTAAACTTAATATCCTCCGGTTAGTTTAGATCTGAATAATACAGTGTGTCTGAATGAACGATGACATGGATGTTTTTTCAGGTGGTCAGCGAGAATTATGCCAACCCAATAACGTGCCTCTTCCATGTGCTCTTCAAGGTATCAGTTTGTTCTTCCATGGAACTCGCCTCTGCTCCGTAGGATTGTTGCTTCACACTGGTTATTTATTCTTGTGTGTATCTGCAAAAGGCGGCAGCATTGGCGTTCTACATCCTGTTCTCCCTCTTCGTGAAGAGCTTCGTCATCATCTTCGTCATCACCGTGCTCCTCGCGGCGCTTGACTTTTGGGTTGTCAAGAACGTGAGCGGCAGGATACTGGTCGGACTGCGGTGGTGGAATGAGATTGACGACGAGGGCAATAGTGTCTGGAAGTTCGAGTGCCTCGATGGGGAGGTATGTTTGTGCTTGTTTAGGGTTCTGCTACTATTTGGATGGTAAAATGATGACCAAAGTGTTTCCTTGCAGTCTCTTGCTCGGATGAACAAAAAGGACTCGTGGCTGTTCTGGTGGACTATTTACTTGACCGTAAGTGATGCACTATCTTTCAGTGAGTATTTAATACAGTAGATGCATGGATCGGAATCATTGGATGAACACTCCTCTATTGAGAAGTATCATATTTTGACGTTGAAGATTATAGCAACATGAACTAAGCAGTTAGTGTTACTCCTATTCTTAAGATAAAAGGACATCATAGTTTACCAATATGTTTCATTGTTTCTAGTATATTTGCTTAGTCATTTCAATTTTCCTCAATTTTCTAGTTATGATGCTTACATGGTCTATATGTTACACTGATTTCCGTCGAACTGCATGATTCTGTTTGAAATAGGAGAAACAAACAAAAGTTAACATAGACGTCCTAGATGATTGTTAAATACGTTGATGACGCATTCACTTTCTGCTTCTATATTAAGCTCCATTCTTTTTCAGTTTTCTCTTGTGCTGACTGTGGGTCATGGTACTTACTGCATAAACAAATAAACTGTGATCATAGTGGGATTCTATCTTATGGTACTAAATCAACAATCCATGTAGTTATAGCACATATGAAATGTACACCTTGTGTATCCTTTTTAATTGGCCTGTCTGTCTGTTCTGTTCTTTCCCCAATGACACTGATGTACAGTGATACACACTAAGTTAGGCTTTGTCATAGTATTGTCTAGAAGAATTATCAACTAAGATGAAGTTAGAGCCTGTGTACTGCCAATACTCCACATCAATCCATGAAAGTTTTCTCTTATCCCTTTTACACAATTTACGGCCTTGCCAGCTAATGCAACAAGTACTTCATATTAGTCTTTTAGCTTTCTTTGAACTCTAGAAATTTATTACGGCCACTCCATGTTTCAGGCTGCTGCATGGATCATTCTTGGTGTATTTTCACTCATTAGACTTGAGGCTGATTACCTTCTAGTCGTTGGAGTTTGTATGACTCTAAGCATTGCAAACATTGTGGGGTTCACAAAATGCAACAAAGGTATGTTTCGTTTACTTACTACTTAGTATATTGTTTGAATAGCCAAAGAGTACCTCGTGAACATTTTGGCATGGCAATGCTCTAACAAGAGCAATAGTTCATTTATAGCCAACTCATTGACATACGAAACATCAACCAAAATTTTGGCTAGCTAAAAGTTTGATAGGGAAACCTTGGGCACAAATCAAACACACCTTTAGTCAGCATGTCTTGGCTGGGGGAAGTTGTTTTTGTACTACATTGTGCATTGCCCCGACATCTTGTGATTAACTGCTTTTTGTTCTGATAAGCAAGTAAGCATAATAGATTAATAAGTGTAATTTCAATCCTGAATTCTTGGTTTTACTGTCAGAAAGTTTCTTGGCATATGTATATCAACACAATACCATGAGCTACTATTTATTTTGTAGACTGTACCATTGAACCTTCATTTATGCCTATTTCATTCCACTTGGCTTTTATTTATTTACTATAGGAGCTCTGCTTTGGTGTTTCATGTCATATAGCTTGTATGTGTTTGTCTTATAAGAACAAGATTTCTGCGTGCAATCTTGAAGCTTGTTATTATGATTTTGTTAGACTTGTCTTGTCCTTGTCCCTATCAAACCTGATACATACCATTGCTGGTATTTTATATTACAGATGCCAAGAAGAACATCAGGGCTTTTGTTGAAAACTCTGCTCAAAACGCCATCACATCTCGCATCACATCATCCCTGCAATCAGCATTCGGTATCTGAAATCCAGATTACGCGGAGGCCTAAATGTTACATGCAACAGTGTACAATCTGTCAAAAAAGACCAGCTTGTGATATCCCTTTCTATATGATTTTTTTGGCTTATACACCACATAGGTCGATTTTGATTGGAGTGGCACGATGACAGAAAACAACGTACTGATTAGCCCTAGATAATTTCACGCTTGTCTCATGCACTAAAGTGTTATACTTTCTGCATTTTTTGTACCCTAGTGTGGCCTAGAGGCCAGTCTGGAACCTATCGGAGAACAGCAAAAGTGTTCCTTTGTTGTTTATACTTTGTTAATGCCATCAAGGTTTATCGTCCTTAATTGTATGCATTAGGCCCATCCAAAATACAGTAGCATATTTTTTGGGGGGATAGCCAGCATAGCAATAGTGTCATCATTGAATAGAAAAGGTAATGAAATGGCAACGAACATCACATCTCACATATGAAAATCGAAAAGAAAACCATGAGTGAATAATGGATTGAAGGGCCTGTTTAACTCTCAGAATTCTAAATAAGGAAATGATCCTATCAGTCGATTGTCTCGGCGCTCGTGAAACGGTGCTCTCATGTTTCCCTGCCCGCCATAGCTGCTCACTCATCTTCTCTATCTTTTTCCACCACATATGTTTGTTTTCCCTGTTTGTCTCACATAGATCTCTTGTTCCTCTTTTCTCTATGGATAGACCTCTTCATCAATTTTCCTCAGTTGTCACTTCCTCTTTCCATATGCTGTTAAAAGAAATTATTCCTCCACATGGATTCTCTCCACAGAATCTCACGAGCTTCCCTATCCTTGTTCATGGAGCCATGGTAGAGCGTTACTGCATGAGATGAAGTTTGAAACCATCGTTTGGTGTGCCATTGAGATTAGGAAGATGTGGGGGCTGCGGGGTATGTTAGTGCCCAAAATGTTGATGGTGAAAAAAAAACCACTTTTGGTATTTTATGTTGCATAGCTCTTTTGACATGTTGCAAGCTATATGTTGTGGTAGGTTTCTATGTTGCATATGTTGTGGACGTATGTTGCTTTCAATGTTTTGTTGCAAACGAAAGGGGTTTGCTGCATACGAACTTTGTTTTTCTTGCACATGTGTGTTTAAGATGGTATTATGTTTTGCTTGCGCTGTTTTTGTCAATTCACGGTGGAAATGTTACATAGACTCACAAGAAATTGTTACCCGAGGCAGATTTTTGTTGCAACCATCGAACATTCCTGAACCATTAGTAAGTGTAGAAAAAGAAAACAGTATTGCGATGACATGCCTCTTTGACTGTTAAATTGAGTTTACGCCAATTGGTGTCTGATTCCACCATGGTAAAATATACAGTATGAGATTTCCTACAAAATGTTCATATGAAACCTTACAAAAATAAAGTGTTTGAAAAGCTACAAATCAATCAAGCTCAAAAGAAAAGAAATCCTTAAGGATGACAATCCTTGCTCGAGACCCTAAGTTTGGATGTTCTGTATTATCTTCTTTTGCAGATGTAAAGTAAAACTATGATACATCAATTTTCATGAGCCCTGGGAGCTTGCAGCTGCCATACATGGTCTATACACATACACCAACAAAGCAAAATCATTAACTCAGCATTACAAAAGTCCAAAAAAAAAAAAAACAACAACCTTTTACTTGCAGCCGAGGGAGCTATTGTCTATTGTGTACAAGGAGCCAATGAATGTACAAACAATCTGCTGTAACATCTCCATCAATCCCATTACCCGTCATCTTTGCCATCTGGATTCATCTTCACAATTATCCACTCATCCATCATTCATCTAATTTTTTTTTGTATGTAACCTTTAAGTAAGGTCCAGCCAAAGTTCATGATTCATTCGTTGATGACCATCAAGACACAGATGAAGATTTCTTGGAGCCACCATTGATCAAGCTTGCCAGTTTTACTCTAGGCTTGGAGTACTCGCCGCTCATAGCATGCTTGGCGGCAAGGCCGCTGCCGAAATCGGAGAAGTGCACACCATCCCAGCTCAGCACCTTATCTTCCGGCCCACAGAGATCGCCGCAGCCGAACTTTCCAGGGCTCATGTTGTAAGGGGGGCCGCCGTTTCCGCAGCACACCATAAATGGCCACTTAATCCCTAAATAACAATAGAAAGAAGATGAGTTGTTATCAATGGCAGTAATAAATCCAACAATGTGTTCTGAATTCTGAAAGTTGAAGTTAAAAGGTGCTCTTCAAATTGCAGGCGTCCGTACCATATTTGGTGTGGTTGGCAACGAAGCCGTACTTGATGGCGAACATGTCGGTGTAGACAACTGTGGCATCCTTCCGGCGCAACCGCACCTCGTCGCAGAGGTCGCTCAGCTTCTTGTTGAAAGCCTGCACCCCCTGGTTGTACTTCGCAAGGCAGCCGTGCGCGTCGTGCTCACCCTCCTCCCGCGCCACGAACGCCGGTAAGCAGCCAAGGGCACCTGTGCCATGTATCCAGAACTTCCTTGCGCCGTTGTCGTACAGAATCTAAAACAAACATTGCAAGCTTCTATCAGTGTAACTACTTGCTTGTCAGTTGTCACCACCTGAGACTGAAATTTTTCAGATGGAGCATAATTTACCCGAATTGCATCGCCGATCTCGCCGACAATCTGTGTGTACTTCTTGTCCCACTGATCAGATGGTGAGCGCATCACACCAGCCACGTCATTGTGACCGATGTCCATCATGTACAGAGCGTTCTCGAAGCCCTCCTTGTTCACCGGGCCTTTCAGTCCTGCAAGAACACAACATTAATAACTACCTTCAGATATGTCCATCCCTTTGTTCTCTTGCAACTGCGAATGATGGCACAGAACTGACGAGACAGAGGTGGCAAACCTCGCTCGAATAGCTCCAGTGATCTGCGCTTGAAGTAGACAAACTGGTCGACCTGGACATTCAGGGAGTAGGGAGAAACGCCGTGCGACACCGTTGAGCCGGCCATGGCAAAGTTGACACCATTGCTGTAGTCTGACCCCACCGCCTTCAGGTATGGGTTCAGCTCATGTGTGTTCAGACTCGCACCTGAAAAGATGATATCATGGAATGAGTGAACTTTCGAACACTAGGTAGTTAGCAATGGAATCTACGTGCCAATGAGATTCACTGTGAAGTACTCTTTTTCTGAAACTTTGACTCGTTACCAGATTATGCATGACAATTGTAACAAAAATCTCCAGAGTTGCATGTGTGTCCTAAATTCTATTTTGATTGTCATTGTCTTGAACAGCTTACGCTCAATTTCGAGACTCACTAATATCGTTATATCAAAAGCGTCGGGGACTAAACCTTATCCGGTTTTTCCGCACATGTTACATCTGGAAAAACAAATGTGTTGGACATCTTTGTTGTTGTTGTGAATCGGGACACGAGACATGTTGTTAATTAAACTTTAGCCCAGACACAACCAAAGGTTATCTATCACAGTGATCTGCTACAGTAATCTAGATATTCTCACAAGGAAACAATAGGCATTGCACAAGTGCCCCACCATGTGCATCTCAACCATATAACCATATATGCGATACGTCATTATTTCAGATCTCAGTTGAAGGTTAAAGCTTCCACGATAACATACTTGAAAGTACAGACCCTTCCTGTTCTGATTTAACGGCGCCGATAAATGGCTTTCCCCAAATTAATATTTATTGGAATAAGCTCCTTGTGATGTATTTTCAAAAAACTTGGGAACCCTTGACACATTATGTATCTCAGGAATCAATAGCGTCAGGGACGATGAGTCTGCTCTCCTCTCCATGTGCACACAGAAATATATACATGATGCAGTGTGAGAGCTATGAACTATCACATGGTGACACATTCGTGATAGGATGATGGTGCGCAACTTGCCCCTTCCAAAAATAACTAAAAAACTGAATCGGAACTTATAAGTGTTCACCCACTCCATCTCAACTACAGATACATAGTCTGACCGAGCATGCATAATGTAACATGAATCATCTGCAATAGGATGATTCCTTGCACGCTGGCAGCATCATGGTATAATATAACCATTAAATAAAACAAACGGAACAAGAAAACCATGTGGTTGGTGGGTTCAAACTCGAACTGCAATAGCATGTTCTACCCACGGCGTTAATCGCAATGTCACCGTGTTGACCAAGCAAGTAGCACATCAGACAACACAAGGATAAAAATAAATCCAGAGAAGTAACTATCAGCTGAATGGTTTAAGATCTAGCCCAATCCCCCCTTTTTAGGATGCACAATAAGCTAACATAAAAGGCGTGTTTGGTTTGGCCCGTGCCTAAATCACGCGCTAAGCACCACGCCTAATTTTTTAGCCATACCTTTAATGGCTCCTATCACCCTCTTTGTCTGATTGTCTCCACCAAAGAGAGAGGCAGCTAGTAAGCCACAAGAACAGGTCTTTTTAAAAACTTGGATCACGCAAACACGCAATGGAATTGTTCTGTCTTAATCCAGCAATTGCCATGAACAAGCCAGCCATACCAAACTACAGCTAACAGGCCAAACTTACAAACCATAGGTTTCTATCTGTCTACCAATTGGCATTCGGCAATGAGAAGGACAAAAAAAAGGCAGCCATTGTTTAATTGTTAGGCAGGCAGCAACGCAGCAGCAGCACATGCTTGCGACTACTGCTTCAACCACCGTTCTATCAGTGCCGTTTTTTTTTTTGCATCCCCCTTACACGTCGAAGGCGACATGACCTTGTTGATCTGACTTCTCGGGATCACTCATCCATCCACCAACCAACCGGATTAACAACTGTTTCTGAACTAGCTGTATGTTAGCCACCCAAAATTTGGTTCGTCATGTTTGCGTTGAATGAATCAGCGAGAAATTCAAACGAAACAGTTGGATTCTTCGTTGTGATGATGCAATTCGCCTATCTATTGCAACTATACTAGTTTGTAGTAGTACTTTGGAATCGATAAATAGCAATTCGTCTATCTGATGCAATTAAGCATCTCGAATATGGAATTCAGGACCCAGTCCGTACGGTGGCAACTGGCGAGATGCGAAAATAATTGCAGAGCGGTGGGAGGATGGATATGAGGATATGGTGGTGGTTGAGCAACTGAACTCACAGATGAAGTCGATGATGACGCGGCCGTCGGAGAGGCGTCCGGTTGGGTGGCCGAAGTGGGTGCGGCCCTCCGGCAGCGCTATGTTGATGCCCCCGGCCGCGGCCACGCCGCCCGTGTCCGAGTTGGAGTCGCCGAAGTTGAACAGCACCACCGGCGGCTCCTTATCCTTCTCCTTCTCCGGCGCCGCCACGACCTTCTCGGTGGCCCTTACCCCGCCGGTGGAAGCAGGCTCGGACACGACGGCGCCGAGGCGGACGGCGCCCATGGTGGACGGGGAGAGGAAGGTGAGCGAGAGCACGATGACGGCGACCCCCACCGCCGCGAAGACGCAGTAGGTTTGCTGCCGCAGGGTGACCATCTTTCCGCTGCCGCCGCCGCCGTTGGGCCCGCCCGCCGCCATGGCCATCGATAGATTCCTTGCAGCTTCTTCTTACTAGGCTGCTGGTCTCCTTCCTTCCCGGTGTCTCTATCAGAAGAGCGGTGGAAAGGTCATGCGCCTGCACTTATATACGGTGGGATCTTCTTCTTGAGTTGGTGTAGCAAGTTGAATAATAATTTGAAAAAAAAAGAGTGACATGGAGGTAACTGGTTAGATATTTTTCAGTTTACAAATAAGCTGGATATTTGTTTCAAAATATTCTAAGAAACATCGACGATTGGGAGATGCGCGCCCACTAATCCTGAACAAAGACGAGACAAACTTATGATTCAACCTCTTGTGTGCATCAGTTGTTGGAGCAAGTGAGAAACGACTCTGGATCTTGTGTAGTAGTAGTTGGTGATTAGTTTTAGATATTTTTCAGTTTACAAACAAGCTAGGTATTTTTTTTCAAAATATTTTAAGAAACACCGATTACGATTCAGAGATGCGCGGCCACTAATCCTGAACAAAGACGAGGCAAACTTGTGATTCAAACTTAAGAATATTTTTCATTTTGGGGTTAAAAGCTCATTTAGTAATTGATTTGCTCTGGTCTCATTGTTTTGCTCTGGTACTCTGGATCCAGAGTAATTAGTGGAGGAGGGATGGGTAGAAGGTGTTGACGAAGTTGCTGGGAGTGACGGCGGCACGGACGTGTTCAAACTTCAAACAGGGAAGGAGAAAGGGTGGACCTAAGTTGGCATAGGAAAATGGGAGAGCCATGAGAATCTTTTTTTGCCGATGGTGACTGGAAATGTTAAATTTTATATAGTTCAGATCTGTTCCAACCAAGAAAAAAGAGCATTATAAATTCTTAGCACCCAGTTGCTCCGCTGTGTATGTATGCACACGCCATGGAGTGGAGATTTCGTGCTCCCAAACTCCATTGATTTCTTTGTTTTAAATTCAATTTAACGTTTAAAAAATCTGAAAAAATCATGGTTCTTCTCAATGCCGTCTCCCACAAACGTGTAAAATTTAAATTTAAATACTTTCTATTTGAGCTACGCAAAAATTGACAAATATACAAGTACACTGTACATTTTCAAATGTTCAGATTTTGTCATTTTTGTTTAGTCCATAATAAAATAATTTTTACGTTGAGATTTTGCATGATTATAAGATACATCATTGTCTACATCCATGTATTTTTCCATAATTTTTTGAAACTTACAAATATTTTATTGATTTTGTTTTTTAAAACAGCAGGATTACTGGAACTCAGGAGCCAAAGTGGCTTTCCGCACACCATGATTATTGTCTATTGGAAGGGGCGAACTGGATAATTATACTTAACTAAACTGAGAAGAAAAATAGGATCCCTCATCCTCGTCCTGTTTTTTTCAGCGGATGTGGTACACCTAACAAACTGCAGCAGTGTACCGGGTGGCATCATCCATGACTGTGACATGCATTACAGTGATGGATAGATACATCAGACCAGCTGCATAGACATAGTAGTACTTGGCAGGGTTACAAATCGGCAACAACTTTGTGTCCACTTTGCCTTTTCTCATCAAAGTGAAGTGCACAGTATCAGTAGGAACCAACCAAAGCCAGACTGCCAGCCAGAATATTGTTCTTTCTTCCTTGCTTCTTAAAAGTGTGGACAGAAAAAGAAGGCTGGCCATGCATGGTCCAGACTCCTGATTCCAAAACCTCAAAAATTAGAATCAAAAGTCCAGACTCCAATATCCATGTAGAGCTGAAACTTTGGATGCATTTGCCTTTATTTCTAGCCTAGTCAGTACAAACCAGTAAATTCATTGTGTGTCTCCATGATATGCTTCAGGAATGGTGTAGTGCAACATAGTCATACCCCTTTGTATAATACCAGTTTGGATAATCTAGTAATTGCATCCTTTTTATAATCTAGTACAAATTATGAATATCATAAAACTGAGTTTTTGTCTCACAATTTGATAAAATCATGTTTATTTCTGTATATATTTTTGTTGTTGAAAAGGCATTTTTAATATTCATCTATATTTATTGATCAAAATTCAGAGGTAAAACACATGACACAGACAACCTGCATGCATTAACTTAACCCCTAGGATATACATACACCTCAATTGTACAAAAAAAAGTATAAAATAGCATCCCATTTTCGCACAATCACCGTGATTGAAGACCTCAGGTCGATGAAGTCCCATTGGGGTCAGTTTTTGTTAGTACCTTCAGCTTCATCCTTTCAACGGCTAAGCAATTAGATTCACTGGATTGACGATGCATCATCATGAATCAGTAGACTTTGCGGGCTTGACCAAGCTGGTGAGCTTCATCCTAGGAATGGAGTATTCACCGCCGATGGCCATGGAGGCCACCAAGCTGTTTGCAGCATCAGTGAAGTGGACGCCATCCCAGCTGATGAACTTGTCGTCAATCTTGCAAGTGTCTTTATCGATGCCCATACAGCTTCTTTTGGGGTCGTAGTTGTAAGGGGGGCCTCCATGGCCGCAACATACCATCAATGGCTTCTCAATCTCTGAAAATCAACAGGAACCAAACACGTTTACTCTGACGAGTTTCCACTGACAAACAACAGTCAACACAATCCAATATCCTAGACTTCCAGCATGATGAAGTTACATGTTTTTTAGAGCTAGTGGTTTATACTGACAAGCAATGGTTACTGAATGATGATCTATTCACAGCTATTGGCGAACGGGAATCGACATAGTAACTTACCATATTTCGTATGGTTGGCGACGAGATCATACTTGATCGCGAACATATCCACGAAGATGATGGCCGATTTCTTCAGTTGCAACCGCAAGTCGTCACAGGCTTCACTCAGCAGTTCATTGAACTTCTTGGCAGCATTGTTGAACTTGGCAATGCATCCATACTCATCGAGGTCACCGTCGTTGTCCTTCCGCATCGCAAGCTTCGCTGGCAGGCATCCCAGCGCACCTGTCCCATGTATCCAGAACTTCCTCGCACCGTTCTTATGCAAAATCTGCATTTGTCGAAAGGATCGAACAACTTAACAATCGTGTCTCACAGAGTAACCAGTGTTTCAGAATTAACGAAAAAACTATCTCTGAACCGTACGTACCCGGATGGCTTTCCTGATTTCAGCAACAATGGGGGGAAGCTTTGCGAGCACTTGATCATAGGGTAAGTAGAGGATGCTAGTGATATCGTTCTGCCCAATGTCCATAGTGAACAGAGCTTTGTGAAAATCTTTTGGGTCGACCGGCGCATCCTCGCCTGAATGACATTCCCAAGGAAATAATCGATAAAAGTTTGTCAGCTGACAGCGCCTCGAAGAAACCGGGAGCTTTGGTCAGGTCAGGGAGACAGCAAACCTCTTGCGATGGAGTCGTTGCATCGGTCCCTATAGAAGATGAACTGGTCGATCTGCACGTCGAGCGAAAACGACGTGTCACCGGGCGTGGCGGTCGATCCGGCGATGGCGAAGTTGACTCCGTTGCTGTAGTTTGAACCCAGCGGCTTCATGTAGGGGCTCATGTGGTGCGTGTTCAAGGTCTCACCTGAAGAGGAAAAACGGCAGAGAAAACCATTAGTTGCACTGTCAGAGTCAGACAATCAGACTGTGGATCCATCCATGTACAAGCACAACAATGCAGGTCAGCTGTTATCTCAACTCGAGAGGGAGACAATTGGTCGAGGCCAGAAGATAGTGTGTTGACTAGTACAGTGCAGTAAACTGCAAGGCAATTTTGCCGTGAGTGATACTTTTATGTTTACTTCTTCTGTCGTGTTTTCGGCTAGCCAGAATAACCCCTCTTCCTTCTTTACATGGATTTAGATGATCATTTACACCGTGTGGAGAAGAGAATGTCAAAAGGAAAAGAGAAAAGAGAATAGGTGGCGCGCATCGATGTCATAAGACAAGAAAACAACGGGAGGATAGAGAATTCAACCAACGCCTATGTCCACGTCTTTCTTTCCAAGTAAGACTCGTCCGTAACAATCTTTCCGTAAGTTTAGGATCCGTTTTGGGCGTAACAATCTTTCACTAGGACTCGTCCGTAACAATCGATCCGGGAAGGAATAAAAAAAGAGAGAGAGAGCCCTTCTTGTTCGGATCTTAGATCTCTCCCTCTGCCCTGCCCCGCACACGAAGGCGATTCTCACCGGCATCAACACCGGCTCGACTACCGTCTGCTGCCAGGGTTCCCCCGCTGTCACAACCCCGGGCTTCTATCGGCAAATCATCAACGATGGGATCGGCGCATTATCTGGCCTTCGGCTGGGCGCCGTGGACGGCGCCGTCGCTGCGAGCGCATCAAGCAGTACCACCTCCCTCGCCACTCGGAGTCCGAGCGCGACTTCACAATGATCCGCCACGTCCGCTACGCGCTCCACCACTACAACGCCAAACACCCAGGCGCAGAGTTCGATGCCGTGAAACCCCTAATGGAGTCCAGCGCCTACTTCCGTGACCAGTCGTGGCACCACATCAACTTCTGGGCTGGCTGCCGCAGGACCAGCAAGATCAAGCGCTTCTTCGCCGAGGTGCACTACCGGATGGCACCGGCGCCGGTCCCGGCCGGAGACGCCTCGGTCTGCTCGCACCGGTCACCGCCGGTCCCGGGAGCCGCGAAGCCACCCAACAGCTGCGGCTGCTTCTGCGAGCACCTTCCGGTCTTCGTCCCCACCGTGGAAGCATGCACCATCATCGAAGAGCCTCTTGGCCGGTACTGCAAGAGCTGCGCGTTCTGCCCTGGTCGCTTGGACATCTTGCACCCCAAGGGTCGCGGGTTTGTCTGTGGGAACGACAAGGACAGGGTGCTGCAACGGATCACGCATTGCAGGTCAAACCGTGGGCCGCTTGAGATGCCGTTCACTTGCCACCAGGGCCCGGAGTCTAGCAATGGGGATGACTACAGGGAGTTCTGAACTGGCCCCTTTGACGCTGGAGAGGAGAGGAAGAAGAAGAGAAGGCCCCTTCGGCGCCCTTTGGCTCACCTCGCATTGCTGTGGACAATCAAGTTGTGATAATAGCAGGAATTGAAGATTTGTGTTGAACGATGCACTTTACCGACTACCTTGTTTTATATGTTGATGCACACTAATACACTATCCCAAAACTCTTGAGATTTTAAACAAATAAGGGCTATTGGGCGCGCCTGCTCTATATTTCATCCAGCGCTACCACCAACCCGACCCATTGGGAGCCGCTTGGTAGCGCCGAAACCCTAGACGCTGCCATGTAGGGCGCATGACAGGTGGGCCAGCGATGTAACAGAGGCAACACCTAGTCAACTTAATTTAATGCGTCACTACATCGGCTTGCACGTGCATCGGTGCATTGAAAGTAGCGTCGATTCCACTGGCGGGCGCAACGAGCCATCGTGTCGCTGCTGCGGCGACGATAATGCACGCGCGCCTACTCGCCTACCTCTGACGCCGACCCCTCCTTCACATTCGCCTCCTCCCAACAGTCTCTTCCTCACAACCGCCGCGAGCCCTAGACACCATGTCGAGCAACAGGCGCACGAGTGGAGTGCGTCCAACGCTCACCGTCGATGAGGGAGGGGCCGCTAATGGCACCGTCGGACGTGAGGTGCCCGGGTACGTGGGCGGGATCCAAATCCTACCGGCGCCAACACCGACGAGCCGTATTTGGGGCGCTGAGGTGCACACCTACTACTAGCAAACCCTTAGCAACGAACAATGTCCCAATTTCCCTAAAAGTTTGAATTCCATAAGGGTTTAGGGTTTAGAAAAATCAGCAGTACTGCACTAGCTAGTGTGAGATTGTTTGTGAGTCGATTTCTGCCGCGATCTCTTTTTCTGGTTGGTCGTGGGGCTCGGGTTCGACGGGCGGGGACCAGGACATACCTTTCTCCTGGAACGTGGAAACCAGAACGAGAAGACTCGATCTCCCTTGCCCTTGCCTTCACCGCGGGGCCCGAGCATCCAAGGAAGAGAGATGTCGGCCTACTGAGGGAGAGCACGACGGGATCGATGACGGAGGTTGTACTAGAAAATTTAAGAATTTGCCATGTGCAGACCAACCAAAAGGATAGCGGAAACAAGGGCAGGTAGCCCGTAGCCGCCGAGACAGAATGGGAGCAGACGAGCTGTCGACCGATCCAGCATCGCATTCGCCAGGCACTCCTATCTATCTAACTATCTACGCCTGCATGGACGATGGATGGATCATGGATACGCATGCATGGTGGCTTCCTTTTGTTTAGTGACCCATGTCTTTCATTTCTTTGCTTTAAACCAAAGCCAATCGCCTAATCCTAGCCAGCTGCTGGCGTTTCACGGCCGCACCAGGATGCTTAGAAACGCGGCATAAGATTTTTTCGAAAGGACAATGTCAAATGCGGCGATCAAGTTGAAACTAAAGGGGGAAAAAGATTAAAAGACATCGTACCAGTATATTTTTGACGATCGTCAAAGCAGGATATGAATGGAAAGAAATAGGCTGCTCAAATTTTGGGGTCACGTCGAATGTCAAAGTTTGGTGAGGTCACCTTTATTTGCATCGAAGAAAACAGCACGAGATGCGCACGGAGCGGTGGAGCTCACGGTTTGCCCGGCGAACATTTTGACAGCAAAGAAAATTAAAAAATCAAAAATGTTCAGAACATTTTGAAAAAAAAAAATCTAATAAATCGCAAACGTTCCTTTTTATATTTTTACTGAGCACTTTTAATTTTTTTTAGTTCGAATCTATCTCGATCTGGTACGTCAGATCTGAAATGGAGTGCTAAGTCACCGTGAGACTTGCTACCACTAGTCACTGAAGCTGAGTCCGGTGAAGCATGTGCTCCAACGATGGTTAGCTAAAAAATCAAACCTAGAGACTGGTTAGCCGTAACAGAGTTTCAGTCTCAACGCGCTCAGTCCCTCTCTGACAGAATCAAGCTGACGTCGACGGATGCGCGTGTACTAGAGACTTAATCCAGATTCCCAATGCAATTTTGAGATAAATTTCGCATATTTCGACAAGACATTCCATCGTCTAACGCTTAATTAATCTCTACTTTGCTCTAGGGCCGGGCCGGCAGGCACAAGTTAATTAATGGACGGGGAGGGGAACGATGGGGAAGGAATCGACTGACAAACTCACAGATGAAGTCGAGGACGACGCGGCCGTCGCAGAGCCGTCCGGTGGGGTGGCCGAAGAAGGCGCGCCCCTCCGGCGCCGCGATGTGGATCCCCATGATCGCCGCCACGCCGCCCGTGTCCGAGTTCGAGTCACCGAAGTTGAACACCACCACCTCCGCCGCCGGCTTAACCTTCGCCGCCACCTTCGCATTCGGCAACATCCCCTTGCTCTTCCTGTGCTCGCTCACGGCGGGCGCCGCGGCGTTGGCGAGGGCGGAGGTGGTGGAGAGGGCCGCGCCGCTGCTGCCGGCGGAAGCAGGCATGTAGCGGAGCGTGGCGAAGATGACGGCGCCGGCCACCGCCCCCAGCACACAGTAGTACTGGAAGCGCAGGAGGCTCACCTTCTTCATCAGCCCGCCGCCGTTGCCGCCCCCGTTCAGCGCGCTCGCCATGGCCGCCGCCGTTGCCGCCCCTTTTGGTAGCTACCTAGCTACTGCTGCTGTCAGTCTCCGCCCGTGCTCGCGACTCTTGTCTGTCAGTCGCTCTGTTTGTGCGCGTGTTGTTTATATACAGTGCTAGCTATGGAACAATGCTTTCGAACCAAGAGAAAGTTCGGGATAAAGAAACCACCATTGCACAAGACATGTGGAGGGGTTGGTGACTGCCTTTGTTTCCTTTATTGTAGTACCAATGACAAACTGGCCAATGTGTCAGCCAAAGAAAGTAGCAAAGTTACCCCTTTTTGATGATTCTCTGTAATCTCAAAAAAAAAAAAAATCTCTGTTGGTAGAGAATTAAGTTAGAAGTCGATCGACTCTTTAACTGTGAGATATGCATTGTGATTCGTGTAGCTGAGACTTACACATGAATAAGAATTAAATTAATATGACTAAAACGGTTCAATAAAAATTGCAATTCAGGTAGCCGATGCACACAATTTTCTAGGCCTTTTTGATTCGCATATTCTTAAAGGGATTGACTATGTGTAAGACGCCTTATATTTGGCATAACCGTAAGGCAATAGAATTTTTTTGTTAATCATCTAACCCACGCATGCATGTGCATGACCGGTACACCTCTCTCATGCATGCACTAGAAAACGAAACTGCTGACATCACCACGCATTAAATGTGAAATTTGAAAATTCAAAAAGTTTTGTAGCTCAGACCGTTTATCCGATTTATGATACGTTTTCACCGTTGGACTAGTCGCGTCGAGATCTTCGAAACTAGATCCTATGTCGATATGTTCCGACGACTTTTTTTTTTTGCCCAAAAGTTACCACCCACGTAACATATAAGTTACCCAGGCTTGAATACGTAAGTTACCGACCATATTAGTGATTAGTTTTCGGGTCGAAATAAAACCATTTTTTTGTTGTTCTTTTAGATTTTTACGAGATTTAAAGTTACCACGTCACTTTGAGATGGTAAATTTATCGTGTATAAGTATTAGGATGACAATTGTCGATTTCATAGTAAAACTACACATAAAAAAGATGGGCATTATATTCGTAACTATTATTTAGAGGACATGGTAACTACATCGATTTCGTGGTGGGTAACTACATCATGAACACATGGATAACTAAATAAATACTGAGCGGGTAACTATTACCGAGAAAGTACGGTAACTACATTGATTTCATGTTGGATAACTTCACCATGAAAATACATGGGTAACTTTATCAGTACTGAGTGGATAAGTCCATCAGTATTGGGTGGTAACTATTACCGAGAGAGTAGGGTGGATAACTATACATGAAAACACACGGGGTAACTTTACTAGTACTAGGTGATAACTATTATCGAGAGAGTAGGGTGGATAACTACACATGAAAACACACGAGGTAACTTTACTAGTACTGGGTGATAACTATTATCGAGAGAGTAGGGTAACTATAATGATTTTGTGGTGGATAACTACACATGAAAACACATAGATAACTTTGTCAATACCGGGTGATAACTCCATCAGTATTGGGTGGTAACTATTACCGAGAGAGTATGGTAATTATAATGATTTTGTCAACCTAAAAGCTAATTGCTAATATGGTGGGTAATTTAAGTATTCAAGCCTTGGTAACTTTTATGTTACGGGGTTGGTAACTTTCGGGCAAAAAAAAAAGTTGTCGGAACATGTCAACATGGGATCTAGTTTCGAAGATCTCGTCGCGACTAGCACAGCGGTGAAAACGGATTCTAAATCGGATAAACGGTTTGGGCTACAAAACTTTTTGAATTTTCGGATTGTGCATTAAATACGGGATGACATCACCTTTTTGTTTTTTTTTGTGGCTTGCATGCAAAAGGACGTGCTGTCTAACGACAAGGAAAGGAGCAAAAGGGCGTGCATGCATGCAACTTCTGGTTGACCGAATCTCGTCCGTCCATACACGATCCAACGGCTCGCGGGGGTGCTTACAGTTATGCCACACAGCAGGCGCCTTACAATTAGATTTTCCCATTCTTAAAACACAATAATAAGCAAACACAAAGGCGTGGAATGTTATGTCCTTTTCAGTCCTATGCATTTGGAAGACTACAAAAAATTGCATCGCATAGTGTTTGAGACCACAATTAAACAAAGGAAATTGTAGCAAGAGATTTGAATGGATGGGTTTTTTTATCCAAGATAGAGTGCGGAAGATTGTAATACCCCGCAGTTATAGGACTCGAGAGGGTAGAATATAGGAATTGCATTTGAGCATTCATGCATCTTTTGGTGAAATCTGGAAAATTTTCGCGCTTTGTGTTAAAAGGATCTAGGGTCGATACCAGACGAGTGTCGATGCTCTGGGAGTCAGACATTGATAGTTAATCGAGGGGTGTCGATAAACCCTAAGTCATATTTTCAAAACAAATAAGATTATTTCTCAAAACTACTACTTGGATTCTAAAAAGGAAATTCTATGAAATCTCAATTCAAAACAATTCTATAACTTTTCCATTCTATATCTAACACATACAAGAATCATCTTATATTTATATAAAACAACACAAACACAAATTGCAAAACATTTTAATTCAGATCACGATTGAATATCATCACCAATTCTTTACAACAAGTACTATTTCAAAAGCATAATACATATGTCTCCCAAATTCATACACATACTTCATTTGAAATATTTACAACTTGAGAGAAACATCTTCTCAATTTTGGAGTACAAAGTATTTAATTTAAATGATTACAAATACTTCTTACAACATTGGGAGATTTACAAAAAGGGAATAATAAAAGTTTCCTAAACTAATTCTTCATGTATTCCTTGAAGATCTTCAAACCTGCAAAACAAACAGCAAAGATAAAAGAGAGTTAGGATTAAAATATTGCCGACACCATTTGGTGCTGGCATATTAATGTATGAAAATCTGGTTTAAGCTAATCAAAACCCAAGGTCAATTAGGCTAATTGTTTGGAGAATGCAGTGATCTCAAAGGCAACTTAGGAACTGACCCTCTTTTGATCATGTTCATTAATCCGAAGGCAATCTTAGGGGCAAAGGCTTGTGCTTAGCACTGGAATTAATCCATCCGAGGCAACCAAACTATCCAAAGCAACAAGTGTTTCTTGAACACATCATCTCATGAACATTGAGAGCAAGGCAACAATTAAAGCTGCACACTCCAAATTTAAACCAGAGATTCAATTAAGAAGGAAAGCAACTTAAGGAATCGCATATGACACTTGTCAGTCATATGGACCCAAACTGAAAGCCCACAAATAATAATTTATCTTAAGCCCAAGCCAAACCAAGCCCAATAAGAATTCAAGCATGAGTCCAACACCAGCAGTAGATCTTTTGCTTAGCCGCAGCCATGGATAGGAAGGGTGACTCAGTGTTCATCTCCTTGGAGGTGGAGCTCTGCATAAAGCAGCAGCCGCAGCAGGAGTTCATCCACAAGGGGTGATGCTCTGCTTGGAATTGCAGGTGCTCATCCGCAAGGGGAGGAGCACTGCACAAAAGCAGTCAAAGAGGGCAGCTCGAGGTAGAAGAGGGCCACTGCAAGCAGGTGATTCACCACAGTTGAGTTATCTGGGTGTCACAAGCACAACACCTCCCAAACCTGTATAAATACATTACCACAGTCACAGCCGTGGTACACAACTCGCAGCAATCAACCACATCACACATTTCCATCTGTTCTTCATCAAGAACAAGAACCACACACCAGAATCATGTCCGTTACTTAAACCCATCCATCTAAAAGCCTTTTAAGCTAGTTAAATACACCCTAGGAAATTTGAAGCAGCGAGGAGGAGCACGCAAAACCACAAGACGCAGGTTATCATCATTTTCCAGAAGCACAAGCTGCTCAACAACAACAGGTTGATCCTGTGTGCTAGAGAGAGACCAAGCAGGTTCTGTAAATGACAGAACCATGCTAGAGAGGTGTTTACAGCATCTGTTCTTAACGGAACCTTGCTAAGCAAGGTAGGTGCTGTCGGAAAAAGGAATACAAGGCAGGGAAATATCTGTTCTTAGCAGCAAGTTAGAAAAGAGAGAGGAAAGGGAGTGCAGTTGCTGTGCTGATTGATCAGAAAAGTGGAAGGGGAAGTAGATAGCAGTATAGCATCTATTCTTATTCAATCTATCAAATTTATACACAAGACAGTGAACCAACAGAGCTGGATTAGCTGTGTTGCACATCTGTACACAAGAAGAAGCACAGGAAAACATAAAAAGCTTATCTAAACAAGCTAGCTACTGTGTAACTCCAAATGGAGGCATCACAGCTATCAAAACCAGTCTAAATCATGCTTAAATACTTTCTACATCATTACTAGATCATGCTCTAGTTCAGTTTTGGACAGAATCATCACAAGATCCAGTCTAGAATTATTTTTCTTCACCTGTGAGCAAGAAATGCTCCCAACATTAATTCCAGAGGTTATGGAGTGATCTAAACATGCTAGATCTACACCATTCATCTCAATCCCATGTGCACAGAAGGTAAACAGTGCACATAAGGTAGCAGTTCATCCAGAATTCATCTCCAGTTCATCAAGACCCTAACAAATATAATACATCCATGCTTAATCCAAGTCCAGTAGTATCTAGAGCTAGTAGAGGGACTAGGGATTGGAGGAGAAAGAGAGGAGAAGGAGTTCTTACCGTGCGTCCATGGCCGTAGGTCCACGGCGGCGAGGCAGTGCTCGCGCTACCGTTGGAGGGGGCACACGGAGGTAGAGGACCAAGCAGCACCACACCGCACCACAGCGGCACAGAGGACGAAGCTCTGCACCTGCCATGGCGAGCACGAGAGCGTGGAGGCCAGCGGGCAGCGCCGGCACCGAAACCCTAACCCTAGGGTTGGGTTGCGCGTGGCAGCTCGAGGAAGAGAGGTTCGAATCAAAGTGGACAGCGGGCAAGAGCGGAGCCGGGGAAGCGTTTTGCCCCAGACCACGGCGGCAGAGGTGGCCGGAGTTGGCCGGAGCAAGGCGGCGACGGCGCTGGCGACTCGGTCGCCAGAGCGAGCTCGAGCTCGAGCTCGTGCGAGAAGAGAGAGGGAGGAGAGTGGCTCGATCGGTTGATCGGACCCGAGCCCACTCCTTGACCTGGTTCAACAAAGTGTTGACCAGGGACCTTTTGGTAATTTTACCAATTTATGAAATTCTTCAAATTTCAAAACTCACTATGAATTCAAATCAAATCCTATAAATACTTTAAAAATATCCACATATATCGAAAGAAAATAAGCTATTCAAATAAAATATCAAATGGAATTTTTGAAAATTATTTCATTTATGAAAAATTCAAAGATCCTTAAGTGGAATATTCTTTGAAATATTTTCAAAACTATTTTCTAAAGAAAATAATCTGGGAAAATTAAATACTAAGTTCAAAATGTATTTGAACTATATCATGACTGTCTTGTCACTCATCCTAAATAATTGATTAAATAAAAGACCATTTAAATCATTATCAAATCTTTAAAGAAATTTTGGGGAAAAGCATCTCATCTTATGCATAATAGTCCGGAGGAGTAGAAGGTGTCGACTACATCATTGCGTACGGAGCCGACAACGCAGAAGAAGAGGAGGTGGAGACTTAGAATCTTCATAGTAGGAACATGGCCGAGCAAGACTAGACTAGTACTACTTAGTTTGCTGGGCCCATATGGTTCTTAGTTTGCTGCTTTCTATCGCTTGTAGGTTGACTCCTGTCAACATCGCAATAATAGACATTTCTCCCATGTCGGAGGAAGACGTTGATGTTTTTATGCATTTCTGGCTTGTAATCCTTAGCAGTGTGTAATAAAGTGGACCCGCAATGTTTCTGTTGTACTACTCTGAGTGATATAATATTTACGGATTAGTCCTTCCGTGGGTGTTATGTCAACGACTTGTACACTACAATATGCAGTGGTGTACTGGGTCACCGCAAAGATTCATAAATAAAAATAGTCCTACGGATTCTATTCTAAGACTCAAACGTCTTACTGAGGAAAAAAATTCATGGATCCAAATCCTCCAACGTATGAAATTACACTGAACCAAAGAAACCCTAACAAATATGAGAAAAGATAAATTGTTTTCTACATTTGCTTTGCCACCCTGGGAGTTATGCTATTATGTACAACACAACCGTAAATCTTCTTAATAGCATAAGACATGTGCACAATTTTTGGCATGCTCATGAGGTTTTTTGTTTACGCCTGAAGAAATGCGCATACAATTTTCGGTGAGTAAATGAAGGATTATCAATAAAATGGTTATTCATGGTGAAAATGAGAATAAAATGCATGGAATATCATGGTTTGTTAAGAAATACATATTTTTAGTAAGAAAATGCATAATATTATATTCAACTAGAAGAAAAAAATACGAGTGGAATTTTGTCTTTCCGAGTTCTTCCGTTAGCCGGGACAGTGGACACTGACATTCAACTACTCCCTCCGACCCGAATTACTGGGCGGACGTCTGTTTAATTTTTTTTTTACAAAACCCCCCCGCCAATTCGAAATTGTTACAAATTAGTTCAAATCGCTGTCTTCCTCGCGCGGGGCGGATCGCTGCCGTGCTCAGCTCGCCGGAGAGAGCGATTCCGCCGCGGCTCCGCCCGCAGTTGGGAGGCTCCCTCGGAGGGCTCCCGCCGCCGGCCGCTTCCCCTTCCCATCCCGGCCGCTCCCCTTCAAATCGTTGCGTGACGCCTCCGCCGGGACGACGGGCCCAGACGCCGCCGCTGCACCTCGTCCTCCTCCGCAGCCGTCGCCGCAGCGCCACCAGAGGGAGCCGGCGCCGCGGTCCGCCGTCATCTCGCCGCGGTCCGCCGCCTGCCCGCTGCGGAGCCTCCCCAACTACAGCACCAGAGGGAGCCGGCGCCGCGTTCCGCCGCCATCCCGCCGCTGGCCACCACGACACGAATTACCGGCGAGCCGAGCTAGCAGCTGGCAGCCGCGGCGGAGCGCAGGCTGCAGCCGTCGTCGTCCGTAACGCCGACCACGTCGTTCTCCGGTGGAGCAGATCCAGCAGCAGGTGGAGCAACCGGCGGTGGAGCAGGTCCGTGTTCTCCCTGTTCAGTTTCAGAAACTGAAGTTAGTGTTAGCTGTACGAGTGAGTTGTAATTTGCATTTGCTGCAACTACTGGATAATAATCATCACAACATCAAAAGGAGTGATTCTAGTTTCAGTTTCAAGTGCAGCTTCATCTACAACAGCAAAAGATGTAATCTCAGGTTTATGATTGGGAAAAATAAGTGCCCTTAGACAATGAGATGATCCAGCCAAACTCTTGTATAGTTGTAGGCATGGTTTGCACTGTTGTTTGGTCTCTTTCATTTTTCTGTATTTGGCACACAGTTAAATATGTCCAAAGAATGTGTGGTTAAAAACTATCAGTAACATTGGTTAAAAACCAACAGAAATTGTACTCTGTAAGAATGCATCAGTGGGAATGTGATTCATTTTTGGTGCAAGGATAAGCACAAGAACTTGATTTTGCAGTACAATGGCTAACAGGATTTTGCAAAGAACTTGTCAGCTAACCTGTAAAACAGTCCCAGAAAGTCAGGACATTGCTGTGCTCTGCACTCTGTCACGCACATAGAAATTAGCAGAGCCATGTTTAAACATCACTGTGCTCTGCACTCTGCTAGGAGTATATGCTTTCTGCCTCAACACATCTGCCTCACGAACTTGGCGAACCTGGAAGTATCCACAAATAATGAATAATGGAAGAATAAAGACAGTACAGGATACGGTAAATGCAAGTAAACAGAGGAAGACGGTACGAAAAGCTTGCAGCAATGCACAATAAGGAATCATGTTTACTTATATGCTGTACTTATAAAAATTAGCTCAAGTTCACAATAAGGCTGTTGCTGTATTTGGCACACAGTTAAATATGTCCAAAGAATGTGTGGTTAAAAACAGAGGTGTGTGCCAGAACAATAATATGCACACTAGAGGCAGGATTTTCGACAGACCCAGTTTTGGACTTGTATGCTGGCTTACTGGCAGTAGTCTGTGCCTGCTGATATGTGGATGTGTACTGGTTGAAGGCCATACTGAGGATAGCAGCAACACCATACTGAGGATAGAAGTACATGTCACCATAACCACCCTGCATAAACCAACAGAGTAAATAATTCATCCAAATGCACTGAACAGAGATAAATCTTCAAGATTATGCACATGTGTAGATTATACATGATTGTTGGTTCAGTTATACAGTCTCAACATCACATTTTCAGCAAGATATGTATTGTTTGCTCATAGTTAACTAAGTTTCTGGTTTTATGCAGGTTGCCCAGTCCACCATAGGACGAGATGGTCCTCTTTGATATCAACTTAACTCCTCCACAAGAGCTGGATCTCAACTTTAGTCCACATACTCCAGAAGAAGAAGAACAAGCTGCTCATGTTCCAGAAGAAGAAGAACAAGAACATGCTGCCGAGGCAGACCACATTCAAGAAGAAGAAGAACAAGAACATGCTGTGCAAATGCACCATAAAGATCTGCCGGAGAGTTCTAAATTTGCAGCATATATTGCACTGAAAGCTCTAGGAAAAGATAGACCCGTGGTGAAGGCGGATAAAGAAATTGTGGCTCAACTTTTGGGAATAAGTCTTAGATCTGTGGAGAAGATATGGAAGAAGGCCATAGATCAAGAGAGCATAAATGAAGTGCCTGATTTCTCAAATAAGCGGAAGGGCAGGTGCGGAAGAAAGAGGAGAGAGCTTAATCTGGATGAAAGGGTGCCTAAAGTTGAACTGAACAAAAGTGGTACATTGAGGGGGCTGGCAAGGTCCCTTGATATCCCTTTCGCAACACTGCAAAGGAGGTTGGCATGGGGCGATTTAAGGTGCCATACCAATAGCCTGAAACCACATCTAAGTTTGGAAAACAGAATTAGAAGGCTTATATATTGCTTCTCAATGGTCGATGAAACAACAATATTAGAAGCAAAGCTTTCGTTCATAAAGATGGGGAACATAATGCATATGGATGAAAAATGGTTTGATATGACTAAGCGAGACAGGACGTACTACCTAACACGAGAAGAACCAGAGCCAGTTCGCACTATCCATAACAAAAACTGCATCGGGAAGGTGATGTTCTTAACTGTGGTTGCAAGACCTAGACATGATGCGCAAGGACATGTGACATTTGACGGAAAGGTAGGCATCTGGGCTTTTGTCACAGAAGATGCAGCCAAATACAACTCGAAGTATAGGACAAAAGGCACGATGGAACTAAAGAACCTCAATGTTACTAGAGACGTCATGCGGGAATACCTCTGTGAGAAGGTAATTCCAGCAATTGTAGAAGTGTGGCCTGATGATGGAGATGTGGGAACAATATGGATACAATAGGACAATGCTAGAACGCATGTTCAGCCTGATGATTCTGTATTTCTGGCCGCCGTAAAAGCTTCAGGACTGAATATTAGGTTGACTTTCCAACCTCCTAACTCGCCAGATGTTAATGTTTTGGATTTTTGCTTCTTCAGCTCCATCCAATCCTTGGCATTTCAGAGTGCCCCTAACACTCTCAAAGAACTGATAGAAACAGTCGAACAAGCTTACGATGCATATGACGTGAAGACACTTGGCAAAGTGTATGTCACATTGCAATCTGTCCTGGTGGAGATAATGAAAGACCAAGGTGGAAACACATATAAGCCACCCCACATGGGCAAGGACAAGCCAATAAGAGAGGGAAAGCTGCCTAACACACTAGAGGTTGATAGCAAACTATATGAAGAAACCTTAAAGCTAATAGCCGACTATGAAAAACAACAAGTGGAGAATGAGGAGGAGAAGATGAAGGATAAACAAGCAAAGAAAGCATCAAAGAGAAAAGGAAGGTCCCAAGTAATCGTGGATGACGACACATTTATTGCAGCAAAAGAATATGGCACATGGTTGAACGACCCATCAAGCATTATCCGTCTAAGGCGTCGAGTAAAGAAAGTACTCCGGGAAACTCCCACTAGTACAGAACGACACATCGGAAACGGGCCAAAAACCCCTTCGGCAACAGAGAAAGGGTCTGTGTCCCCGACCCTGTCACTGATGTGAAGGCCATCATCGGTAACGGAGGCAAAAAACCGTCACCGATGAGGCATAAGTTGGCTACGGTTGCGGACCCATCTCCGTTTCCGATGTATTGGTGCATCAGTAACGGAGATTCTATTTTACTCGTTTGCATTGAGCTTCTTTCAGAAGCCTACAAGAGCAATTCGGTTGCCAAATTACATTCAAAATCTCACAGCAGAAGCACAAAGTTGCTACCAAATCCATTCATAACGTATATAAGAATTGTCATCATTACATAGCATCAAAAGATGAGTTACACATGCCTCGCTAATCCTATCATTCTCATGCCTCCCTAAACTTAACTTTTATGACACTCCACTCTTCTCCAGCTCCACCTTCTTCCTCAGTTCCGAAGCGCCGAAAACGGAATTCGACCTAGCAAAAGACTCGAGTAGCGGTTTCATGCTTCTCCAAATCACATCTGCAGCCAAATTGCTACACACATACACAAAATAGATGGAGAAACTAAAAACAAGAAACCACACCGAGCTCGCAAGCCTCCTTAGCAAATTAATCTTGCCAAATTCTTCGTAGCGAGGCTTGCTCCATCTTGGACAGTGTCGCCGAAATATAATAACGTCACCGCTGTGACATTTCGGCCACACTGTCCAAGACACTCTTAATTAAAAAAGTGTTTTGAACAGTGCAGCGAAACGTCACAACAGCGACGGTTCACGGATATGATCCCACTTTGTATTTAGCTCTTTTAAAACTTGTTTGGATCTGCATGGCGCTTCTGCATATAAAATACATGGATGTCTAGTTAGAAAAGAGCCAAATATGATGCTACATGACATAAATACAATTTAAGATGAAAACAGTTTACACCTTAAGCGCCTATATCCGTGTGTTTGCTGTCCGATCGAAACGATTTGGAGGCAAAACTTGAAGGTGATGTTACCTTCAATTGCCTCACCATTTTTATGCATTGTCGCCGAAATATACTATTACTTCATACACTAGCTACACAAAACCATAACGAGGATTAGCACATTGACAAAGGGTTGAAATTAATCTATTAGACTTCAAATACTAAAAACAAACACAACACAATACTAGACTTCAAATACTAGACAAGTTGAAGGTAATGTATTCATCATCGGCAGTACTAAAAACAAACGCAACACAATACTAGACTTCAAATACTAGACAAGTTTTATATGCTACTTTAAAAAAATGTAAGATCTAGTGTTGAGGGGTGTATTCATCATCGGCAGTACTACAATACTAGACAGAACACAATACTACAATACTAGACAGTACTACAATACTAGATCGGTAGATGCTACTTTAAATAAAATGTAAGATCTAGTGTCGAGGGGTGTATTCATCATCGGCACTAGACAGAACACAATACTAGACTTCAAATACTAGACAAGTTTTCTGTGCTACTTTAAACAAAATGTAAGATCTAGTCGGCTACATACCCGGGGAAGATGCACGGCAATAGACCAGTAGATCCCCGTCGGCGACATACTCGGGGAAGATGCGCGGCGGCTCGCCGACGAGCCGCTGGGGGGGATGCGCGGCGGCTCACGACGCGCCGCTGGGGGGGATGCGCGGCGGCTCACGACGCGCCGCTGGGGAAGATGCGCCGACGCGCCGCTGGGGAAGATGCGCCGACGCGCCGCTGGGGGAAGATGCACGGCGGTGATGCCGGCCGGACGCGCCGATCTGCGAGATAAGGGTTAGGTCTGGAGCCGCCGCCACACTATGACTGTGGAGTGAGAGTGAGAGTGAGAGCGAGAGCGTTAGGGTTGCCGCAGTGGCACATTTATAGCATATAATAACATCGCAAACGGAGGCGATAAACAACTGTTTCCTCTAATTTCTTCACTGACACACTGGGCCTACTTACAAAGGATCGATAGAGTAATTGAACTAACTATCTACTCTACTTGTTCTGCTTACGCCCTGCCTCCGCGCCATTGTCATCCGCGGCGCGGCGTCGCTTCTTGCCGGTTGCCTTTTCCTCAGGCGCGTGCTCCTCCTCCTCCGGCTCGTGCTCCTCCTTCTCCGGCCGTGCGTCCTTCTCCGGCGAATCCTCCTCTCGCGCCTCCTTCTCCGGAGCGTGATCCTCCTTCTCCGGTGCGTCCTCCTCCGGCGCCTCCTCCGATGCCTCCTCCTCCGGCGCCTCCTCCGACGCCTCCTCGTCGTCGTCGTCGTCGGCGTCGTATTCTTCCTGGCTAGAATAATACGGCTCCGGTGGGTCCTCCGGCTCCTCTTCCTCCGGCGACTCGTCCTCTTCGGAGTCGTCTTCTCCTTCGCGTGAAGATGGCGGGTCCGAGTCGTCGGAGTCGTCTTCTACAGAGCGTGAAGATGGCGGGTCCGAGTCGTCGGGGTCCGAGTCCGGCGGCCCGTCTTGATCCCACCATGGAACTTCACCGCGGTCTTCCGCTTGGGACTTCCTCGTTCTGCCACCAGGGTTCCTCCATGGCGGTTGTGCTAGTGTGGTAGATAATGTGGGAGAGAACGAAGGGGAGAATGCGGGACCTGCCTGGCTTCGCGCGGTTCCAGTCACATTTTATTAGCGTCGATCAGGCGGTTCCAATCCCTCGTGAATTAAGCCGCATTGAACAGGCGCGCTTCCAGATTGCAACTGCAATTTCCCAAGCA
Source organism: Poa pratensis (assembly GCA_947311845.1). Lineage (NCBI taxonomy): Eukaryota > Viridiplantae > Streptophyta > Magnoliopsida > Poales > Poaceae > Poa > Poa pratensis. Next base: position 13,922,860 of record CAMZMU010000039.1, on the reverse strand, counting down.
CATCGCAAACGGATATACATAAACAACCGTAGCCATAGAGATACATATTGGAAACGGAGACAAATTTATGACCGTTGCCAATACTTTTGGTAACGGAGATATAAATTCTCCGTAACCAATGTTGACGGACCAGCCTCTGCCAGGCCTCGTCCGCAACGCTAAAATCGCGATTCTCTGTCGCCTAACTCGTGCCGTTTCCATAGAGGGGTATCCGATGTGTCGTTCTGTACTAGTGTCCAAGGCGTCGAGTATGTCAATGTCTTATTGCTTGTAATTATCTGTTCTAAGATAGGTCTAAACTGATGCATCTTACTGACAGAATTTTATGATTACTATTTACAGAAACTTGATCTCATCCGGGAAACACAAATAGGCGAATTTGAAGCTTCAATACAACCAATAATAGAAGAAGAGAAACCTGGGGAGAAGAGGATCAAGAGGAGAAGAGGAGGAGAAGATGAAGGGCAATACAAGAAGCCAAGGAAGGCACAAGAAGAGAAGCCTAAGCATGAGAAGAAGAAGGGAAAACAACCAATAATAGAAGAAGAGAAGCCTGAGGAGAAGAAGAGGATCAAGAGGAGAAGATGAAGGGCAATACAAGAAGCCAAGGAAGGCACAAAACAAACAGCTAGTCATCCTAAATTAGCTGGCATATAATACTAGAGCAAACAATTGTAAATTATAAGCATGGTAGTGACAGGGAGTATATTATGTTGTAAAGACAAATATTCATGAGTATGTGATATTCATGAGTTGTGACAAAAGTTGAGATGTTATGACAAAAGTTGATATTCATGAATTATAAATTAGCTGTACAGTACTGTATTGCATCAGGTTGTTACCAAACTACTTGCTGTTTTTTTTTTTGGAAATGCAAAAGGGAAAGGAAATCAGTCAGCGCTCTGCATTTGTCCATTGAATCATTACTCACAGCATTTGACACTTGGTCCATGATTGGATAATAAGTCTCTCACTTATCAACTAAATTCCAGCAAAATTGCAAGGCATTTGTGCGAAAGCACATGCTAGCAATTGTTTTTAACTACCTCTGTAGAAGCAGGTTTCTCTGATACGTCTTGAGTTGTACTCGTTGTTCCTGAAATTGGACCGGATGCCTACAAAACAACGCATTGCGGTGAACTGAGACACAAATCCTTGAGATAATAACAGGCAGAATTTATGTTGATATCACTACACAAACACTAACAAAACTGTAAAACTACAAACATGATTAACGATTGGCCGGAGTACTAAACCGATTGAGGCTCTGCTACTTGTAAACCTAAACAACGAAGGAAATTTCAGAACAGCTTATGAATAACTGGTGCACTAATCAGATCAATTCCAAAATTTCGGAGGCTACGAAGCTATTGTAATGGCGTAGGCAAATCAATCTGAGCCAAGTAAAAAATTGCATTAGATATAGAACGCGTCATGAATGTACGATCGGTGGCAAGAATGGTGTTTGTTTTTTCAGGCTCCGTGCAGCGTTCACGCATGATGAATTCGTTGTAGGGGAGGGGAGGGGAAGAGAGGGGAGGGGGTTGGAGATGTGTCTCACCGATGTCGGAGGCAGAGCTGCGGCGGCGACGTAGGACGCCGTCGGGTGGAGGTTGGCGGCGGTGAAGTATCTCCTCGTGGCCGCGCGGTCTCTCCGCGCAGAGCCCTCCGTCGGCCAGGAAGCGGGCGGGCAGGCTCCCTCGACGTGGCGCCGCGCATCGTGGTAGCCGCGATGCACGTGCGCGCCGGCGAGCGAGCGAGTCAGGCGTGGTTCTGGGGCGCTCCGTCGATGTGGAGGCGCGGGGTTGCGGCGGAGGGTGGGGATGCGGCGGTCCTCGATGACGATGCGCGCGGCCACGAGCGGGTCGGCCTCGGCGACGAAGAAGCAGGTGACGAGGCCGTCGAGGGAACGCTGCTCCGTGTCGCCAGAGACGACGGGGGCGGCGAGGAGGGCGTTGACCCGTGAGCCTCCGCGAAGAGGTCGCCGTCCCCGTGCTCCTCCACGGCCCGACCGTCGGAGGTCAAAGTTAGGATCTTTGGGGGAAAAAGGAATTGATCTCCCTCGTCGTGAAAGAAATGCGGAGCACGGCGGCGCGGGAGGGGCGGAGCAGGCGGCCGGGAGGCGGCGCGGTACGGGGAGAGGCTGGTGGGAGGACGTTTGACTTCAGGTGAAAAAGAGTAGGGGGGGTTTTGCAAAAAAACACAGCGAACACTAATTCGGGTCGGAGGGAGTAGAAGAAAACATAACATTATAGAATCTCTCCAATAATAGAAGGTGTCGTAGATCTCATGTTTCTCTCTATCTAGCACGAGAATCTCTCCTCCAGGTGGAAAGCTCTTTTTACCTTGTTTTAGCAAGATCAATGCATGGAACACTGTTGGTGATGCTAGTCCTACCATTTGTCTGTTGAAGAAAGTTGACGGCCGGGAGAGTGCGCTTTAGGCTTTCCGTTCATTAATTAGAATATGGTGCAACGCGATGACGACCACCGAGTGACATTGACGCAAAAGTAGAACGCACACAACACAAGGGCGCTTTAGTTGTTGTCACTTGTCATTGACGTATGAGCGCAGGTAGGTGTATATATGGCGGTCAAGGTCGTTCGTGTTTGGTGGAATGTTGGCTTCCCGTTCGACTGCGAAGGCGCACCGGCCGTCCGGCAGCTCAGGGCGGTAACGTGAAGAGCAGAATAACTGAAGAGCAGCCCCTCGATGGGGCACGGGGATCAGGTGAGATTATTTACGTCCAAAAGGAAGACACATGATGAGGTTACAATAAAGTCAGTGCCAGTAATACATTACGGCATCATGGCGATGGTGGTAGCAGTTGGTGTCGATGATCATCAGTAGGAAAAGCGTGACAGCCTTGAGCACTTGATGACATTACGATACGTCCCAGCAGAGCTGGTCCAGATAGTAACCTGTAAACCAACGTCGCAACGACATGCCGAACCATCCCAGCTGTGCTTGCCGGATCGTCGATCCATCTATCTATCCAGTGATCCATCCTGTTTGTTTACACCTAACAAGCACTCTGGGAACCAAGTTTGGTAAGTATAGCTTAGCACTTGGCAGCAGATGGATGGTTATAGCTTCTACTGGTAGTTCTGCTACACATTATAAAGTAGACAGATTATCGTTTGATTGGTACTACGTACAGTACGTACCAGGCAGCAGGCGACCGTTGACCTGACCAGGTTAAGTACAATGCTGGATGAGTAGAGTATACAAAATGCAAATAGATAAGTCACAACCCACCAGAGTATTGTTTGTTTTCTCATTTTATGACGGTGGTTCGAACAAAGATGATGATTCCAGCAGAAGAAAAGAGAATGCAAGTTTAGGTCAGGTGGCTGACAGTTGACACTATCTTAGTAGAGGATGCAAACTTAAAAATTTGCACAAAATGCACCAACAACCTAATCCAAAATCACACTGACAGCTAGATAGATCCATGAATCATGATGCACACATAATCCGACAGCTATGGGATCAAGATACGTATACCAGATATTTGAAATCAAGGGGAATAAAAGATTACATCACTCAGAAGAAAAGAAAAATTGCGGAGAAGACACTCAGTGAGATGATAGCAGCATAGTACCATTTAGCACAACAAAAGAGCAAGATCAGGCTCGTGTGTCATAAATTATCAAGGGGTGTAACACATCACGACACCTGGCATTTCCCTTTCATAAAGTAGGTGGATTAAATAGGATCATGACAAGTTTGAAACCTTCCAGGTTGAGCCTAAAAGCCAAAGTAAATTGTTCCCAGGCTGCCCTGACAGTTTCCTCCCAAGGTATGTCAAGTACCTGGCAACTCGAGAGCCAAAAGAGAACCCTCCTAGCTATCAACAAGGTATGTCAAGTACCTGGCAACTCGAGAGCCAAAAGAGAACCCTCCTAGCTATCAACAAGTAAGGCCTTGATTCTGGCTGATAAGAGAAGTGTTTCTGGATTTTTCAACTGGACATCTTCATCGGGACCAGCATCGAGCCAACGCGCAGAAAATCGTCGATCGAGCAACTTGACCAGGCTTGACTCACCTGAGAACTTATTGCTGGAGAACAGTACTCCCCAATGATCTTCTTTTCTTCGTAAATCGTCTCTGGAATTGCTGCTGCACTGTGTACCAAGGCATTCTTAACTTCAGTTGGATACTCTTCAGGTGCTTCTGATGAGAGGTTGGCAGCAGCCTCTGGGTGCTCTTTTTCAGCTGGGGCGACTTCAGCCTCCTGCAAGGTTAGCTTTCCTCCATTCAGAGAAGCCGGAATGTTTGAAGCTAGGGGCTGGTATGTTGCAGCTTCCACGACGTTCTCATGAGCCTGCTTTCCATAGCTGATGTGGTCTTCTTTCTGTGCATATGTCGATTCTTCCTGCTGCATATCCAAATTTACATGCTGTAGCTTGCCTGCCAGATCATGCGTCTCCCTGATAATTCTGTCTATCAGTACTCTGTCAGCTTTTGGCTGCCGAGGAACGTATGCATGAGCCGCATATAGCTTAGGGACAGGTATGAAACGTGGAGCATCACGCCTAAGCTCAGATCTCGTGTATTTTCTGCCTGTTGCTTCTTCCTCCTCATACATCATGAAGTGATCAAGCAGACATTCAGTTGCTCTGGTAGATTTGAAGATCTTGAGCATACAAGTTCCAGGACCATAGTGTATCTGCAAGTAAAACATAGTGGGAGGTTGCAGAGTGTGAGAAAGGTAAATAGCATTAATAGATACTTCCTCTGTATCTTTATATAAGACGTTTAGATAAGTTAAACTAGATTGACAGAACGTCTTATATATTGTTACTGAGGGAGTATGTTGTTGTCCAAGTAGTACTATAGCATAATGCTAACTAAATAGAACTATTATTGATGATTTATTTTTCAAGAAAAAAAAATCAGCATTGATGATAACAGGCTAACAGCATCCAGTGAAACAAAGCTATCCAGTAATGTGGATTTAGGATGCTACTTTCATTTTCTGTTTGTTTGTGGAAGTAATGTGCAGGGTTAGTACTGAAATCGCATGCAAGCAGTGAAAATATATGCTAGACCCACAAACATGTACAGTGAATAGTAATCATGTTTCATAACAGCTTGTGTTGCATGTAAAGCAAACCAGTGAAGTATGACAGAGAACATGCCTCTTGCGTATCTCTGCTGTAGGTGGCAGGCAGGTCTTCATTGTTCTGCAACAAGACCTGATTCAAGGCAGCGTTTGGTACATTCTTTATGATGTGCCACTTCACAGGAAAGCTTCCAGACCACTTATGATAACTCCAAAAGTCCATGTCCTTGTGAAAATCCACAGGTCCAACCATCTCAGCAACACCACAGAAATGAGAACTTTTAACGACCTGTTAGATAATGATTTAGGTTCAGCAATTCAAGTTCAAGTATGGGATATTGACTAGAACAGATTATTCATCTTAGATTAAGACAAACTCACCGAGAAGAACAGGAAAACTGGACACACGGCAGAACTGCTCGCAGCTATCAGCTGAGCATCTCTAAATGCACTATCCAGCCTCCGGTTTCCAAGAACAGAACTGGACCAGACACCATATTTGATGGATTTATGAACATTTGCCTCGCTATAAGACTTTATAACAAAGAATTTTGCATTGGGATGCACCAGCTGGAAGTCCTCTCTGTTATACTGATCAGTCCTAATGATAATTTTCCCCTGTCGATTGCCCACATGCAGCTTTGATGTAAATGACTTGACAACTATTTCTGACGACATCGAACCTCTTGGGTTTTTTTCTTCACCTATCTTCTGCCGACGCACTGAACTCAACTTTCCAGTGAAACCGTTTACATTGCTTCTGGGCTTCGAGCTTGGTTGAAGTTTCTCAGGTATAACCATCTTGCAAAGGTCTGATCCAACATTTGAAGCATTATAATTGTATGATGAACTAGCCTGCTGCGACGACTTTACATAAGGAAATCCCACATGTAGAGAATGTCGTGATGCCTAATCATAACAAGGAGATAGTCAACAACACATGGAAGATTACAAGACTTTATTTTGTACGAGAACAGAATTGTGGCAGATATGGTCATGACATCAGAATGTCTGACAGGGCATGAGTACATGCATCTATTAGTAACTGTATTTCTTCCGCATATACTGTAACAAACGCAACAATTATCAACACCGACTTCAGTTCAGTAACAACACATGTATTACCTAATCCCTTTTCAACATTTTCTACTATAGAAAAGGGCAAAAGAAACCACTACCTTGTACAACAGATGGAATTACAGGCTATGAGACATTAATAGGACCTGGCTGTCAAGTTAATGTAAGATGAAACAGAAAAAAAGCTCAAACAGTTACAAGTATGAGGGAGTTTGGCATACCTGTGGAGCACGACGAAGTTTAGCAGGCACCATGAATCGAGCTGCTAGATCTTGCTTCCATGGATCTGAACTATTCAGTTGTGTTGTTGATTGTATAGCATGGTCTCCGATTTTTTTTGGAGAAACACTAGTTGACTGTAGACATTGATTCTGTGTAATACCCTTTTCTGAGGCGACAGGAAAACTTGGGCCCGGTCCACTGGGAATGAACAGACTATTAGTGTATTTGAGAGCTTGCGACGTGCTAGCTAGGCCCCACTGTGCAGCAGATGGAAGAACATCATAGCGTGGTGTTGGAACCGGTTGATGGTATGTGATGCCAGCACTCTTAGCAAGATACTCATGTCTGCCATCAGATATAACACGGGGTACTGAAGGGTAAGGGCCCAGGGGAGAATGTGCAATCCCATAGCCAGGGACAACATAATACGGGCATGCTGCGCCCTCAGCCTGCTGGCCCTGTAAAAGGACAAGTGTCTACCTAATCAAACACATGGGGGAACAATTGCATCAAGAATGAAACAAGCATTCTGAAGTACTAACCGAGTAACTTAGATCTTGATCTCCACGCCCCCAACGTGTTTGGTGCTCATACAAGTCATCAGGCAGATTAATTTCTGCCACAAAGAGAGTAAAAGTGAGGTGACACATTGAGTAAAAAACTCCACTATTACAAGACATATCACATAATCAAGAAAGCATCAGGCTAATATTACCATCTGGGGCATATGGAGCTGGATAGTAAGTTGCCACGGCAGGGATGCAGAATTCCTCTCCAAATATGAGCTTGGGGTTTTCCTCAAAGTCCATGGTATGCAGTTACTCTGAAAGAACGGCACTGGTGTTCAGAAACTGTTACCACCACAATTGGCAACATGGCATCTGTACACATAAGGCAACACATGCAAGCAACAGCACCAACATTCACAATCATCTTTAGTAGCACATATGGCTTTTCACTTATTAATTGATTTCCTTTAAATGATAAAGGGCGCTTGATTAATTGATTTCCTAATGCTCCTAAAGTCTATATCTACAAAATCATGGAGTTAAGCCTGCACAAGCGTCACACCACCTATTCAACCGGTTGAATATAAACAGTAGTAATTCTAATACATCTGTTAAAAGTAGAACAGATCGCAGTTTATTAACTTCAAAACCTTGCTAATGCTCCATCAGTTCTGCCGATCGGGAAACAAGTGAAAAAACTCTTCAATCATCACAACCTCCAACAAAGGTGATCACAGACATACAAGAACAAATGATATTTACAGCAAACCCATTTAATTAGCTATGCAACTACACAAGCAATTATCACAATGGTGACCACCAATCGGCAGCAATTCAAACAGGCGTAATCGGCAATCCATGGATAGCAATCGACCTGAATCCACTCAGAACGAATATCTTGATGCCCCCATTTCATCCGTTTCCACGAACACAAGCATCGAACCAATCAACCAGCACAGCACACAGACCAGTCAGCTATGAATTAGTAAAGGAAAAATTGACAGCCCAAGTTGCCTAACTCCTAATAACCCCAACAGACAATGCTGCACGAACTGCAAAAGGAGTCCTCTGATCACAAATGTACCTCCATTTCACCCCCGACGGACAAACAAAACAAAACAGACCAAAGCACGGCGTGCCACCTCGGCGAAGCACGAAACCCTAGATCGCTCAACACCGACCCGCCACAAATCCCCAACCCCACGGCCCACGATCCGACGGTACGACCGCGAAAACGAAACCTCAGTCCACCGCCAGAAGCGGAAACCCACAGCCCAGCCCCGCCGCCGTACGGACAAAACAGCGCAGAGAATTAAGGGGGTTGGGTCGGGGGAGACAGCGAGCTCGCCGACACCGAGACCCTCGGGGGACGCCACTGACGAACGAACCAAACCCAAGGGGGTCGCTTACCGGATGCAACAGGCGGGGCCTATCAGGCCCGAATCAGGCGGACTAGCCCCACTGCCGCTCTACTGCGCCATGGCTGCCGCCATCCACTAGCAGATCCTGAGCCTCCCCTACCGCCGCCTTCCTTGTCGGGAACCCGTCGTTATGCCTCGCCACCAGCTGACCAGGGGCGAGATCGTCGGAGCCCACACCGCATAGAGCCGTATCGCGGCCAGGCAGACGATGTCGCTACCCGGGACAGCCTGGACAGGAAACCCTGCCGCCCGAGCTCTGCCGACACCCTAGCGCACCACTGCTAGGCTGAGGGTCTGACTTTCTGTCCTGGCGCACGGGTAAGTTTGAGTTCGCCGCCACTACCGCCGCAAGAGAGCTTTGCCCGGTGACCCACGCCGACACATCGGCGGAGGGGAGGGAGAAGGGGGTCTGACCACCAGAGATGGGGAGGGGGGAGACGCTCCCGTCACCCACGTGGGCGAGAGGAGTAGCAAATTATGAGTGTTGATGCAGGTATCGTTCTAAAACGTCGGAGCTCCCTCTAACCAAATCCTTTCAAAACAACACAACTTATTTATCTCAAACTTGACAACTCAATTTAATTGTACTATAATGTGTAGATTTTCTTCTTCAAATTTTGGTACACCAATAATCTATACTACTATTAAAAGAGCAAACTTGATCGGATACATTAAATTTGTGCCGTTCAAAATTTGATCAACGAATCAGATTGCTCGGTCCGTGTTGAGCACCTCAACACGCCCAACTTTTACCGTTTTACTCTCCCACCAAATCGCATAATACTGCTAAATTGCCACCGTACCGGTTCGTTCTTTTGACACGAGAAAAACAACTAGCGTCGTGACTACTTCGGAGAAGTATGGAAGCGTGTTTCTCTCATGCGCCGGGATAAAAGAAAAGGAATGCGGGCGTGCCAGTGTACCGTAGTACACAAGAAAAAGAAATAAGTAGGGAAGCGTGTATTTTATTAATCTCTCTTGGAGAAACAAAATACAAGATCCCTGATACAAAGCGCTCTGTGGCCTGATAGGGCGGCCAACTTGACTAGCAATTGTGATCTCCTGATTCCCGGGGCCTCGGAAGGCACCCGGTTAATTACTCCCGCAGATTACGCCGCGAGACACCTCCGATTAAGTCGTCTTCGCTACGCGTCCTCCATGCATGGTGGTGTGCGTGTGGGCGGCGGCAGAGTCCGTGTCCTCGTCGGTACACGCGCCGCAAGAAGCGTGGCCTTAGCTACGGCCACACCCGCCCTCGCCATCATGCCTCGTCGGTCTTGGCGGCGATGATGTAGTTGGAGTTGAGGTAGCATGGGTCCGCTCAGCTGGGACATCTTGACGACCAGTGCCGTCGTCGGGGTGCGCAAAGGGGTATGCCTCGCGGGAGTAAATTGTTGATGGAGATCGGTCGCATGAGTCAGCATAGCCGATGTGGTCAGCGTCTCGTCTTGGCGCAACGCCAAGTTCATGGCCGTTGGCGTAGATAAGGAGGCCGTAGAGAAGTGGTGTTGAAGGCGACGTCTCGCCTCGCCTTGATGGTCACCCGCCTAGAGCCGTCTCCGCGCGCGCGGAGTGTGACGCAATTGTCACCCCACCTTGGTGGGCTCTCAGGTTGGTGGCGACGAACTGACAGGCAAGGGTTGGCGTCGCGTTTATGACGATCGTAGAAACGTGTGAGTATTGAACGACGAGCATGCATGGTTTGAACATGCGGGCAGCGGAGGCACGCCGGATGTCTCGAGTGTCGCCGAAGTACTCCTGGCCGAGTGTTCGATAGCTCGCCAAAGTCCTTGTCGATGTACACATGTTTGTATACATACACCAGGCTTCACGTGGGTACACGCACGCATGCATCAGCCAGCTACATATGCTAAAGAGCACGTAAGACTGCTAGCCAATGCATGCGGGCCATGCATGTACTCGTATTGCACGTGATGCGAGTGTAGTAGTGTAGATGACGCCCGGCTGCGGTGTCGTGAAGTGATGTGGACGAAGATGGTCGCCAAACGCCATTGTGTAGGCTTGGAGAGGGCGCCGGCCGGATGGAACACCGGCAACCCGGACGTCGTCGCGGAGGTACAGATGTCGCCGAGCTGCACGCCGGCAGCTTCGCCAACGTCGTCATGGAGGATTGGAGGTGGTGTTAGTGTCGGGCCACACGCTGGCAGCTCCGCCGACACCGTCGTAGGGATGAAGATTACGCCGGCTGCGCGCCGGCCGTCGTGACGTCGTCGTAGTGAAGGAGAGGACGCCGAGCTGCACGTCGGCTATCACGACATCGTCTTCGTGGCGTTGGAGAAGGCGCCGAGGATGGAGATGAGGCCAGTCCGCGCACCGGCCGTCGTGTCGTCGTCTGCATGGTTGGAGATGGCGCCGTGCTGCTTGCCGGCCGCCCCGCTGAAGATGAAGACGACGCCAGATCGTGCGCCAGCCGTCGTGACGTTGTCTTCAGGGTGTTGGAGATCAGATCAGATACGTGATTGTTAGAAATAGATTCTAACTGCCTGGCAGTTATTAGATGCCCAAAGCGCATCCGTTCTGGACGGACGCCTTCCCATTGTAAAGCCACCTGTTCGGTACGAACCGACATAGTCTCACCTAAGAGACGCCTCGTACCGACGTCATCCTTGTAACCGACACTGCCAAGAGGCGGTAACCCTTGTATAAATACCCAAGTTCTTGATCAATAAACGACACAAGTTTCACTTCATTTCCTTTGCTTCTCGTTTCACTCTAACACGTTATCAGCACGCACGCTCACGCTGAGCAAATCGATCGAAGAGGAGGAGGAGCAGAAGAGGTACCAGACGGCGGCTCTCGCACGTACGTCGACCACCGAAGACTCGTCTTCACGGCAAGTTGAGCCCATCCCGGCGTCGCTCCGGCGCGGCACAACGCCCACGCGCGGCGCCGCTGCGGTGCCCGCACCTTCTCATCAAAGCGGTGGCCGACGCGGCCGCGGCTCACATCCTCGAGGCGTGGCGGCTCCCGCGCCCGTGTTCCTCCCCGGCGCGACTTCCGACGGCGGCGCGTGGCGCGCAGCCCGGAAACCGCCCTCGGCGGCGGCGGCTAACGCCTTCAGGCGCCCTCCTTGCCCGGCGAGGCAGCCGGCACGCTTACTGACCTGACCCGGCTCCTCCACGGCAGCGGCTGGTCCTCGCGCCACAGCCCGTGGCAAAGAGGGCCCCGTTCCCGGCAGTCTCCCGGCGGAGACATCACGGGACGGCGACCTGAAACGCTCGCCGGCGCAGCGGTCGTGGGCCGGCAGCCGGACCAATCTATCGATTGGTAACCGCACGAGGGAGACAGCCTTATCCTTTTGGCTGTTTTTCACTTTAGTCTACACGGTTTACAGAACTTATGCACATGTCCTTGCAAATATCTATTCAGCACGAAGCTCACAACTTCACAAGAATTTCACAGTTCATGCTTCTTGCTTACTGTAAAGTGCAGACTAGACAAGACTATATTATTTGCACGGCAAGACCATCAGGTCTCTCTACAATGCATATATACTCTGTTAAAAATTATTCTGGTTTCGTTCGCCGGAATTTTGTGACGTAAATTATTTCCATGTTTACTACATGTTGAAAATATTTATGCCCATTATTTGTAATTGAGATTTTCAATTTCTTGCAAATAAAAATCAATTCATCTTAATTGAGTCTTTTGACTTAATACGAGTAAGAATTGATATGCAAAATTAAAAGTGAATGCACTGTTTTTCTGTCAAGTACGATGTATTCCAGAATCTATCTAATATGTAATATATTTCCACGTTTGTCACGTGTTGAGATTAATGACGTCTATTTGTAATTGAGATTTTAAATTTCTTGCAAATATAAATTCAGTACCTCTATAGTACTGTTTCTCTGTCGAGTACGATGTATTCCAGAATGTTTCTAAGATATGTATATATTTCCATGTTTGACACATGTCGAGATTAACATGTCTATGTGCAATTGAGATTTTCTGTTTCTTGCAAATATAAATGCAAAATTCAGAGTGATTTCTTCAAATTGATGTTTTGGGATCATGAGGTAGTGTGTAGATTTATCTACAACTACTGTTTAAACCTACATTTTGTCATTTTTTACATTATGATTGCCAATGTGCTCTCCCATGCATTTTAATTAAGTTATGACATAAGGCATTCGAAGTGTGAGTATCTTATACTCCGCTAATGCTGCTAGATCTACTCCAAAATTTCTTTTGGAGATTATCTACAACGTGTCATACTTAACAATTTGAGGTTCACACTAATGAGTTCAAGCCCACTTCTTGAAACTTCATTTATTTTGCATAGTTCATTACGACATAACCATGATGGATTTTAGTTTACCAAATGGAAATTAATATTCTCTGGTTTACCCATATGGATACACGATGGATTGCAAAATTAAATATCAACTCGCCATCAATTAAGTGCAAAAATGCCTAAAAGGCACAAAATTGACTTAATTCGAATTGAATTGATATGCAAAATTATAAAGTGACTATCTCAAATTTATATATGGGATCACAAGGTAATGTGGCATCTACTGCATAATATGCAGATTATCCACAATTATTGTAAGGTCTACATTTTGTCAAAATTGACATTATGACTACCTTCAACGTGCTCTCCCATATATTTAAATCAAATCATAGCATAAGGTACTAAGATCAAGGCGTCTACTGATTTCGGTCAGATTATGCTTCTTAGTACTCTGAGACGGACTCCATAAAAATGGTGATATCTCCAAGTGAGACGGACTCCAAATGGTGATATCTCCAAAGTGTTTATGATAGATGTTTGAAACTCACAATTTTGCAAATTTTATTACAACATAACCATGATGATTTTAATTTACATACAAGTAAATTTACAAAATCTCTGGTTCTCATCCATGTAAGCCAAGATGACCATATTTCGATGAGCTTGCTCTCGAAGGTCACAACTAACCTACATGAGTTATAGACAATAAGGTCAAATAATGTGTCTCATGAAACTATGGCGGCACTTCAATCTCCCCTAGAGAGATGCCCCGCTAAATAATAATATTCTGTGGGACGCAACCGACCTACTCAAGGGTAAAGATATGAAGCACACTTCAATCTCCGATCTGAAAATACTAGGGAAGTCAGATGTTCACATAATGTAACAACAAGCTCCCCAACTTTCAGAAAATCCCATGAACATGGAGAACATGGTCATCGAATATTATTCACATGACATGTTTGGAGACTTTACTTGTCTCCCCAACTCCTTATCTGCGTCTATTTATTGTTGTAATAAACATGAAGTTGTCATCAATTACTGTATATCACAGTATATTGTATCAGCACTTATGATACAAAGAAATTTGTATGTGTTCTATATATCTGATAAAGGTTTTCATAATGAAAATCTTCAATTCTATATATAGAATTTTACGGGAGTCAATCTGATGAAAGAGTAAACATTCTTGTGTACAATGAACCACAAACTCTATACATGGGGAAATATATATATTCAAAACTCTTACTAAGAGATAACAATATATTTTAATCGCTAGACGCGATGTTGTAATTGTTGGTTCTGTCAGTACCAAATTTACACTCCCTATGGGGTACTAAAGTATTAATCGAGAACGCTTTATAGTATCTTGATTAAGTTCGTACCCTACAAGATGTAGATATCCGTCAGAAATGGTTTCCATATCGAAACCCATGATGACAACAAAGAGGAGTATCTCCTTTTTACTACAACAACGGATATGACAAGCATTTAAATGCAAAATTCTCTCATTATCGTCAGGATTGCACTACACATACATTAAAACCGTAACCAATGTTGCGAACATGGTAATTTTTCAGAATGCCAATGCATTCCAAACTTGGCATGATCGCCTTGGTCATTCCAGCATAGGGATGATGCGAAAAATTATCAGCAATTCCATTAGTTAGGATTTAAATGATGCTAAATTCCCACAATCTTCGGAGTTTGTGGACACATCGAACCATTGTGTGGACCTTTAAGAGTTTCATGGTTATAAATGACACATCTTCACGATGGTCCCACGTGTGCCTATCATCCACACAAAAACCATGAATTCGACAAATAATGAGACAAGCTATTAAACTACAAGCTCATTATCTGAAAGGGCAACGCTGTTGAATTCTCCACACGTGCCTTCAATGATTATTTCATGGCACTAGGGATTGAAGATCAGCACTCGGTCCCGTATATCCACACTCAAAATGGCTTGGTTGAATCTCTAATAAAGAGAGAATTAAGCTCATAGCGTATCTCTTACTAATGAATTGCAAATACCAACCTTGCGTTGGAGTCATGCAAATTTACACCCCGCTGACATAATTCAATTGCAGTGGACTACATATCGTAGTACCTTCCCTCTAAAATTAGTACGTGCAAATCAAAAGTATTTCCCATCTGCGATAATTCGGTTACATACCGATATCACCACCACGGCATACATCAATGGCCCCTCACAGAAAATTCGGGATCTATGTGAGGAATAACTGTATTTCCGTCAACTATAAATACCTCATGCCCCTGTCAGGGGGAGTTATTCAAGGCTAGTATGCTTAGTGAGGACAATTTCCAGGCATTAGGGGGAGATTTTAAGTACCAAAAAGAAAGCCAGGAAATCAATTGGAATGTTCAACACATTTCTGCCTCAAATTCACGTACTCAAGACACTGAACTTCGCGTTCAGAAAATCACTAATTTGCAACAGATTGCAAATAACCTGCCAAATCCATTTACTGGCTACAAACATATCACAAAATCCTATAATCCTGCAACAAGTGTGCCCGAAAGAGTGGAGGTATACCAACAAAACCACTCAACTCCTTGTTCAAAACAAGAGGGGGAGAAGTACAACCACACAGCAGGATTCAGCTTCTTGCAAGCAACAAAGGAAACTGAGGAAGAAACCCTCAGAATCAGTAAATGCAAGTCAACTTCACGTTGATAGACACAAAATGGGTAGTATACACCCGTGGATGGAAAACCATCACAACCCAGCTCAATAGTGCACACAATGACTGGGATATCGGAATACCTAGACTTGACCGTATTGGGAAACCACGAAGAGTCATCAAAGGTAAACAAGATTTCCACCAAACCTCATACATTCTGGAGAATCTTATAAATGAAAGCCTACAATTGTCGACATATATTTCTCAACAATGATTGCAAACAACCTTTACAATGATCCGGATCCAAAGACCATGGCCATGGCAGAGTTCAAAACACTCGCTTGGACTGGACTCAATCAAAGGATGCAATCCAAGAGAAATAGCCTTGCTCAATAAAGGAAGGTATACACAAAAGAAATACCTACACCAGTTTTCGTCCAAGAACGGAATGAGAACAACAAGGTGGTGAGTCAATAGCAAGGCATGTAGCATAAGGGTTCACGCAGATACCCAAAATACATTCTCTGGATACAAGTGGAATCAATTTCCGATAACTTGTCTCAATGGCAGTACAAATCATCTATTTATGCAGTTGATAGATGTAGTGACCATATATTCATGTGTCACTTGATTCAGACATATAAGTTCCCATGGGAATCCCAATTTTGAATCCAAATACAAATCGCAACATGCATAGTGTAAACTCAAAAAGTCACTACATGACTTACAATAGTCGGAACAAATCTGGTACTACCGACTTAGTGAGTTCCTTATACAAAAGGATTACTCTAACAATGATGATTGCTCACACGTGTTCATCAAGAAATCCTCGAAAGGGTATTCATAAAATCAGTGTATGTTGATGATTATAACATCACTCGCAACACACAACATATTGATGAACCATGTAATCATCTAGAGACGGAATCTTAGATGAAGGATGTAAGAAAAATATCAAACTTTGCTTTAGCTACAATTCGAGCACCTTCACTCAATATTATGGTACATCATTTTGCCTATATCCAGAAATTATTGGAGAAATTCAAATCATGGACAAGTCATATCCATCTAAACTCTATGGTTATTCAATCTCTAGACGTAGAGAAACATAGATGCATACCATGGAGGATGGATAAGAGATGTTGGGACATATTGTTCCAAATCTCAGTGCCATTGGACCTAACACTAGTGACAGGAACAAGAGTATCTTTCTGATATCTCCAAGGCATCAAATATCTTGACCTATTTGTTATTTCAGAGAAATCTGAACTCCAATATCATCGGATCCGCTGATACTAGCTACTTTTACGATCCCCATAATACTAGATCACAGACGGGCTTCATGTACCTACATGGTGGGCTTGCCATTCCATTGATGTCTTCCAAACAGACTCTGGCTACACCCACTTATCATTCTGAAATACAAGGTTTCACATCAATATGTGGGGCTTTATGGAATGATAAACCACATCAACATTCATGTTGTATTGGTTCTATTGAAACTCCAACTATTATCTACAAGATAATAATGCTTGTGTTGCTCAAATGCAAACAGGTTATACAAAAGCAATATCACTAAGCATATTGCCCCTATATTGCAAGGATCAGGGGGAGTCTCTTCCTGAATTATAACCTACTCAAACATTATATTACACTCTTTTTCCCTTTATGAGTTTACTCTCAAGGTTCTCATCAAGGTTTTTAATGAGGTAATATCAACACAAGAATATATGTCATACCTCCTATTTTCCCCACCGGGTTTTTAATGGATGTATACAAGACATATCAGTTGTCCTCTAAACTTACCAATGAGTTTTATCCTTTCAAGGTTTTCTCATATAAGTTATCAAAGAGACAATTATCATTATATGTTGTATCATTTTCTTCTTATTTTTCCCACTGGGTTTTAAGGAGTTTTAACAACATATCAAATACTATTCTCCTCACATTTTTCCCAAAGGGTTTTTGGGGAGAAATAATCAACTTCAAATAACATATTTCATACTTTCTATTTTCCCCACTGGGTTTTTAAAGGAAGTATACAAGACATATTTATTGTTCTCTAAACTCACTATGGGTTTTTTCCTTTTAAGGTTTTCCCATATGAGTTATCAAAGAGACAATAGCCATCATATGTTGCATCATTTCTTCTTATTTTCCCATCGGGTTTAAAGGAGTTTTAGCAACATATCATACACACTACTCTCCTCATATTTTTCCCATAGGGTTTCTGGAGGAGTTACTCAAGATAATATACACTTGTGATCAAGACCAATATTCTCAAGATTATACAAGGATACAAGTCAACAAGACATACAAGGCGTAACTTTGTGAAGGGGGAGTGTTAGAAATAGATTCTAACTGCCATAGGCAGTTATTAGATGCCCAAAGCGCATTCGTTCTGGACGGACGCCTTCCCATTGTAAAGCCACCTGTTCGGTACGAACCGACATAGTCTCACCTAAGAGACGCCTCGTACCGACGTCATCCTTGTAACCGACACTGCCAAGAGGCGGTAACCCTTGTATAAATACCCAAGTTCTTGATCAATAAACGACACAAGTTTCACTTCATTTCCTTTGCTTCTCGTTTCACTCTAACAGTGATCTTCGGCTTGGACGTTCTTATCCGGCCGGCTGACTGCGCGATCTTTAAGCGGAAGAAACGCTGGCGATTGCAATCCTTCCTCGTGTGATGCTTATCTGATGGATTCGATCAACAGCAAAAATATCTTGTACGCGTACCGCCGGGCCTGCACGCGCATGCATGCCCAGTATTTGATCGTCGTGTCTATGGTACGTCTACCATCTTCAGCTTTATACAGCTGACGACGCCACGTACGGCGCTTGTCTAGCTGCCTGGCCTCGCTAGTCCATATATACAGTACAAAGCTGATGAATCTTATTACTAATTATTATTACTAAGTACATGAAAGACGCGCAAATCTGCGCTCTCTCCGCGCTTCGGTCACTGTAGATGCTACAGTGTTGAACAGTACTCGTGGTAATTTTGCAAAACGGTCCCTATACTTTCCTACATTTACGAATCGGTCCTTTCGTATAAAAAAACAACACGCAACCCTAATCCCCAATCCTCTCATCCTCACATCCTCTCTCCCTCTAGCCCTGGCACGGCGGCGGCGGCGGCCGCGCTCCTTCCTGCTCGCACGTCGGCGCAGCCCTCCCTCTTCCTTTTCCTCCTCCGCCCTCGCCGCTCCTCCACGACCCGACGAGCTCGTGTGTCCTCTCTTCAAGGCAGTGGACGTCGCGGGAGGCGCGGACGGGATGAGCAGCGGGAGGAGCAGGACGTCGGAGGGGGAAGCACCGGGCGGAGCATGCCGGCCGGAGCGAGGCTTCCGCTTCCGGCCGAGTCGGAGGGCGGCCGGTAAGGAGACGCGCGTGGGAGGCGCTGTGGCTGCCGGCGGCGGTCGGACAGCGGAGGGCCGAGGCGACACGGCCGGCGCGCAGAGGGACGAGGCGTGCAGGATGCCTGAGGGTGCGGCGCCACATACTACTATTTTTTCCTACCTAGCGCGTCTCCATCCCCGCTGCTTTCTACTCCCTCCGTTCTAAATTACTTGACTTGGGTTTGTCCAAATATGGATGTATCTAGACACTAAACAAGTATAGATACATCCGTATTTAGACAAACTCAAGTCAAGTAATTTGAAACGGAGGGAGTACAAGCTACAGGTGAAGGAACGGATTTCAATTTATCTGCGACAAAGGAGACGGCGGCAGCTGAGGTGAACCAGGCATGTTAATTCCATATATTTTCTCACGTCCAGTCGAGCTCGATTCGATCTAATGTTTTATTCACCAACGCAGGTCAATATGATCAATCTATAATTCTCAACTGATGAGTACAGCTTGGACTCGTTCCCCTCGACCGCTACAGTAGAGGCGAATTTCTTGAACCTTCCCGTCGACCCACCTCGCGCGGCCGCGATTCGTGGGAGTTCTCCGTCTCCGGCGGCTGCTCCGGCAGCGGGAGGCGGGGATTCCCCGGATCCGGCCATGTATATAGTGTAGGGTTTGTGGGTGTGCTCGCCGGCGGCGTCTCGGAGGCGTGGCGTCGGTGGTTGGCGTTTTGGGGACGGCTGCTTCCTCCTCCGGTGTCGGCGTTCTCTGGAGCTCCGGCGTCAAGCAGGCGTCATCCGGTTGTGCTCGCGGACCTCGGTGTCCGCCGTGCGCGACCCTGCCCCAACTAGATCTCGGTGCGGCGGATCTAGCTCAGTTTTCCGAAGATCCTGATGTTGATTCCAGGCGTTGCTGCCAGAGGTACAAGGTGGAGGCTCTGTGGAGTTCGAGGACCATCGACTTCCCGTCCGTCAGGGGCCATCTTCTGTATCCAAGGCTTGTGGAAGATGCGGCGGCGGCGCGCCGATGGAACGTCTTGTTCCTCGCCGGCGGCTTCGTGTTGCAGAAGGGCTTGGGTGTAATATCAATCTTTGTTTGGGACCTTTCTGTAATTTTCTGGTTTTAATGTAATCAGGTTCTTCCCGCAAAAAAAAAAAAAAAAAAGAGTACAGCAGCACGAATCGTCTGGCTGGATGCGTCACCAGCCCTCAATTCTGAGAGTAAGATCACTGATGGGTTGCGTTTTCCAGAATAGTTGGCTTGGCTGAAGATTTTCCAGCCTCCAAGGATCTAAGTCTCCGTGAGAAGTGAACCACTTCACCATCATATATTTTTGTACTCATTCAATGTATATTTTTATTTTCCATGTTGCATTATTAACTCGACATTTGGTAGAAGTTCTTCATAATTTATTGCAGATGTGTAGAAGAATGTGCCTTTTCCCTAAACATGATTTCTTTTAAAAGTTATAACTATGTCTTGGTGACCATAAAAATATGAAAGTAACTCATACAAGTAGTTGCTTGGTAGCACGACATAACTTACATAATTGCTACTATGTATATTGTTCATTTATTGTGCTATATGTAGGAATACTACTGCATTATTTCGACAGCCATTATCCGTAAATTTTGAATACTATTCATACTCTACAATTATATATTTATATTTATGTTTTCATAAGAAGGAGACGCAGACTTCCTCGACGTCAAGCCCATGTCGATGATGGTAAGGAGGAGCACGGGGATGCGCTGCTGCTGTGCTTCGTCCTCCTTTTCTCCGCCGTGGGAGAAGCATCGCTGTTGCCACAAAAAGGACGAGACCCAGGTGAGGTGAGCTAGCTGCCCCTGATTCTCCCTATGCATAGCGTGTTGTATGCACTTGGATGTCAGTGGAATTGGACCGCCATTTTTTCTTCGATTGTACAAATTTTAGGTTACATATGAGTAGCAATTTCTCCTGGACCGTTCATTTATTGTGCTATATGTAGGAATACTACTGCATTATTTCGACAGCCATTATCCGTAAATTTTGAATACTATTCATACTCTACAATTATATATTTACATTTATGTTTTCATAAGAAGAAGACGCAGACTTCCTCGACGTCAAGCCCATGTCGATGGTGGTAAGGAGGAGCACGGGGATGCGCTGCTGCTGTGCTTCGTCCTCCTTTTCTCCGCCGTGGGAGAAGCATCGCTGTTGCCACAAAAAGGACGAGATCCAGGTGAGGTGAGCTAGCTGCCCCTGATTCTCCCTATGCATAGCGTGTTGTATGCACTTGGATGTCAGTGGAATTGGATCGCCATTTTTTCTTCGATTGTACAAATTTTAGGTTACATATGAGTAGCAATTTCTCCTGGACCAGAACCTTCAGGTTTCAGTTGTACATCTATCTACAAGGTTAAAAGCTCCAGATTTTGCTATACAATCATTCCTTAGCTTTGATGTGTTATGAATGAAGAATAGGACAAAAAACAGTGTCTTCTTGCTGCTCCTCTTACGTTTTCCACTGTTCAAAACAATTAGTCATGCTTAATAGGTTGTGCTCGATTCTCATGACAGATAAAATCATAATTCTGAATTAAGCATTTTTTGATTTTGGATGTATTTACTTACAGCATCGCTCCACAATAAATATATTGGAAATCAATGATGGGTTGCGTTCTCGGGGATAGTTGGCTTGGCTAAAGATTTTCCAGCCTCCAAGGATCTAAGTCTTGGTGAGAAGTGGACCACTTCACCATCATATATTTTTGTACTCATTCAATGTATATTTTCCATGTTGCATTATCAATTCATCTTTGCTACAGTGAGGACTGTTGACATTTGGTATTGAAGTTCTTGATAATTTATTGCAGATTTGTAGAAGAATGTGCCTTTTCCCTCAACGTGATTCCTTTTAAAAGTTAAAACTAGAAGAACTATGTCTTGGTGAACATAAAAATATGAAAGCAACTCACACAAGTAGTTGCTTGATAGCACGACATTCCTTATATAATTGGTACTATGTATATTGTTCATTTATTGTGCTATATTTAAGAATACTACAACATTATTCTTTAGAGTCTTGCCTATTTTTCTAACTTGATAATTGCTTTTTTTTTATTTCATATGTAGGCATACATTATAATAAACGCCACTGGTTTGTTTCCTTCTATTTATTTTGTAGAACATTCGATATGTATTCTACCTGCGATGTTAAACTAGCTGGGTTTATTGATTGAATCTATTATGCGATATACTGTGATGATGTATTGGTGATTGATAGTTCTATTTTTTTCCTACTCCCACCTAATTAGTCTATGTAATGATACATTCTTCATAATTGAGGCTCACAGTGCTACTGTTAAATATCATATAATCTGTGTCTCAATGGGGAATAGGAATATGATATATGTTTTCAGAGCTCTCGACGCATATCCGTTATTGCATTTTCTATGTGTCTTTACTTATTTAGATATATATGCTTAATCCAGATGTGCACCGTTAGAATATGAACAATTTTGATTATATCTACCGTACCATCATATATAAGACATGATTATTTGATAAAGAAGCAACTTCAAAATTTGTCAATACACATGTAACATCTTGGAGTTAATGTACGTGCATGGAACTTTTTATGGTTTGACTTTGAGTACATTAAGTTAATCGAATTGCAGTAGATTTGCTTTAGAACCCATACAATTGAAGTATTTTAAGAGGTTGTGATTTTCCTTCCTTTTTCTTCTTTCACACTAAAAAAAACCGTCATATCTTTTTCTATTTGTCTCATATGTGGTGTCGTGCTGTTCTTGATGCAGATTTGTTTGGGCTATGTTGCTTCGTGCTAATCCATTTCATACATCAACATATATAGTCAACTCCTGCTCGACGAACGGGGAACATGGTGTCTCCTGGAAGCAGTTTTGCTGCAACCCACGCAAAGAACAAACTTTAACGATGCAGTCTGCAAGGCAGTGCACAAAGGACTATAGCAGTTAGGGGTGTAAACGGATAGGATAATTTCCGTACCGAATCCGTCGCCGAATCCGTTTTAAAGAATCCATATCCGGTTCCGAAGAATTTGCCGGATAAGGATATCCGATTCCGAACTGAACACCCGGATACGGTATAGGATATGGTATGAAAAATAGCATCCGAATATGGATTATCCGAATATAAGTTAGGATTATCCGATGGTTATAATCCGAATAATCCGATTTTCTACCGAAATGTCTAAACTAATAGAGCACAATTTGTATTTAGTGAGTTGTGGAGCTCATTTGTTGAACAACGACTCCCTTGCATGGTCATTCTACATACTATGGAGTATAACTTTGTTAGATTATTATGTTGTTGAGCTATTATTTTTGGTTATGTGGCTTGATGATATACATTGTGCATACCGATCCGACTAATTTTCTTTCCGCCCCGAATCCGTTCCATTTCCGTTCCGAATCCGTGATTATATCTATCCGCCCCCAAATCCGCAACCGTTCATTATCCGATCCGATCCGAATCCGAGAAAAAAATATGATAAAGGATATGGTAGAGCCAAAATCCGATCCGATCCGATCCGTTTACACCCCTAATAGCAGTGGACGAAGCATCGAGTAGGAGCTGGTATCTTAGTTTGCCCTTTCTCATTCTGTTGCGATATGAATGAAATAGTTAATGATTTTTGAAGAAGCACCAGTTTCTTATTTCATGTATAGGCTCCAGAAGGTACTGCTTCTAAATATGAATTGCTTAATTCTGTTGTAGAGTTGAAAGAATGTTGATGTGGCCAATTCATCCATCCGAACAATTTATGTAGCTTTATGTGATTATATAGGAAATCTTATTTGGCCAGTTATATTTGGATGTATTCTTTCCTTCTTTTCATTGTAACTTAATTTACAAATAACTTGCGCATTCCTGAGTATTTAATGGCTAATGGCAACAGATTAGTCTCACTCTTTATTTTCTTGATCTTTCATTTATATCCATGTACATACCATACATGTTTAAATGTCAAACTCTCTTTTTCAATTAAGGCCGTCCTTTTGCAGTACTTACGACTTCCCTAATATCTATTTTTACAAATTCTCTTCCTTATGAAGGGGGCCTTCAATCTTTACCAGGAACTTGAAGACCAAAATACAAATTACCATTCAACAAGAGAAGATTTCAGTGTTAATAGGGTGTTTGACTGAGATTTGACGTAAGGTAGCTTCTTGATCTTGCTTCACGGCTTTTTCACTACAAGTGAAATACAATTCATTTGATCGTGTTCATGATGCATGAGAGGTGATAAAAATTGATCAAGCGAATCTCATGCAACGACTTCCATAGCGGCAGACTACGAAAACGCCACCGACAACTTTGTATCATCCAGCAACACCCACAGCACGAAGGTACCACCTGTAAATGTAAACGCTGTAGTCTCTTAAATACACATTCCATATAGTTTTCCTACAGATTCTAATAGAAAATATTTTGCAAAATTTCAGTGCGCAGCTCCTAACTGTTCAACAGCACTCTCAGCTAGACAAGATACTGTCCAATCTTTGATCCTATCGATGTCTTGCTAAAACTCTGCAAACACATAGCAGACCAAGCTTCTGAATATATGTAGCGCCAGCCCGGCCACCATGTTGATCAGGCCGTTACAAAGATTTTGCTTTTCAACATCTTTGTGTTCTGTAGGTGAATCTTTTCTGTCAGTCTTTGTATATACGACTGTCGTAGCGTTTAATGTATGTCGTAGCGTTTAATGTAGCCTCATAGAACCCCATGTATATATTATATTTAAATATGTAGCCCATTGTACAAATTTAGAACAGCACTTCTTCTACCAACCCAAATTACTCAACTAAGACAAAGAAAAACACCAAAACAAAATTTATCATAAAATCTTCATCAAGGGTGCGGCGTGCCGCCGCGCCAAATTCCACTAGTACCTACTAACATGCGAGCGGTCGAACGATCCTGTACGCACGCGACCCCTCCTTCCGCAACGCACAATCCTGTACGCACGCGACCTCTCCTTCCTTCTTCCTCGATTCCTTCCTCGACGGCCAGGCCGAGCCGGAGCCGCCGCAGCCGCGGCTGAGGCGGTGACGGCGAGGAGGAACCTTAGGGCGGGGGGGGGGGGGGGGGGGGGGGGGGGTGTGCAGGGTCACGGGGAAATCGCAAGAGCGCCGCCGCCTTTTTCATCTCCGGCGACGACGACGGCCAGCCGAGCCGGACCCGCCGCAGCCGCGGCTGGCCGTGGCAGAGGCGGCGACGGCGAGGAGGAACCTTAGGACGGGGGGGCGTGGGTAGGAAATCGAAGGAAGGAATCGCCGGCGGCTGCAGTCGTCTTCCTCCTCCGGCCGGCGGCATTTTTGTCATTTTGCTGTCGGAAACCGTGCGAAGGCTCGCACGTTCAACAAATAGCTATCCCCTCAAACACAGCGGTTCTACAAACAGGTAAAGATTTCAAAATTTTACCCCCACCATACATTGGCACATGGTCAAACCATGATGCCATGCTCGAGAGACTTAACAAAGCCACTTAACCAAGTCCAAAACTTAACCAGATAGACAGTTTAGAGGTTCAGGCACTTGCTCGATCACTCGGTCTAGTTCAACTAATAATCAGCTCCATGCATGCACGATTGGATTGATCAACGGAATTCCCAGCTCCATGTTCGCATTGATCAATAGAAAAGCTAGCTAGCTGTGTACACGTACATGTTTCAGTGCTCAACTCTTACATGCTGCGCACATCAACGTGACAACATGAGGACCATAACCTTGTACTCCCTCCGTTCCAAAATAGATGAATTTTATTTGTCTACATATGAATGTATGTAGACATTTTTTAGTGTGTACATACATCCACGTGTGAATATATAGAAGTCAAGTAATTTAGAACGGAGGGAGTACAAATTTGGGTCGAACACCTGGCATGCAGCTTCTCATACCCGCGTTGATCCTGCGCGTGGTGCCGGGCTCGATTGGAAGGCATCATTGCTCAGGACGGGCGGGGCTGTCTGTCACGTATGTGGCTGTGCTCTAGGATGGCTGCGTACGTGGCGATGGTGGTGTCCAGGCGGGAAGATCTGCCACCGGCGTGTCCAGCTGGTAGGGCGGAAACTTGCGGCTGTTCTTGGTCGGAATCCGGCTGCTCTTGACTGGGAATAGACGCCACGCCTAAGGTCGTTGGAGGACCTGGACACGAGGAATCTATCCGGAGCAGCGCCGGCTCCCCGGAATTTTTGCCGACTGTGGAGGTGATGTCCACGAGAGGAAAAAGAGAGGACCGGGTCGCCTACCATCTGGTCGGTACTCTTGGCTGGGCGTTCTACGCTGAGCATGGAGGTTGGCGTCTGCGTGTGTCCTCGCGCCAGCATCTATTCAGTTGTGCTGCTCAATCGCCACTGAATCCACATCAATATTTCACGAGTGGGAAGTACACTCTGCTCTAAAAGTGTCTCCCTCCAATTCATGCTACCTCCGTCCCTCTTTTTCTGACTTAATGTGCTGCAAGTTGTGCGATGTGTGCATAGTCACGCATTCTGTAATTAATTGGACTACAAATGGTTCACATAATATTTGGATTGAATTTGTAAATATCACCAATCTAGGCATTGTTTTCTTTGCATAACATTGCATATGCAAGAAAAAAAATTGGATGTGCTGCCGCTGCTACTTCATTGAGGAAAATGGGTGTGCCCCTGTGTTGACTGACGGTGGAAAGGCACGTGAAATAAATACTGACAGGATAACTCAAGTTCTTTAGAAATCAGCTAACGTCTAGAAGAAAAAGAGAAGGGTCTCATGTGAAGGTTACTAAGAAGTAATTTTAATTAATATATATATATATATAAAAGTAAACTCATAGTAGATGAAATTGAAACATTAATAAATTGTGTTCTTATTTTGTATACTATTTATATATTATATGAAGTATAGGATGATTTTCACGAAAAATAAATGCCACACTAACTTTTTGGTACAATGTTAAAACTTTAAACACTACAAGGAGTGCAATTTGAAGTTAGTGGATCCACGAGGATGAAGAAAAAATGGAGGTGTTGGAGTTGACGATTATGCGTTTGAACGACACAGATTTTTCTCTCCCGGTGCACATGGGTCACAAGCGAAAAAGATAAATTATATCAAAAAATCCAAAAAAATAACACTATATCACCATTGCTAATTGGAATTAGACAGTGAAATAATTCTCAAAACATATTTTGTCCGATTTCAATTTTTTTATCAAGAAATCTATTTAAATAGCTCGGTAAAATAACTGAATAAAATAAATATAGATTCAAAAATATGTTTATATTAGACTAATAAAACGTGCGTTGCACGTGCACGTTCACTAGTTGACTAAAACAAGCGAGGGTGTAGGTGTACCCTGCTTAGAAAAATTCATCTCTATTGCATTTTTTTCCTATTAAACTGCCATAATACATATGCATATATTCATGTGTTCCTTTCCTCTCTCAACTATAAACATGCTACAAGAGCAGAGTAAATTTGTTACAATAAGAGTTCGCGGCCTTTCCTGCTGGAAAAAAAGCCAGAAGCGTTTGGCCGGTTTGGGTGTCTTGCCGAAGCGGCTCGGTCGCAGGTCCAGCGGAGGGTGCACGGAGCGGCCCTTCGGTGGCGGCGG
Source organism: Poa pratensis (assembly GCA_947311845.1). NCBI lineage: Eukaryota > Viridiplantae > Streptophyta > Magnoliopsida > Poales > Poaceae > Poa > Poa pratensis. The sequence goes on along the minus strand of CAMZMU010000039.1, from coordinate 13,895,663 downwards.
CGCCATCTTCCTCCGCTCCGCCTCAAGCTCCGGCCGGGTGCTCGTCGGGCCGCGGCGAGCAGCACGGAGGGTCGCCCGGCCGAGAGCGGCATCAGCCTCCCGCTCTCCTGCGAGCTGGATGTCGAACTCCACGGCCTGCCGCACTTGCACCGTTGCACGCGTGGTATCCCGCCGCCTCCCAAGCCAAGGCGGCAGCCCCGCCACGGCGGCCACGTACGAGTCGCTCCTCCTGGTACTACCGCACCAGGTCCGCAGCCTCGAGTACGAGCAGCCTGGCGTATGGCGCGGCGAGGAACGCGAACGCGCCATTGACGGTGAAGAGCGTGAAGATGTTGAGCGCCGCCGTCGGGGTCGGATGGAGTGCTCACAGAGGGAGGTGAAGAGCCTCCTCCTCGACGAGGAGGAAGAACAAGAGGACGACGCGCAGCGGCACTGCGACCAGCACCCAGCTGGGCACTCCGGCGAGGCGGCGAAGATCAGGAGCGGGGCGAAGAGCTTGTCAAAGATGCAATGCGAGGGATAAAACAGGCATCTGCCAAACGGGGCTCAACTAACTAGAGTTTGACCCAAATTCATCAAAAAGTCCATATAATCAATTTACGCATCAAATTATTTAGCCATGATTTAAGTTTTGGATCTTGCTTGGATGGTGTCCAATATTTTTGTAATGCTCTTGTCCTTTGCCAAATGCCAACTCTAGTTAACTTTTCTTGCTAATAGTGGACAAATACTGGGTAACCAATACCTTAAAAAACAAACAGATTCCGTAGTTGTTTCATAAAGCCTTCAATTATGTTGCTACGATTGAAAATGCCCTTAGTATGGCCGAAGTAGCCTACTACATAAAGGCCCCGCCACTTCAATGTGAAAAAAGATGTTTCAGTTGTTAATAAGAGGAACTCGCTGAATCATAAGCATGATAACGACGCAAAGTGCAAAGACAAGAAGCAAGGGAACCGGACATGGTGCCGGATTTTATAGGCAACCAATTCAACCTCTATTCTTTGATACAACCAGCTCGATTTGTATTTGTACTGAGCTCCAAAGCCGGACTAAAGTAATCCTGCACATCCACGCAGTAAATCCTCGAAAAGAAGTCCACATCCACACAGCGAGCCACATCAGATGTACGGAGTACTATGCAAAAACGATGATCATAATATGGTAAACCATGTCAGAGTGCAGCGCAGCAAACATGAGCAGGTCACATGTATGCTTCAACTAATCTATACTATCTTCTTGCACTTCGAGGTGACTGAAACTGTTGGGAGGTAGGTAGACAGGTACTTTTCACTAATCTGGCAAAAAGGAAGCAACGATTTCATTATTCAATCCGAAACGAACTAAATCTTAAAACGGCAAAGATTTCAAAATCCATTAGGCACTAGTGATGGGCTCATGACACAACCACGCCGTTACCAACAGAAAACATTACACAACAATATAAAGAGCTGATAGAACTGCGAACTTTGGATTCACCTTTCATCTACTCCCTCCGTCCCATAATATAAGAACATCTTATATTTGTGGAACGGAGGGAGTACTACATGCTTACAACCATGGGATTTTTTTAAAGGAAGCCTGATATGTTATGCACAGGAGCAAATATTTAGGTCATTCGTCTATTGACGCTCCCAAAGACTATACACCAGCAGTTTGTCATATGCACGTTGAAAGGAACCCCATGAAACTACACTTCCAAAACCACAATTATCAGTTAGTACCATGCGTCTCCCATGAATTATTCATTATATTTTCCGTCTGCTCCTACGGCAAGCTAATACAAGCACTGTCTATTTATCGTTAACCATTAGAACAGATAGTTGTTGCGAGGAACTGACTTGCCTGCCAACTAGAATTTTAATCCATTGACTAAAATTGGGGCATAAAACCATTAACTAGCAAAATTAGTAAATTCCATCATTTAACGCCAATAGGCAAACTACTGAAACCACGTGATTAAAATCCATCAATAAAGCCATGAGCCCGTGACCACGCGATGACACACATCAGTGAATATATGGTATTACCGTATTAGCAAACAATCCCTCTAGTAAGCCTAGCAACCTACACAATCACTGAATAAAGGCTAGGAATTTACTAGCTAGCTTCCTTTCAGACACTACAGAAATCTGAAGAAAAAGGATGCACGGTTTGAACAAATTTGTGTTGCAGGTATGGCAAGTGTCTTCTGTGATAGCATCAACTCAGAGAGGATAGGCTAAAGATCATAAATCAAATGGAATAGCATGGAATTTCTAGAAGTGAAATCAGAGTGTATAAGCTGTGTTGTTGAGTCTGGTGTACTTACATATTGGAGATTTAGTAGAAACATTGGTATATTTAGGAAGAAGCTTTTGAAACTTGAATGTCACAGCCTCATCAGTAGTCCAAAGTTGTCACCACTTGGTTCACTGATAACAAAAACAAGTCTCATTTCTGAGTTCAGATGGCCAAAAACATACAACACTAGGAAAAATTAAACATCGTTTTTTGCTCAGTTACATAACTATATTAAGATTTAAGAGGAGCAGACAATGTAAATGGCAAGCAGAAATATGCCTAGGCAGTGTTGTTGAGGCTTGGAATATTTACAGATTTAGTTGAAATATCACTACTTTGGCAGATACTTTTGAAACTTCAAATGTCACAGTCACAAGTATTTCTACACAAATCAATACTTATTCTGATAACAAAAACTTAGCCATATTCAGAGAGCTTAAAATTCAAGATCTCATCACAAGAATTTGTAAAAATATTCACCAAGAAGCATTGTTTTTTCTCAATTGCAAAATGTTTAAATAGAAGGCAAAAGGAAGTAGAAATATGCACTATTATTAGCCATTTTATACTATCAATCAGGAATTAACTGTTTAGTTCAGCAGGTGAGCATATTAGAGGACCTATCTTTACTAATCACCCCAGTTTAACAACAAATTCCAAAATGGTGCTCAATGATAAAGTTTGACAGCGATCAATGAAAACTGCAGAGTCCAGAAGCTTGATAAATTTAACAGCATATGCAACAACATGTCGCATCACATCAATATGCACATTGCTAAGAGTTAGCACCATTTGCATATATCGTGTTAAGTTGTTTGACTCCGCATGTGCACAGCTTAAGAATATTTATGCATATATCCATATGGACAAACATAATGAATTAGTAGATGAGCTATACAACGCCCCTGTGTACAAGTACAAGCACATACATAGAACTAGCATATAATCATACAGAAGTGCCAATAGCACATCACAATCAGTTTTCATTAATCATACAAGAATCATTCTAGAGTCTTGAATGTGCGAAAAATACCTAGTAAGATGAAACTGAAGAAATCTTAAAGGTCGCTCTTGCACACTAGATCTCTTAGTCTTCTAATGTGGAATGAAAAACACGCAAATTTTACAATATCTGATGTAGAAGAAATATTATCAAATATGTGCATTGAAATGTTATTACAACATTATTGAGAAGAGATATTTATGCATTGAAATCAAATTATGTTTGGCCATCTTACCTGGAATTGATGGCCCGGGAAAATTGCACATGTCAATAAAGTCAACTTGATATCCTTTTTCGAATTACTGGCCCTAAGAAGTTGATGACGTCCCTGAAGCTGACTGCATAGCCTGTGTCATGCAAGCGGCCATGGTATACAGCAAATACTTCTCCATTGTGGTTCAGTATCGGTGAGCCGGAGCAACCCTCTCGTCCATTCATATTAAGCTCGATCATGCACATGTCATATCCTTTATTGCTCACACTGCTTACTTGATTGTAATGGCGAGACTTGTTGCTAACTTCACCGGAGACAACTGTATCAGAAAGGAGCGGTGGCCAAGATATCATAACAACGTCATTCAGCTGGCGAGGTACACTTTCTGCAAATTTTAAAGGCAGATGAGGTCGAAGACATCTGTTTCCATTGTTATCACCACATAAATCCTCCATACTGACTCCTAAGACCATCAAGTCTTTAGAACCACTGAATTTCACAACATTAGCCGTGGTGTAGAGTCTTGGATCTACACTGGGATTGTTATATAGAGCAGAATCGGTTCTTGCCAAATAGTCTTCCTGGTGAATGCATAAGACTTTGATATTGAACCAAGCAATCTGTTCTGCTGTGAGCGGAGCTGTTGAGGAATAGAACTGCTTCAGAGAATGGCAACATGTAAGAATGTAACCTGTTCCCTCATGATGCCCAATGACAAAACCAGTACAGCAATCAAAGCTACTTTCATTAACAATTGCATCAGCCACCGCCTTTGACTTGCCGAATTTAGTACGAAGGTGTTGACTGGCTTGATCCTTACAGCTGGTCTTCATAATATTCATTACGAATATTACCGACTACCTTTTGTGCTTGTGCACCCATTGGTGGGCGACTTTTGAGAAAACAGACGGCGGGACCAAATCTGCCATTTTCCTGAGCAACCACACAATTACGATGTGAGTACTAAACCAGGGAGCAAAAACAGGAATTTCAAATTACTGTTAGTAAGCTCCAAAACTAGTTGTCCCTTGTAGCTATGCCAAGAGGGGGTCAACTTACTGCTGCTCCAGTACGAAAACGGGCCTTGATGCTGGTGGGATTCCTCCTTCCCCGAACTTGTGGAAATAGTGAAGATGGGTGATCCTGAGTGAGGCAACCAATGTCATGTAACAATTTATGATCCATGGAATGCAGTCACTCTAAAAGAAGGGCACTAATGTTCAGAAACTGAAAACATAATTTCCTTTTTTCAACCGGTCGATTTTTTTACAGAAACGTTCGAGATTGCCCGCCTTTTTATATAAAGGGGAGAACCCACAAAGTCTTACATACCTCCACAACCGGTCGAATTATAAACTGGTTATGAAAAAATGTCCGTGAAACATTAATTCTAATACATCAATTAAACGTAGAGCAGAGCAGTTAATTAACTCCAGAACATGCTTATGCTCTATCATTTGTGCCCATCGGGTAACAAGAGAAAAACTCCAGGTAAAACAAATCTAAGACAAAATTAAATCACCACAACCCCCAACAACAGGATAACAGACATAGAATAATCAATGGTATTTACAGCAAACCAATTTAGTCAACCATGCAACTACAAAAGCAATTATAACAATGGTAACCGCCAATCCTCAACAATTAAAACAGGCATAATAATCAATCCATGGCTTCCTAAACCATGGGGTATCGACCTGAAACCACTAAGAACTAAGATCCTGATGCCTTATTTATATTCCTAGAAAACCCATGGAACGAAAATGCATCCCAGGTCGCCTATCCCTAACAACCCCAGCAAGAAAATGCAGCGCGAACTGCAAAAGGAGTCTCCTGTTCAGAAATGCACCTCCATTAATTTCATCCCCAACGGATAAACAAAACAAACCACGCTGTAAGCACGAAACCCAAGATAGTTCTGACACCGATCCGCCACAAATCCCCAATCCCACGATCCGGCCGCAACACCACACATCCGAACCCCCACCACCAGCCGAAGCAGAAACCCACAGCCCAGCACCTCCACCGCAAGGGGTACATCGTACAGGTAAACATCGGAGTCACAGGCAAGGGTTTGGGTCAGGATAGAGAGCGAGATCGCTGGCACCAAACCCCACATGACGCAAGATCAGAGCACACCGCTGCAGAACAAAACCCCTCCCTAACCCATACCCTGAAACCATGACTTTTTTTAGAACTATTGGAGCATATCAGAAGAGGCAGGACATGGTAACATACAAATCACGGCTAGGGCAGGGCCACTAATGGTAAGAGCAGAGTGCACTAGTCACTCTGAAGAAGGCCACTTGTTGAACCTGAGTGAGACAACAAGTGTCATGTAACAACTTAAATCATGCAATGCAGTCACTCTGAAAGAAGGGCACTAGTGTTCAGAAACTAAGAAAACATAATATGACCAGTTTATCACCACAATTGGCAGCATGACATCTGTGTATACAAGGCAATCCTTCTCAATTATTCATTGATTTCCTAAAACTCCCTCAAGTGTATGTCTAGAAGAATATGAAGCCAAGCCCATACAAGAATCGCACCAACCATTCAACCAGACGAACTATAACTTGTTATGACAAAATGAAACTGAAACGGTAATTCTCATACATCCATTGAAATTATAGCAGAGCACAGTTATTAGCTCCGGGACCTCCTAATGCTCCATCCATTAAAAGTAATTCTAATACACGAATTAGTTGCGGAAATATCAGGCATCCCAAGTGGCCTATCCCTAATAACCCGCACGAAAATGCCGCACGAACTGCACAAGGAGTCCCGTGATCACAAATGCACCTCCATTAATTTCACCCCCAACGGATGAACAGACCAAACCACGGCGTCAGTAGAAACCCTAGATAGTTCGACACCGATCCGCCACAAATCCCCAATCCCACAGCAGCACACGATCCTGCCGCAACACCGCGAATCCGAGCCCTCACTACGCCGCTCGAAGCGGAAACCCACAGCCCAGCACCCCCACCGCGCGCAGTAGTATACCGTACGGGTAAAAATCGCGAGCAAGGGTTTGGGTCGGGATAGAAAGCGAGCTCGATGGCACCAAACCCTCACCACCCGCATGATCGGATCACGCCACTCCAGAACGAAACCCCTCCCTGCCCCGTACGGCCGTACCCCCAAAACGGAAACGGAAAGCCCCAACCCCAGCAAGCGAGCTGCGCGCTTTACGGATTTGCTGAGAGAGCTCACCGGCAGTGGAGCGGCGCACGTTCGCCCTCCCGACTGGCGGCCGCCGCCCGCCGCCCGCCGCTGGCCGTGATGGAAACCCTAGAGGGGCGAGGTGGTGAGGCGGAGGCGGGGGCGGCGAGGAGGAGCGGGCGGGAAAAGAAGCGTGGAAGCGGGGGAGGCCAAAATGGCCAATGCGGTGCGGGGTGCGGAATTGCGGATGCGGCAGTGGTGTTGTGAATTGTGATCCGCAAGTACGCTAACTTCGCTGACAGGTGGGTCATGTGCGTGGGATTGGGGAGAGAAAGGCCTTGGCTGTTGGAAGCGACGGCTGTTTTGGTTGCGCACGGATCAGGCTCCGTTTTGGCGCTCAACCGTGCCGCGTACGAAGCTTCATATGGAGTACAAGTTTTTCAAAAAAAAAAAAGTTTTCTCTATTTATGTGAATTCATTTTTTGTTCAAAACTGGGCCAAAATTGTCTTCAAGACTATTTATAGCTAGGGGTGGGTTGGGGGGGGGGGGGGGGGGGGGGGCACCGCATAGAATAATCTTTATATTATTTTCGTAATTTTAGGATCAAACGATAACACACTTGTAATTTAAATTTAAATTATTTTTGATAAATGACATTACAATAATTTAATGAATATAATATAGCTAAAAAAACTCATAAATTCAGGCGGTGTTGCAGTGGCCATCTCTAGCGGTGGCGAGGCGAGGAACGGACAGAATATGCGTATTCAGGCGTCGGTGTCTAGAGATTAACCGACGTCATGGTGGATGTGGCGAACGTTCCGAGCGGAGAGAAGGAGCGGTGTGGTGCATCTGGGCTGGTGATACTTCCAAAACGTATCTATAATTTTTGATGTTCCATGCCTGTTATATATTGATTACCACATGATTATCTTACGCTTTGTATCATTTTATGCATTTTCTGGGACTAACCTATTAACAAGATGCCACAGTGCCAGTTCCTGTTTTCTGCTGTCTTTTTGTTTCCAAAATTCTATTCTGGAAATATTCTCAGAATCGGACGCCAATTTAACTGATTTATTTCTGCACCGAGACGGAGCAGCAGACAGAAGGACGAAGCCGGGGGCCACACCAGGGAGGCCGGCGGGCCCACGGCGTGGCCTAGGGTGGGGTCACGCCCCTAGGCTACCGCCCCACCTCGGCTGGCCACCGACATCGCCCTCTCGCCTATAAATTGCATCTATTCGGGAAACCCTAAACACCCGAGCGAAAATCCACGAAAAGTTCTGACGCCGCCGTCATCTTCAACCCTAGTTCGGGAGGGTTTCTGCAGTTCTTCCCGGCACCTTGCCGGAGGGGAAATCATCACCGGAGGGCTCTACATCACCATGCCTGCCTCCGGAGTGATGCGTGAGTAGTTTTCCACGGGACTACGGGTCCATACACTAGTACAGAACGACACATCGGATACCCCTCTATGGCAACGGCAAGAGTTAGGCGACGGAAAAAATGAGCTCCGCGCGCTTCCGCGAGTGTGCGCGCGTCGATGGGCCCGACACAATGGTAACGGAGGCTGAAAAGATCTCCGTTGCTCATATATAGGCAACGGAGGAAAGAATATCTCCGTTGCTGATATTTCCACATCAGAAACGGAGATCGGTTTATCTCCGTTTCCCATGTGAAGGCACATTAAGCGGTGCCGGTATTAATATCTCCCACTCCAGTACTGTATCTCACTCTTAGTCTCACTCTCCCCAGTTCCTAACCCTAGCCGCACACGCTCTCCTCCTACTTCACCCATCAATGGCGAACCCCTCCGGCGCCGACGGAAGTCAGGATGGAGCATCTTCCTCCTCCCACCCTCCGAGGCGCATCCCGGATCTCCCCTACAACTGGGGCGAGATCCCCGGCGACTGCGGTCGCGAGTTCATTATGAGCCGTCAAATCCCATCCGGATCCACGGCGGCGGCGGCCACCGACGCCCGGATCTCGTCCTCATCGTCCTCCTCGGACGATGAGGACGAGGATCTGGAGGTCGGTCTCCTCCTCTCTCGCGCCTCCTTTGAGCGCGAGCGCGCCGAGGGTGTCATTCGGGCGTCTGCGATGCAGAGAGCTATCCGCATCTCCGCCGCCAAGCACGCGATAGAAGCCGCCGAGGAGGCGTTGTTCCAGACGCGGCTCCGGGCGGCCATAGACCGCTCTCTTCTCCCTGGCCAGGGCCCTGGGCCAGATGCGGCGGCGGCAGCGGTGGCGGCGGCGGAGGAGGAGGAGGATGAGGAGGAGGAGGAGGAGGAGAAGGACGCTCCGGTGTTCGAGCAGGATGAGGTCTCCTCTGACGTCTCCTCTGGCAGTGGCTCCGGCGCCGACGCCGACGCCGTCGCCGACGCCTGGGACGCAATCCGCGACGGAAAGCGACCCCGCCTCGCCTAAGGTAAATGACCGCTCTGTTAGCTACTTATTTAGCTCGGTTTGCTCTGTTCAGCTATGTATTTGCTATGTTAGCTACTTATTTAGATCGGTTTGCTTTGTTTAGCTATGTATTTGCTATGTTAGCTACTTATTTAGCTCAGTTTGCTCTGTTAGTTAGCTCTGTTCAGCTATGTATTTGCTATGTTAGCTACTTATTTAGCTCGGTTTGCTTTGTTTAGCTATGTTAGCTACTTATTTAGCTCAGTTTGCTCTGTTAGTTAGCTCTGTTTAGCTATGTATTTGCTATGTTAGCTACTTATTTAGCTCGGTTTGCTTTGTTTAGCTATGTATTTGCTATGTTAGCTACTTATTTAGCTCGGTTTGCTCTGTTAGTTAGCTCTGTTCAGCTATGTATTTGCTATGTTAGCTACTTATTTAGCTTGGTTTGCTCTGTTAGTTAGCTCTTCAGCTATGTATTTAGCTCGGTTTGCTTTGTTTACTGCTTATTGGCTCTGTTTATTAGCTTTGTTTGCTGTTTTTAACAAACAATATTCGTTGTTTCAAGGGCTTGGTGCATGCTTGGTGACGATGCTGCTACCGTGAAGACCTAGGAGCGGGGCTCCATACACGGTGCCGTCACCAGGAGCAGTACATTTTGCGCAGCAGGAAAGACAGTAGATGTTCATCTGGCGGCCGTGAAGACATAGGAGCAGAGCTCCAGCCACGCGCACTGATGAACTTTTGTAAAGCAGGGCGTACAGGAATACGGTGACGACCGGGCGGCCGTCTAGTCGCATGGAGCGAGGCTCCATCGACGGCACAGCCCGTCACCGTGTTTTTTTTTGTTTTCCTGTAACCCTTATTAGAAACGGTTATTAGCAAAACTCCGTGTCTAATGTTAAATACATCAGAAACGGTTTATCTCCTCCGTTGCCATTGTGAGGCTTCACATCAGTGACAGAGGCGGGGACACGGACCCTTTCTCCATTGCCGAAGGGGTTTTTGGCCCGTTTCCGATGTGTCGTTCTGTACTAGTGATAGCAGTAGCTAGTTGCTAGTCTCTCCACATTGTGCTATCTATTGACGACCAATTTTGGTTTACAAAGAGGTGCCACCAAGATGAGCTCAGATGAAAATATAATATGAACGAAAGTTGTGCGTATCATCGAGACAACCAATTTTGATATTTGGATCATCTCAATCCGAGGTCGTAAGCAACTTGTGGACCCAAAATACTATGGTCGCCTTACCCTAGACATGGTCTGTCCTCGGCGCGCGCGCAGGGGGGCTGGGCGCAGGCACCTCGCCCTACCACAGACATCGTCTGCCCTCGGGAGTGAGCAGTTCGGAAAAACCAAAAATGCATCGAATTTGCTTCCGACTGAATTTGAAGGGTCCAGATGAAGTCAAATGGCAAAACGCATAAATGGAAGTTCTTCGTTTTTTCGAGACGAACAACTTTGTCTTTTACGGGATTTCCATCCGAGGTGGTTAACTACCTCAAAAACGACCTGCAAAGTACAGTCAGGTTTTAGACCGAACAGTTTTGAAAAGTTCGGACCAAACCATCCGAATTGGACCCAAATTAGGTTTTGAACATGAATCCAAGCTCTTTCCTTGCACGGGAAGTTCAGCCGCCTCTTATATACACGAGGGGTGACGGCCGATTGATCCAACACCAATCGAACAAATCAATCTACTACTTTTTCGTGTTCATCTACTTTTATCCCTCTCCCCTTGCATCTTTCTTCTCGTTCTTCGTTGTTCTTCAAGATTGGAGGCTGCGAATCCATGAGGCTCTAGGGGCGGTCAGGCCGACTGATACGTCTCAAACGTATCTATAATTTCTGATGTTCCATGTTGATATTATACCAATTGTTACATGTTTTACATACACTTCATAGCATTTTTATGCATTTTCTGGGACTAACCTATTAACAAGATGCCACAGTGCCAGTTCCTGTTTTCTGCTGTTTTTGTATTTCAGAAAAGTTGTTCTGGAAATATTCTCGGAATTGGACGAAACCTGGACAGGACCTCCTATTTTTCCAACACGTACACGAAGTCCGAAGGAGAGACGGAGGCGACCGAGGAGGGCGCCACACCCTAGGGCGGCGCGGCCCCCCTCCAACCGCACCGTGGTGGGGTGTGGGCCCCTCGGTCGCTCCAGCCGCCGCCCCTTCGCCTATTTATTCCTCCGATGAAAACCCTAAAAGAATCGACGATTTCTCCAGAAGAGTTCCGTAGCTCCGCCGCCACCAAAAACCAAGTTTCGGGGGTCAGAAGTTCCTGTTCCGGCACCCTGCCGGACGGGGATTGACCCCCGGAGCCATCTCCATCGACCACGCCGCCTCCACTTCGACTCCATGATGGTTTGTGAGTAGTTCCCCCATGGACTACGGGTTCTAGCTGTAGCTAGTTGGTACTCTCTCTCCCATGTACTTCAATACAATGATCTCATGAGCTGCCTTACATGATTGAGATCCATCTGATGTAATCGGTGTTGTGTTTGTTGGGATCCGATGAATTGTTACATTATGATCAGTCTATCTATTAAAGTTTGTGAAGTTATTGTTGCTGCAATCTTGTTGTGTTTAATGCTTGTCACTAGTGCACGAGTGGCATGATCTTAGATTTAAGCTCTATAATTATTGCTTAGATTGTATCTACAAGTTGTTTGCACATGTCCTTGTCCGGAACCCGAGGCCCCGGAGTGACAGCAACTGGGATAACTGGAGGGGATGGTTTTGACATGAGGATCACATGTTTTCACTAAGTGCTAATGCTTTGCTCCGGTGCTCTATTAAAAGGAGCACCTTAATTACCAGTAGTTTCCCTTGAGGCCCCGCTGCAAACGGGCTGGTAGGACAAAAGATGTTATGCAAGTTTCTCATTGCGAGCACGTATGACTATATATGGAAAACATGCCTACATGATTAATAGACTGGATGTTCTGTCTTAATGCTATAATAATTCTGTCAATTGCCCAACTGTAATTTGTTCACCCAACACTTGTTATTGGAGAGTTACCACTAGTGTAGATAGCTGGGAACCCCGGTCCATCTGTAATCATCATTGCTTTACCGTCAACTCACGCATGCAACTATTTTCTGGTGCCATTGCTTCTGTGTTACTGTTACTATTGCTCTCATATTACTGCTGCTTTCACATCACCCCTGTTACTAGTGCTTTTCCAGGTGCAGCTGAATTGACAACTCCGCTGTTAAGGCTTATAAGTATTCTTTGTCTCCCCTTGTGTCGAATCAATAAATTTGGGTTTTACTTCCCTCGAAGACTGTTGCGATCCCCTATACTTGTGGGTCATCAAGACTATTTTCTGGCGCCGTTGCCGGGGAGCATAGCTCTACTCATAAGTTCACCTGGGGAGTACACTCTACCTCTCTCTGTTTTTATTTTATTTTGTTTTGTCTAGTTTATTGTCTAGTTTATTTCTTTTTAGTTGTTTTTTTGTTAGTTTATTTTTTTAGTTTTATTTTTCTTATATACCCGAAAATCCATAAAAATTTAAAAACCGAAAATCTAAAAAAAAACTGTTGCTATGGAAGAACATGCTAGAACCTCTATGTTTATGAAAGCTAAAGAATCATATATAAAGTATAGAGAATCAAGAGAGGGTAAAATCATAAGAGGCATGTTAAAAAAGTTAAATCAAATTGCTGAAATTTTGCTTGAACGCCATGATATAAATTGTTGCTCTGAACAGGATACTAAACATCTTAAATTTCAATGTGGCTTCAGTAAAGAAGTTTTAATTATGAACTATCATTGGAATAACTATATTCATCTTGGATTTGAAGAAGTAGAACAATTTGTTTTACTTATGGGAGCTTCTGAAATAGATTCATTCATGGCTAAAAATTATGAAACTTGTGTTGCTTGTAATAAACTTAAAGAAACGGTCTCTTTTATCCTTGATTATTGCCTAGAAAATTTCAGCAATAATTGTTATATCATTGATTATAAAGGGAGACTCATTCATGCACAAGAATGTACTCACAATTTGCAGGAACCTGTGGAAGAAGAAACTGCTGAAGCTGAAAGCTCATTGGATGAAAAAGAGGAGGAGAGTGATGAACAAAAGAAGGAAGAATGGATTAGCTACCCATGCCTACCTTCTAATGAGAGTAACTCTTCATCTCTTACACTATTTGATTGCCCTCCATGCTTACCAAAGGAGAATGAATGTTATGTTCCTGTGGATTCTCTTGAAGTATTCCCTATGAATGAAACTTGTGGAAATGATTATGCTACTGTTACTTATGATAATCCATGCTATTTTGATAAATCTTATGATAATCCTTTATTTGTGCGTAATTTCGAAATGCATGGTAATGAGAAAGTTTGTTTAGAAAATGTTTATGATAAAGCTCTAGATGATGGTCCTATATTGCTTGATAATATTATGTATTCTACTAATGAAAATGGGATTGGAGAGGTCTTGACTTTATCTAGGTGGAGTCCCATACCTCTTGAGAATGATCAATCATCTTGTTATAAAATTGTTAAAAGTGGGTTTGAAAGTTTTAATCCCATATTTTGAGCTTGATAAAAATTATGTGTTTGTAGATCATGAAAAGCATGCTTTATGTGATAATTATATTGTTGAGTTTGTTCATGATGCTACTGAAAATTATTATGAGAGAGGAAAATATGGTTGTAGAAATTTTCATGGTACTAAAACACCTCTCTATATGCTGAAAGTTTTGAAGTTACTCTTGTTTTATCTTCCTATGCTTGTCACTTTGTTCTTTATGAATTTATTTGGTACAAGATTCCTATGCATAGGAAGTGGGTTAGACTTAAATGTGTTTCGAATTTGCTTCTTGATGCTCCTTTTGCTTCATTTTATTTTTTGTGAGCATCATTAAAACTATCAAGCCTAGCTAAAAGGCATTAAAGAAAAGCGCTTATGGGAGACAACCCATTGTTTTTTTCTGCAATTTTTCTTTATTTGAGTCAAGGTTTTGTTTACTTCTGTAACAATCCCTTTGTATCCTTTATTTTATCGCATTGTTGTGCCAAGAAGAGTCTCTAATGATTAGATGATGCTAGATTTGGATTTCTGCGCAGGAACAGATTTCTGCTGTTCACCGTTTCACTTTTCTAAAATCACCAGAAAATCTTTTAAATCTGCAAATTTTTGTGCGTGATCCTCAGATATGTACGCATCTTTCATTAGTTTCGAGTTTTCTGATTTGAGCAACGGAAGTGCCTCGGAAAAATTCATCTTTACTGGTGTTCTGTTTTGACAGATTCTGTCTCTGTTTTTTGCATTGTCTCTTGTGGGCTTTAAGCAAGGCTCTCTAGACGTGGAGGGTTGTAGCTAATGTTTTATTGAGTTCTTGCAATGTGTCACAACAGAACCAAAGTGGATTAAAGTTTTTGAGTACTAACCCCTCTAATGAAGTTTATGAGAAGTTTGATGTGGCGGAAGTTTTCAAGGGTCAAGAGAGAAGATGATATAATGTGATCAAGAAGAGTGAAGAGCTTAAGCTTGGGGATGCTCCCATGGATCCCCAGCATATTTCAAGAAGACTCAAGCGTCTAAGCTTGGGGATGCCCAAGGCATCCCCTTCTTCATCGCAAAATTATCAGGTCATCTCTAGTGAAACTATATTTTAATTCTTTCACATCATATGTGCTTTACTTGGAGCGTCTGTGTGCTTTTATTTTCAGTATTTTATTTTTTTATGTCAACTTGATTGGACCCTAGCATTCTTGATTGGGAGAGAGACACGCTCCGCTTTTTCATATGAATACTCCTATTCTTCACTTATACTTGTTGAGTATTCTTTCTAGCTATTGCTATGCTTTTAGCTCCTGTTTTGCATGCATCTCTTATTCAGAGCTGTTAGTTCTTTTAAAGAAAGTACTCTCTTGCTTCACTTATAATTGTTTGGAGAGTTTATGTTGAAATAAGTTGATTGGTGTTTGGTTGGAACAGAAAATGTTGCATGTGGTAGATGGTATAATGGAAAAAGCTTACATATTCTTGTAGATCACTGTATTGGATAATTTGATACTTGTCAATTGTTTTGAGTTATCAAGTAGTTCATGTTTAAGCTTTTGTATCATGTAGTTAAAACCTATTAATGAAGAACTACCGTAAAGCTCGTTGAAATTTGGTTTGCATGATTGGTATCTCTAAGGTCTAGATATTTTCTAGTAAAAGGGTTTGGTTAACAAGGAAGACAGTGTAGAGTCTTATAATGCTTGCAATATGTTTTCATATAAGTCTTGCTGTGTCGGTTGATATCCTGTGTTTGCTTCAAATAACCTTGCTAGCCTAAACTCTGTACTGAGAGGGAATGCTTCTCGTGCATCCAAAACCTTGAGCCAAAATCCATGCCATTGTGTCCACCATAACTACCTATATGTGGTATTTCCTTGCCACTCCAAGTAAATTTTTCATGTGCTACCTTTAAACTATTCAAAAATTATTACTCCTATTTTGTGTCAATGTTTACCAAGCTCATGAGGACGGGGTGGATGTCTTTATGTCACTGTCAAACAGACTTTACCACCGGACTAGCGGCATATACATCCGCTTATCCATTAATTTTGCAAAAAGAGCTGGCAAATGGGGTGCCCAGTCCCAATTAATTACAACTTTAACCGCTTAATTCTCTTCACATTTTTGCCCTGATTTATCAGTCAAGCAATGACAAACAGTGAAATATCTGCATGTGTAAACAAAAGAGAAGAGGGATGATCTGCCTTGCTGGTAGAAATAACGTCCTTCATGGGAGCCGCTCTTAAAAGTCTGGTTGGCAGGGGTCATATTGTACTTTTCCATTTTCTGATTCGTTGACAATTAACAAACACCTCCCAAAACTTATTTTTACTCTCTTTATGATTTCAAAAACTTAAAAAGCTCTAGCACATGATTTAATCCCTGCTTCCCTCTGCGAAGGGCCTTTCTTTTACTTTTATGTTGAGTCAGTTTTCCTACTTCTTTCTATCTCAGAAGCAAACACTAGTGTCAACTTTGGTGCAACAATTTTTATATGCTTGTATATTGCACTTATTATATTGCTTTGTGTTGACAAATATCCATGAGATATATATGTTGAAAGTTGAAAGCAATTGCTGAAGCTTAAATCTTCCTTTGTGTTGGTTAAATACCTTTTACTTAGAATCTATTGCTTTATGAGTTAACTCTTATGCAAAACTCTTTGATGCTTGTCTCGAAAGTACTATTCATGAAAAGTTTTTGCTTATATGATTCAGTTGTTTGCTCATTATCTACTTGCTAGCAAACTATAGACCATTGACCTGGATCACTTCATTCATAACATGTGCTTTACAATACTATTTGATCAAGATTATGATGGTAGCATGTCACCTCAGAAATTATTTTGTTTTTATCGTTTTACCTACTCGAGGACGAGTAGAACTAAGCTTGGGGATGCTTGATACGTCTCAAACGTATCTATAATTTCTGATGTTCCATGTTGATATTATACCAATTGTTACATGTTTTACATACACTTCATAGCATTTTTATGCATTTTCTGGGACTAACCTATTAACAAGATGCCACAGTGCCAGTTCCTGTTTTCTGCTGTTTTTGTATTTCAGAAAAGCTGTTCTGGAAATATTCTCGGAATTGGACGAAACCTGGACAGGACCTCCTATTTTTCCAACACGTACACGAAGTCCGAAGGAGAGACGGAGGCGACCGAGGAGGGCGCCACACCCTAGGGCGGCGCGGCCCCCCTCCAACCGCGCCGTGGTGGGGTGTGGGCCCCTCGGGTCGCTCCAGCCGCGCCCTTCGCCTATTTATTCCTCCCGATGAAAACCCTAAAAGAATCGACGATTTCTCCAGAAGAGTTCCGTAGCTCCGCCGCCACCAAAAACCAAGTTTCGGGGGTCAGAAGTTCCTGTTCCGGCACCCTGCCGGACGGGGATTGACCCCCGGAGCCATCTCCATCGACCACGCCGCCTCCACTTCGACTCCATGATGGTTTGTGAGTAGTTCCCCCATGGACTACGGGTTCTAGCTGTAGCTAGTTGGTACTCTCTCTCCCATGTACTTCAATACAATGATCTCATGAGCTGCCTTACATGATTGAGATCCATCTGATGTAATCGGTGTTGTGTTTGTTGGGATCCGATGAATTGTTACATTATGATCAGTCTATCTATTAAAGTTTGTGAAGTTATTGTTGCTGCAATCTTGTTGTGTTTAATGCTTGTCACTAGTGCACGAGTGGCATGATCTTAGATTTAAGCTCTATAATTATTGCTTAGATTGTATCTACAAGTTGTTTGCACATGTCCTTGTCCGGAACCCGAGGCCCCGGAGTGACAGCAACTGGGATAACTGGAGGGGATGGTTTTGACATGAGGATCACATGTTTTCACTAAGTGCTAATGCTTTGCTCCGGTGCTCTATTAAAAGGAGCACCTTAATTACCAGTAGTTTCCCTTGAGGCCCCGCTGCAAACGGGCTGGTAGGACAAAAGATGTTATGCAAGTTTCTCATTGCGAGCACGTATGACTATATATGGAAAACATGCCTACATGATTAATAGACTGGATGTTCTGTCTTAATGCTATAATAATTCTGTCAATTGCCCAACTGTAATTTGTTCACCCAACACTTGTTATTGGAGAGTTACCACTAGTGTAGATAGCTGGGAACCCCGGTCCATCTGTAATCATCATTGCTTTACCGTCAACTCCACGCATGCAACTATTTTCTGGTGCCATTGCTTCTGTGTTACTGTTACTATTGCTCTCATATTACTGCTGCTTTCACATCACCCCTGTTACTAGTGCTTTTCCAGGTGCAGCTGAATTGACAACTCCGCTGTTAAGGCTTATAAGTATTCTTTGTCTCCCCTTGTGTCGAATCAATAAATTTGGGTTTTACTTCCCTCAAAGACTGTTGCGATCCCCTATACTTGTGGGTCATCACCGACCTAGGGCAGCCGATAGATGTCGCGAGCCCTGACGGGGTCCTCCCGGGCGAGCGGGGTTTCGGGTCTACAAAAGCGCCCGCCGGATTGTCTTGTGTATCGCGCTTCTGGCGAGCCTCCCGCGAAGTGAGTTGCAGAGCATCTCCCTCGACGCCGTGGGTACACGTGACGTGTTCGCGTGCGAAAACACTTTTTGGCAACTCAGCTGGGGACGATGCGAACGGTTTCCAGCCCGTTCTAGCTACGAGGAGCGCCGCGAGAGACTGCAATCTACATCGGTAACATGAATTCACCATCTTCTTATGTATATGCAAATTACTCTTATGTTGACGTTACTAGATCTTTTGATATGAGTGTTGTATCGGCTAACCCTAGTTTACACTATGCGCAAAAGCCGATGCAAAATAATCTCTATGCTTCAAATCCTTATAATATTAGCAATGTGCAACATATATATTAGAATTCTCATGCATCAGTTGCCCCATATCTTAGGCCGATGAGTAACGTGGGTTATTCGACAGATCACTATGAGACACCTCACGGGCAAGAGGATGTCTCACGGTTTTATCCATCGGCTGCCGACTCGCAATATGCGGGGTTGTCCCCAGATAGGCCGATGGATGGGGGAATCGGCTATGCTGGTACCAGCGACTTGGCCGGTTACTCCCAACCGACATATACTGCGCCTTACATGATTACTCAATCGGCACCTTATGTTACTGATACGTCTCAAACGTATCTATAATTTCTGATGTTCCATGTTGATATTATACCAATTGTTACATGTTTTACATACACTTCATAGCATTTTTATGCATTTTCTGGACTAACCTATTAACAAGATGCCACAGTGCCAGTTCCTGTTTTCTGCTGTTTTTGTATTTCAGAAAAGCTCTTCTGGAAATATTCTCGGAATTGGACGAAACCTGGACAGGACCTCCCATTTTTCCAACACGTAGACGAAGTCCGAAGGAGAGATAGAGGCGACCGAGGAGGGCACCACACCCTAGGGCGGCGCGGCCCCCCCTCTAACCGCGCCGTGGTGGGGTGTGGGCCCCTCGGGTCGCTCCAGCCGCCGCCCTTTCGCCTATTTATTCATCTTCACGGGAAAACCCTACACCCGAGCCTCCATCCACGAAAAGTTCCGTAGCCGCCGCCGTCGTCAACTCTAGCTCGGGAGGGTTCTGAAGCTCTTCCCGGCACCCTGCCGGAGAGGGGAATCATCACCGGAGGGCTCTACATCACCATGCCTGCCTCCGGAGTGATGCGTGAGTAGTTCATCTTTGGACTACGGGTCCATAGCAGTAGCTAGATGGTTGTCTCTCCACTTTATGCTATCATGTTTAGATCTTGTGAGCTGCCTAACATGATCAAGATCATCTTATTGTAATGCTACATGTTGTGTTTGCTGGGATCCGATGAATATTGAATACTATGTCAAGTTGATTATCAATCTATCTTATATGTTATTTATGATCTTGCATGCTTTTCGTTACTAAAGACCCAAAGTGGTCGGACCCTTCCCCGGACCCTGCGCAAGCGGGAGCTACTGCACCGGGGCTGCCCCTTTTTATGCTTTCCGTTACTAGTAGATGCTTTGGCCAAATAGATGCTTGTAACTCCAAGAGTTAGTATTTATGCTAGATAGTGGGTTCATGCCTCCGGTAATCTGGGAGAGTGACAGCAACTTCTAAGATTGTGGATGTGCTGTTGCCACTAGGGATAAATAACCGATGCTTAGCTTAAGGGTGCGCCGTTAGGTCTAATGCATTTGTTTACATTACGCACATTACTTAATGCGATTATCTGTTGCTTGCAACTTAATACCAACGGGGAACTCGGTATGACAACGTGATGGTGGATTATTAGTCATAGACGCTGTTGGATAACGGTCTATGTATTTTGTCGTAATGCCCACATGAATATCATAGTAATCATCATGTCATATATATGCATTGTCATGCGCTCAATATTTTGTCAATTGCCCAGCTGTAATTTGTTCACCCAGCATATTAGTTATCTTTTATGGAGAGACACCACTAGTGAACTGTGGACCCCGGTCCATTCTTTTACACTGGTAATACAACCGACTGCAATCATTGTTCCTTTTCATTCTCTGCAATTAAACACTATTTTCCACACCATACGTTAATCATTTGTTTTCAGCAAGCCAGGAAGATTGACACCCTTCATGTTTCGTTGGGGCAAAGTAGTTTGATTGTGTTGTGTGCAGGTTCCACGTCAACAGCCGAACTCCCTTCCACACGCAAGTAATATTCTGGCACCGTTGACAACCTTCAGAAGTGCTTCTTGCTCCTACTGGATCTGATAACCTTAGTATCTTACTGAGGGAAACTTGCTGCTGCACTGCTTCATACCTTCCTCTTGGGGTCTACCAACGAACGTGTGTCCCACGTCATCAGTTACTAACGTTTCAGCTTCACGCGGAACTAGTGAGACACATAATTCGGCTTCGCACTTTCACGATGTTCACAGCCGAACATGTGAAATTTTAACAGGAGCACATGTGCCTTCATCTTCTACCAAAGCATATGAATTTGATGATTGGAAGGAAAAACGTGTAGCATATTTCAAAAGGGCCAATGCCATTTACCTGGAATACGAAAGAAATCCACATGATCCCGCTGCAATAAAAGCTTATGAGGCGTATAAGAAGGAACGTGAAGAGGAGCGTGAAAAATTCAAGATCAAGTTTTATTCTTCACAGTCACAAAGTTTCGGCAACGCACCGCCGAAAGAAACCAAAAGTATCGGGGGGCAATCCCGTCTTGCAGAGGATAGTACCGATGACTTCTCTACGCCGACTCTTGAGGAATTACCGACCGAGTATCGACAAGCTTATGAAGCAATCAAGAAAAAGCGTGTTGAGGAATTTGAGGCGCTTGAGAAGAAAATCAAGGAGGAACATGAAGCATGCAGGAGAAAGCTTGAATAGGAAGGTCTGCACATGTTCCATGCAAAGCTTGAGAAGGACCGTCAAGAAAATATTACTCTAGTAGGAGAAATTAAATCCTCTCTTATGTGTTGCAATCAAGTCAAGCCCATATTAAACCAAGGCAAGAAGACGCTTTGCAAACTGATGAAAGCCATGGAGAAAAGATGAATGATTCAGAAAGTATGGTTACTTCAGTTGTTGAAGCCGAGTTAGATAGTACTTGTGCCAAATTTACTGAATCAAAAGAAGCAAGCTTCGTTGATGAAGAGCATGGCATGGCTAGCAAAACAGTCGTGATTGACTTTTCTGGGTGTAAAGGAGTTTATATGCTACCCTATGAATTTTGTGCCAAAGGAATTAATGAACATCAAGTAGAGAATATATCCGAACAAAGTTCGGATGACACTGAACATCAAAGTAGTGGGGTGCGAGATCCAAAAAAGGAAGAAGACAAGGCGTTGGAGAATCATCTAGAGGTCGAACAAGATATTGTTCAGGACATGCAACCATCATGCTCTACCAACGTCTTCAATGAGGGAGTTTACGTACTACCCGATGAATTCCGTGGCGAAGATGATGAGCAGCACGAACAAGAGGACACAACCGAACAAAATTCGGTTAATGATGAATGTCAAGAGCCAGAAGAAGAAGCCGAACAATGCTCGGTTAACGAAGAGCGTCCAGGTGACGTGGCACGAGATCAAGAAGAGGAGGACCAAGCGTTGGAGAGCTGTCCAGAGGTGGAGCAAAGCAATATTGTTCCTGATATACCAGCATCGCAATTTCACAACGTCTTCAAAGAGGTACGCCTAGCCAATAATTTACTTGTTTTTCGATTTGGTCAAAATTATAATGTTGATGCATACAATGGTAAAATTCTTGTTAGCTTCAAAAGACCAGTCGAGATAAGTAATTTGTTTGCTAGGAATAATCTTGTCACTAATCATGCTAACCAACATATCATACCATTCGTGGAGGCTGAAAGTGACAATTTATCGCAATCAAAGTTGTTCCCGTCATACCGGCTAAGCTTTATATTCATATGGGCAACTTTGCTTGTTTCATGCCTGGCTAACATTTGGTCTCAGATGAGACATATATTCTGTAGCTATTTTGGTTGCAGAAACACAAAGCCGGGTTCAAAGTTCTTCAAGATAGCCGATTCAGAAAAATCAGAAAAAGAGGGCGAAAGACAATTCATAGCCGAGTTGGATGACTTTAAGCCGGCACCACTCGGTTTCATAATTCCAAAGCCGGTATTCCAATATCGGCTAAGGGGTGAACAATGTACCATCAGTCCTAGCCTGGGGGATCACATTGTCGGTGCATCGCCGGCTAACCCAATCATAACAGAAGATCACCAGGTCCAGCCGTCAAGACAAGAGCGAATGCAGAATTCGTTCGAGCAGAATAACAAAGACTGCAACGTGTTTTATGAAGCACAATCGGCCTTCGAAGGATGATTGGAATTTGTTGAAGTACAAGCTGATAGCCATCCTGTTGACATTAGTCTTGATGGCGATCAAGTGTTGACTCGGCTGCCTCAAGCCGACTCATCCGAAGACGGACGGGTACACACTGTAGGTGATGAGATTGATTCGTCAAGCAAAGAAATTATTCAAGCCGGAAATCCTGAGGATGGACATTCCATCAAAGCTACAAAGAGTACGCCAAACACTAGGGGGCAACAAGAAAATCCAATGACCGATGCCTGCAGTGATAAAAGGAACAAAGGCAGCAATACGCACAGAAGGAGGAAATCTAAAGTTACCTTCGCCCAATTGTTGGAGAAGTATCAGAAGATGAGCGAAGCAAAACGTGCTTATCGGCCAGCTGAAGCGAAGGCATCGAAGTCACCCCAGGGCGTAAATCTAATGACAGGGATTGGCAAAAGAAGAAGCCCAATGTGCCGACTCCGCGAACTTCTTTTGGGCCGCCAATGCCGAAGTCGTCCATGCCTTCCCATGCTGGCTTATATTCATATCAATCACGGGACAGGTATGATTCACGGGCACACCATCAGTCTTATGCTAAATCACCTCGCCAAGTTTATGCAGCTCCGAGAGAATCAACACGACAACCACATGTCAAAGACCGGCTCAATCAGGGGTCGGCCAGGAGTTCATGGAGGAAGAAGGAGGTGGTCAAGCAAGTATACATAGTAAAAAGAGATAGCCGCAAAGATGTTGTTTCAGACCCGACACCAAGTAACCAAAAACAAGCTGAGATGATGTTAGCTACCACGGGCAAGGGAGTGAAGCGAGTAACATTCAAGGAACCAGTCGTCAAGTCTGAACAGGCCAAGCCGAAAGTGCCCAAAGCGAAGAAAGAACTGTCAGTGCATAAACAAAAGTCACAGCCGGTTTACCCACTCGGTTTATCACATTG
The DNA here is from genome assembly GCA_947311845.1 of Poa pratensis. NCBI lineage: Eukaryota > Viridiplantae > Streptophyta > Magnoliopsida > Poales > Poaceae > Poa > Poa pratensis. Next base: position 13,872,296 of record CAMZMU010000039.1, on the reverse strand, counting down.
GCAAGAGTGGCAGCTGAAGCGTCTTAGATCCAAAGAATTGGAGAATATGAACATGCCGTGGGTTCCCAAAGAAAGATCTCAAGTCAAAAAGGATGCGCCAGCTTCTGTTGCAAAGCCGGCAGGAGTAAAAGAGGACAAGCATGAACTCGGCAGGTGAAGCCGGCGATTTTCATCTCGCTATAGGAGACCTCCGATGGCGAGTCTTCCATGTTCTTAAACCGTTTGATCAAAGTCGGCACCATGTGATTTATCCCCAGCCGAAACATCCGATCTATTTCGGCTATTCACACTTTGGTGGACGGGTTCTCCAGGTCCTTCAAGATAAGGACGCACGGTCGATATTTGCATATCTCCCTAAGAATGCATTGTGTTGACAAAGCCGGCATCTGGCTAGCGGTACTCTTCATGTTTTTATCTCCTCCCTGGAAGCCGGTACTCAGTTTTGCCAATACTAGCCAGTAAGGACGACTTGATTGTTAAGTTGGCCACTAACAAAGGATCTAGCGCAAACCGGATGGATTGTTAGAAGAAATATGTTTTTCTTATCTGCAGGAGCCGAGTCAAAAGTTCAGGTGACGTACGGCCCGAGCGTACAGTAAAGTATTATCGCCCTGAGAACCCATGGCCGATGAATTGTTGGCATCGTCCTTAGCAGCATAATGGTGCAAGTTATTTTTTGACATGCAAGATTTACCAAAAAACAGGGGGGCATGTGTTGACGACCAATTTTGGTTTACGAAGAGGTGCCACCAAGATGAGCTCAGATGAAAATATAATATGAACGAAAGTTGTGCGTATCATCGAGACAACCAATTTTGATATTTGGATCATCTCAATCCGAGGTCGTATGCAACTTGTGGAGCCAAAATACTATGGTCGCCTTACCCTAGATATGGTCTGTCCTCGGGCACACGCGCAGGGGTGCTGAGTGCAGGCAGGTCGCCCTACCACAGACACCGTCTGCCTTCAGGAGTGAGCAGTCTCGAAAACAAAAAATGCATCGAATTTGTTTTCACCTGAATTTGAAGGGTATAGATGAAGTCAAATGGAAAAACGCATAAAATGGGGGTTCTTCGTTTTTTCGAGACGAACAACTTTGTCTTTTACGAGATTTCGATCCGAGGTGGTTAACTGCCTCAAAAACGACCCGCAAGGTACAGTCAGGTTTTAGACCGAACATTTTTGGAAAGTTCGGACCAAACCATCCGAATTAGACCCAAATTAGGGTTTTGGACGTGAATCCAAGCTCTTTCCTTGCACGGGAAGTCCAGCCGCCTCTTATATACACGAGGGGTGACGGCCGATTGATCCAACACCAATCGAACAAATCAATGTACTACTTTTTCGTGTTCATCTACTGTTATCCCTCTTCCCTTGTTGTGAGAGAATTGACCACACTGGGGCCTTTCCATTGCATTGATATATATAGTCAAAATACAATCCTAACCATAAATGGGAGATCACACAAATAAGGACTCTCCACGATTTAGTGAATCAGGAGGATATGTCACGCTACGTGACATATCTGTCTAACACTCCCCCGCAGTCACAACGAGAGGAGGACGGACGTTGAGACTGGACCGAAAATCCAGAAACAACGGTGATGGTAGACCCTTCGTCAAGATTTCGGCGAACTGTCGAGACGAGGGAACATGAAGCACTCGGATCTGGACCATGGCAACACGATCACGAACGAAGTGGAGGTCGATCTCGATGTGTTTGGTGCGCTGGTGCTGAACGGGGTTCGTAGACATGTAGACGGCGCTGACATTGTCGCAGAACACGACCGTAGCAGGATGAGTGGGTCGATGAAGCTCGTGGAGGAGTTGACGGATCCAACTAGCCTCGGCGACGGCGTTAGCCATAGCATGGTACTCAGTCTCGGCGCTGGAACGAGAGACCGTGTGTTGCCGCTTTGAAGACCATGAGACAAGGTTGTCACCGAGGTGGACGCAGAAGCCCGACATAGAGCGCCGAATGTCGGGGCAGCCAGCCCAGTCGGTGTCGGTGTAGGTGACCATGGAGTCCGGCGAAGACGAGTGAAGCTAAAGTCCATGAGAGATCGTGCCCTGGACGTAGCGCAGGATGCGCTTCATGGCAGCCAGGTGCTGCTCACGAGGGTCGTGCATGTGAAGACACACCTGCTGGACGGCGTACGCGTGTCAGGGCGAGTGAAGGTGAGGTACTGCAGAGCCCCGGCGAGGCTCCGATACTCAGTAGGGTCGGAGACGGGAGCACCGGCGGTGGTGGCGAGCTTCGGAGACGTGTAAACCGGCGTCGACGCGGGCTTGCATGCAGTCATGCCGGCTTTGTCCAGAATCTCTGCGGCGTACTTGGCTTGCGAGAGGTGCATGCCGGAGGAGTCGCGGGTGACCGCGATGCCGAGGAAGTAGTGAAGGCTGCCCATGTCCGTCATGGCAACTCTTAGCTGAGAGAGGTGGTGATCCGGTCAAGGAGACGTGGCGAGGAGGTGGTGAGGACGATGTCGTCGACGTACAGCAGAAGATAGGCCGCACCCTCTGCACACTGGAGAACAAACAGTGATGTGTCGGAGCGCGAGCACGTGAAGCCAGTCGAGGTGATGAAGGTCGCGAAGCGCTGGTACCATGCGCGAGGGGCCTGCTTGAGACCGTAGAGCGAACGGTTCAGGCGACAGACGTGGTCGGGGCGAGTGGAGTCGATGAAGCCGGTCGGTTGGTGACAGTAGACGACCTCGGCGAGCTTGCCGTGGAGGAAGGCGTTCTTGACGTCAAGCTGGCGAGTCTCCCATTTAAGGGAGATGGCGATGGAGAGGATGACGCGGACCGTGGCCGGTTTGACAACCGGACTGAAGGTCTCATCGAAGTCGACGCCTTGCTCTGAGAGAAACCGCGATGCACCCAGCGTGCTTTGTAGCGGTCAAGAGAGCCATCGGGTTTGAGCTTGTGGCGGAAGACCCACTTGCCGGAGACGATGTTGGCGTTTCGAGGAGGAGGCACGAGATCCCAAGTGTCGTTGCCGAGGAGAGCGCGGTACTCCGCGGTCATAGCATCGAGCCAGTTAGGATCCTTGAGAGCAGCACGTGCGGAAGTCGGAACCGGAGAGTACCTGCTGACAGAAGCATGCAAGTTAAGCCGCTCACGGGGTGGGACGCGGATGTCGGAGGTGCTACGCGTGCGATGCACGGGAGGAGGCGGCGGGGGTGGGGGAGGTGGCGGTGAGGGCGCAGGCGGTGGTGAGGGCGCGTGCGGCGAAGGTGGAGGGGAGGGGGTGCGCGCGGGAGGCGCAGCCGGGGGGACGACGAGGGGGGAATCGTCATCATCGAGGAAGTCGTAGGAGGCAGCTGAAGGTTGCTGGGACGAGGCGAAAGGAAAGGTGGACTTGTCGAAAATGACATGGCGTGAGATGATGATGCGGTGGGTAGTGAGGTCCATGCAGCGATAACCCTTGTGATGGGAGAGTAGCCGAGAAAAATACATGCGCTAGACCGTGGGGCGAGTTTATGAGGCATGGTGGCTGCGTTATTGGGATTGCACAGGGAACCGAAAACGCGAAGGGACGAGTAATCTGGGTGGGTGTTATGAAGAGCGAAGTACGGAGAAGGAGCACTAATGGTTTTGGTGGGAAGGCGATTAAGGACGTGAGTGGCGTGGTGGAGAGCTTCTACCCAAAAGCGAGGGGGCAAACTAGCCTGAAATAGGAGAGAACGAACAATATCATTGACGGTGCGGATAATGCGCTCGGCTTTACCGTTTTGTTGTGAGGTGTATGGGCAGGAGAAGCGAATGTGTATACCGTGCGCGGCGGCGAGAGAGTGGAGTTTGGCGTTGTCGAACTCACGACCGTTGTCCATCTGTATAGACGCAAGAGGTAGGTTAAACTGGGTTTGGGCAAAAGCGCGAAACGAGGCGAGCGAGGCGTAAGCATCAGATTTTTGGCGTAGAGGGACGGTCCAAAGAAAATGGGTAAAATCATCGAGAATGACTAAGAAATATTTATTACCAGAATTACTTAAAATTGGGGACGTCCAAAGATCACAGTGAATTAACTCAAAAGGGCGAGTAGTTCTAGTGGTGGAAGAGGAAAAAGGCAAACGTACATGGCGTCCAAGCTGACAAGCATGACAAAGAGTACTATGGTTTTTATTGCAAGGTAAAGAAATATGCTGCGAAAGACGACGATAAGCGTCATGGCCGGGGTGACCCAAACGACGGTGCCAAATATCATGAGAGGTGGTGATGGTGGTGAGAGCACGAGGCGCCGGTGGCTGAAACGAATAAAGCTCCCCCGTACTATTTCACCGAAGAAGCTCACGCCGGGTAATGAGGTCGTTCACAGAAAAACCAAAAGGGTCGAAATTGACAGAACAGTTGTTATCGGTAGTAAATTGACGGACAGAGACAAGATTTTTAATTATGCGAGGAGTAACTAGAACATTACGAAGATGAAGAGAACGATCGGAAAAAGAAGAAGGAAGGGAGGCGTGCCCGGATGCGGAGACGGAAACAGAGGAGCCGTCTCCGACAGTGACATGACGATAAGGAGGATGTGAAGAGAGAGAGGAAAGGATACCGGGGTTGTTGGAGAGGTGAGCGGTGGCGCCGCTGTCCATGACCCACTCCGGGGTGGGGGGCTGCAGCGTCATGTTGGTGAAGGGCGACGCGAGGGCGGAGGGGTCCCAAGTGTGCGCCGAAGTAGGGGCGCAGTGTAGGAAGAGGCGACGCCGTACGGGGCGCCGTAGAAGGCCTGGCCGTGGGGCGCCATAGAAGGAGGCCGCGCAGTGTAGGAGGAGGCGACGCTGTACGGGGCGCCGTAGAAGGCCTGGCCGTGGGGGACGCCGTTGTGGGCGTTGTAGACGGAGGCCGGCGCAGGTGGTGGTGCGGCCATGTAGGTGTGGGCGCGAGGGCCCGGGTGAGGTACAGCGCCGAAGATGTAGCTCCCGGCGCCGTGCGGCGGCATGGGCCACATCGGAGACGCTCCGGTCCAAGGGTGTAAGGGGGTGGGCGCCATGGAGGAGGAGGGAGAGGAAGGAGGAGAGGGACGGTGGCGGCGGCGGCCGACTATGGTGCGGCGGCTAGGGTTAGGGAAGGAGAGGAGGCGGAAGCGGTTTAGGGTTTAGGACGTGTTTAGGCTGATACCATGTGAGAGAATTGACCACACTTGGGCCTTTCCATTGCATTGATATATATAGTCAAAATACAATCCAAACCATAAATGGGAGATCACACAAATAAGGACTCTCCACGATTTAGTGAATCAGGAGGATATGTCACGCTACGTGACATATCTGTCTAACACTTGTATCTTTCTTTTCGTTCTTCGTTGTTCTTCAAGATTGGAGGCTGCGAATCCACGAGGCTCTAGGGGCGGTCAGGCCGACCTAGGGCAGCCCATAGCTGCTGATACGTCCAAAACGTATCTATAATTTTTGATTGTTTCATGTTAATATTATGCATTTGACACTTGTTTTTATATTAAGTTTATGATTTATTTAGACTAACCTATTAATAGTTGCAAAAGTGCACAATGTTCTTGTTTTACTCTTTGATGTGTAGGAATTATCAAAAATACAAGAGGAAACCTTGTTGGAGTCGAATTGGGACTTTCCTGAAATCTGTCTGAAAACTCTTTTTGAAGATTGTCACGTACCGGACAGAAGACGACGTCAAACGGAAAAAGTCTAGTCGCGAAAGTTGCAGTGAATTTTCTCCTAATGGATCTGGACATAAAATTCGGCCCAATACGAGTCCGGACGGCCGAGATAAACCCGATTTACCGAAACCCTAGATGAGATGACGGGAATCCGAGAAGCTATATAAAGGGAGGAAACCTAGGTCGTGGCCAACACCTCATACCCACGAATTTCCAGCCACCAAAGCCACGTTTTTGCCTCCCCCATGGATCCCATCTCCATGGGGAGGGCTCCCAAGAAGCCATGGAGGAAGGGGGCTAAGGGGCGGCGCATCCCCTTGATGCCGGCGGCGCGAGAGGAGTTCCCCGCGCCACCCCCGGCGCCGGTGCCGCCCTGCGCTCCTCGTTGTCCCCTTCACCGTCTTCACCGCCATCTCCATCGCCAACTCCTCCTTGTATTCAGTGGTTCATCCTCCCACAAATCTCTGTACCGCTCTATGTAAACATGATGTTTGATGCTATAATATTTATCCTATGATCTACGTCATGTTTGTGTAGTTTATTTGTCTTTTGATTGCTTGGTTGAATGTCTTTGGTTCATTAGAGTTGTATGTTGATATGGTACTGTCCTTTGGTGTCCATTATACTTGTGCGTGCATGGATCAACATCACGGGGTTGGTAGTATTTGTAAACGAAGGGGGGAGCTCTGCCGGAGCGACAGAAACCTGAGAACGCGAACCGGAATGTTACACGTATGGGAGTAAGAGGACCATAAACTTAAGGCTATGGTTGGGGAAAGCTTAATGCATTGTTAGTATATACGGATGTTTGCTAACAATCCAATCATATAGTACTTGTAATCCCAAGTAGTAAAGTGCATTTGACACTTGTTTTTATATTAAGTTTATGATTTATTTAGACTAACCTATCAATAGTTGCAAAAGTGCACAATGTTCTTGTTTTACTCTTTGATGTGTAGGAATTATCAAAAATACAAGTGGAAACCTTGTTGGAGTCGAATTGGGACTTTCCTGAAATCTGTCTGAAAACTCTTTTTGAAGATTGTCACGTACCGGACAGAAGACGACGTCAAACGGAAAAAGTCTAGTCACGAAAGTTGCAGGGAATTTTCTCCTAATAGATCTGGACATAAAATTCGGCCCAATCCGAGTCCGGACGACCGAGATAAACCCGATTTACCGAAACCCTAGATGGGATGACGGGAATCCAAGAAACTATATAAATGGAGGAACCTAGGTCGTGGCCAACACCTCATACCCATGAATTTCCAACCACCAAAGCAACGTTTTTGCCTCCCCCATGGATCCCATCTCCATGGGGGAGGGCTCCCAAGAAGCCATGGAGGAAGGGGGCTAAGGGGCGGCGCATCCCCTTGATGCCGGCGGCGCGGGAGGAGTTCCCCGCGCCATCGCCGGCGCCGCCCTGCGCTCCTCGCTGTCCCCTTCACCGTCTTCACCGCCATCTCCATCACTAACTCCTCCTTGTATTCAGTGGTTCATCCTCCCACAAACCTCTGTACCGCTCTATGTAAACATGATGTTTGATGCTATAATATTTATCCTATGATCTACGTCATGTGTGTAGTTTATTTGTCTTTTGATTGCTTGGTTGAATGTCTTTGGTTCATTAGAGTTGTATGTTGATATGGTACTGTCCTTTGGTGTCCATTATACTTGTGCGCGCATGGATCAACATCACGGGGTTGGTAGTATTTGTAAACGAAGGGGGAGTTGCCGGAGCGACAGAAACCTGAGAACGCGAACCGGAATGTTACACGTATGGGAGTAAGAGGACCATAAACTTAAGGCTATGGTTGGGGAAACCTTAATGCATTGTTAGTATATACGGATGTTTGCTAACAATCCAATCATATAGTACTTGTAATCCCAAGTAGTGGAGTGCATGTATATTTAGCCTCTCCCACATAGAAAACTGCATCGAAGACAATGAACCCGATATCTTCACTAATTAATCTTGGACAAAGCCATCACAATTACCACCACTTTTCCACACTCATGGTACTGTTAGTTTATGGTTACTTAGTGTATTTTATTGCTGCAGCACTAACATTTACTTTATTGTATTTATTATCTCGCAAAGCTATCTCTCATACACCCGTATATTACTCTAGTATTATTTGCTAGATAAAGTAAACGTTTAGTGTGCGTAGAGTTGTATCAGTGGTTGATAAACTTGAGAGATACTTATCCTACCTTTAGCTCCTCGTTGGGTTCGACACTCTTACTTATCGAAAAGGCTACACGCGATCCCCTATACTTGTGGGTTATCAAGACCTTTTCTGGCGCCGTTGCCGGGGAGCATAGCGTGGGGTGAATATTCTTGTGTGCACTTGTTTGCTTTATCTCTAAGTAATTTTATTTTCAGTTTTAAGTTGTTCTTTATCTTACTATGGATAGGAATGCGAATTATAAAAAAAAAGTTGTACTTGTTATCTAAAAACGTTTTCAAAAAGAGAGTGATTGGAAAGATGAGCAATGGTTAAGTGGGGGTCGACCTTGAACACTTGTGTTCATGCCTATGAAACCAAAGCAAATCTTTCCATGGAAGCTTCTCATCCAAAAACATGTAAATATTGATATTGTGTATATACCTCTGTACATAAAAATAAAATGCTAATTATAGTCTCAAGTTAATTGAAAGTTGATAGTTTTGCTTTGCTGTCCAGAAACAGATTTTCTGTGCTCCACCGTATAAATGTTTAAAATCACCAGAACGTGATCTTGATCTGAAATTTCTTGAGTGCAAAGTGATGCTTATTATCTTTCTTTCATTAGACTAACTTTTTGTGATTTGAGTTACGTAGCTGTCTCGAAAAATTCGATCTTCACCGACTGTTCAATTTAGACAGATTCCTGTGCTTCACTGTAAAAAATCGTGATAAATCTCAGAATAGTATTTTGACCTGAAAATTTTTGTGCGTAAAACTGAGATTATGATCTGCCTTTCATTAGTTAAAAGTTTTTCGATTTGAGCTACTTAACTATCTCGTTGAATGCCATCTTTACGGACTGTTCAGTTTTGACAGATTTCTTTGTTTATTCAATATTGTACTTGGTGTTATTAGTTTCATTAGTTTTTACGGACAACGGAAATCATGAACACCTTAGTATATACAGTGGCTAATGTTGAGTAAAGATTATAAAACTTGTCAATGCTTGAACATGAGTGGATTTTATTTAATGAGTACTAACCCTACTAATGAGTTTTGTGAAGTTTTATGTGGATGTAGCCTATAAGATCTAATCAATATGGTGATATAAGATGAACAAGAAGACGCAAGAGCTCAAGCTTGGGGATGTGTAGGTGCATCCCAAGAACATATTCAAGAAGATACAATCATCTAAGCTTGGGGATGCCCGAGTCATCCCCCTATTCATCAACTAACATGAGGTTGTCTCGTTCATACTCTATATTACCCGTCCACATGATATGTATTGTCTTAACTTGTATTATAATTGCTTTTATATGTCTTGGTTTTACCTTCTTTAGTTTTATTAGGCTCTTATTTGGTTTCTATTGCTTCTTTACTTTCACTTATAAATTCAAAACAACAAAAATATTTTCTTTTGTTTTGCTTCTTTGTTTGGTTCTTTATTTTGATTTTATTTGGTTTTTACTTTTGATTTTTATTTAGAGTTTTCCTTGCTGTAGCTAGCATGTTTAGGTCTTGCTTAGCCTCTGGTCTTTTAGTTTATCAAAATAATGTACCAAGTTTTACCCTTTAGCTTAGTTGATGCATATGTAAAAAGTGATTTTCTGTTTTCGGTATCTACTGCTCATTGCGCGATTTTTCATATTTTACTGGAAGCTCTAAAAATCACGAAAAATTACTGATGTTGTATCACCGAATCCTCTGCATGCACAAAAATTGGCTAAAATTTCGGACATGTTTTAGAGCACCTAAAAATTACGTTTGCCAGCTGCTGTTTTTCTGGACAGATTCTGACTTTTGTTGCAAGAGTGGCCTCTTTGCGTTTTCATTTGATTCTTAATGGTTCTTACCTTTCATTTAGAAGTTGGCCATTTAAGCAACCTTTCTGTAACTTAAAAACAAAATTTGATTTGGTTTAATAGCAGCACTTTGGAAATATTATGTATTGCAATAAGTGCCTAGCTAAAAGGCGTTAAAGAAAAGCGCTTATGGGAGGCAACCCATTATTTTTATTTCTGCAATTTTTCTTTTCTTGAGTCAAGGAGTTTGTTTACTTCTGTAGCAACTCCTTTGTATCTTTACTTTCATGCATTGTTGTGCCAAGAGTAGTCTCTAATGATAAGATGTTGCTAAAATTTTGATTGCTGCGCAGGAACAGATTTCTGCTGTTCACTGTACGAAATTCATAAAATCACCAGATTGTGAATTAAATCTGAAATTTTTGTGCGTAATCCTGATATATGTATGCATCTTTCGTTAGTTCAAAGTTTTTCGATCTGAGTAACGTAAGTGCCTCGAAAAAATTCGTCTTTGCGGACTGTTCTGTTTTAGACAGATTATGTCATTTATTTTGCATTCTCTCTTTTACTAGTGTTGAGTGGAATTCTTTTTTGGGTGGAAGAGCTTCACGTAACATCAGTGGCTGTAGCTAATGTTTAAAGTAACGGTCATATTGCGTCCTTACAGAACATGTGAGTTTTTGATTGTGCACTAACCCTCTAATGAGATTTACTTTGAGTTTGGTGTGGCGGAAGTTTTCAAGGGTCAAGAGAGAAGAGTGATATAATAGGATTAAGAAGAGTGAAGAGCTTAAGCTTGGGGAGGCTCCCATGGATCTCCCCAGCATATTTCAAGAAGACTCAAGCGTCTAAGCTTGGGGATGCCCGGCATCCCCTTCTTCATCGTCAAAATTATCAGGTCATCTCTAGTGAAACTATATTTTAATTCTTTCACATCATATGTGCTGTTCTTGGAGCGTCTGTATCTTATTATTTATTTATCTTAGCATCAAACACCGGTTACATTAATAAGTTGATCGTCACATATTTTATTTATCCTCTGTTTTCAATGTTTACTTGGTTAATGGATTACTTGTTGAAACTTAAAAATGATGTGTGAATAATACTGTTTAGTAGTTTATGTTTTCTTATGGTTAGTCTCAACTAGCTAATAGTGCATATTATGTTATTTTGATATTAACATGCATTGTCCTGTTCATAAGATGGTATGGAATTGTGGTATCCTCCTCTGAATGATTTACTTGAATCGACTTGGCACATGCTCACACATGTTCATGACTGAAAAATAAAAGTCAATTAAGCCTTGATGATCTATTTTGCCTCAGAGTTTTAGTATCATTTTTATGCCTCCGTTAATTTTATTCTGTCGCAAGTATGATTATGACGGTTATTGCTCTCTTGATTGTCGCTTCCCAGTCTATTGCTAGCCTTCAACTGTACTGAGCGGGAATGCTGCTCGTGCATCCAAAATCCTTAAAACCAAGTTATCCCAAAGAGTCCACTATAAATTCCTATGCATGGTATTTCAAACCATTCCAAGTAAATTTTCATGTGCTACCTTTAAAACCTTCAAAAAACTTCTCATTTTGTGACACTGTTTTTAGCTCATGAGGACGGGGTGGATGTCTTTATGTCACCTGTCAAACAGACTTTACCACCGGACTAGTGGCATATACATCCGCTTATCCATTAATTTTGCAAAAAGAGCTGGCAAATGGGGTGCCCAGTCCCAATTAATTACAACTTTAACCGCTTAATTCTCTTCACATTTTTGCCCTGATTTATCAGACAAGCAATGATACCAGTGAAATATCTGCATGTGTAAACAAAAGAGAAAAGAGGGATGATCTGCCTTGCTGGTAGAAATAACGTCCTTCATGGGAGCCGCTCTTAAAAGTCTGGTTGGCAGGGGTCATATTGTACTTTTCCATTTTCTGATTCGTTGACAGGAACAACCACCTCCCAAAACATATTTTTACTTCTGCTCTAGCACATGTTAATCCCTGCTTCCCTCTGCGAAGGGCCAATCTTTTATTTTTATGTTGAGTCACCATCCTTTCTTTGAGCACCTTCTCGAGAGCATAACTGTCATTCTTAGTGTAATGTGCTTGTCCCAGAATACGGTTATCTGCGGTATAACTATGATGCTTTTACCTTTGATATCTTTACATCTAGTCTTCACTTGAACTTCAGAGGTGCCTTGGCATTTATGTTTTGCTCCACAATTAAGGGCAAGCGAGATACCACTCTATCATGCTTTATTATGGTCATTACAATCTTGTTGATGTTTATAAATTTCATGTTATAAGCTCTTAGTTCGTTGATACTTTTCATTAGGTAACATGATTGCTAAGTTTTATTATCCATACATCATGCAATTGTTAAAGATCTGATCATAGCATTTACAATCAAAAATTATTTTGTTATCATTTACCTACTCGAGGACGAGCAGGAATTAAGCTTGGGGATGTTGATACGTCCAAAACGTATCTATAATTTTTGATTGTTTCATGTTAATATTATGCCTTTGACACTTGTTTTTATATTAAGTTTATGATTTATTTGGACTAACCTATTAATAGTTGCAAAAGTGCACAATGTTCTTGTTTTACTCTTTGATGTGTAGGAATTATCAAAAATACAAGAGGAAACCTTGTTGGAGTCGAATTGGGACTTTCCTGAAATCTGTCTGAAAACTCTTTTTGAAGATTGTCACGTACCGGACAGAAGACGACGTCAAACGGAAAAAGTCTAGTCGCGAAAGTTGCAGGGAATTTTCTCCTAATGGATCTGGACATAAAATTCGGCCCAATCCGAGTCCGGACGGCCGAGATAAACCCGATTTACCGAAACCCTAGATGGGATGACGGGAATCCGAGAAGCTATATAAAGGGAGGAAACCTAGGTCGTGGCCAACACCTCATACCCACGAATTTCCAGCCACCAAAGCCACGTTTTTGCCTCCCCCATGGATCCCATCTCCATGGGGGAGGGCTCCCAAGAAGCCATGGAGGAAGGGGGCTAAGGGGCGGCGCATCCCCTTGATGCCGGCGGCGCGGGAGGAGTTCCCCGCGCCACCCCGGCGCCGGCCCGCCCTGCGCTCCTCGCTGTCCCCTTCACCGTCTTCACCGCCATCTCCATCGCCAACTCCTCCTTGTATTCAGTGGTTCATCCTCCCACAAATCTGTACCGCTCTATGTAAACATGATGTTTGATGCTATATATTTATCCTATGATCTACGTCATGTTTGTGTAGTTTATTTGTCTTTTGATTGCTTGGTTGAATGTCTTTGGTTCATTAGAGTTGTATGTTGATATGGTACTGTCCTTTGGTGTCCATTATACTTGTGCGCGCATGGATCAACATCACGGGGTTGGTAGTATTTGTAAACGAAGGGGGGAGTCTGCCGGAGCGACAGAAACCTGAGAACGCGAACCGGAATGTTACGTATGGGAGTAAGAGGACCATAAACTTAAGGCTATGGTTGGGGAAACCTTAATGCATTGTTAGTATATACGGATGTTTGCTAACAATCCAATCATATAGTACTTGTAATCCCAAGTAGTGAGTGCATGTATATTTAGCCTCTCCCACATAGAAAACTGCATCGAAGACAATGAACCCGATATCTTCACTAATTAATCTTGGACAAAGCCATCACAATTACCACCACTTTTCCACACTCATGGTACTGTTAGTTTATGGTTACTTAGTGTATTTTATTGCTGCAGCACTAACATTTACTTTATTGTATTTATTATCTCGCAAAGCTATCTCTCATACACCCGTACTATTACTCTAGTATTATTTGCTAGATAAAGTAAACGTTTAGTGTGCGTAGAGTTGTATCAGTGGTTGATAAAACTTGAGAGATTACTTATCCTACCTTTAGCTCCTCATTGGGTTCGACACTCTTACTTATCGAAAAGGCTACACGTGATCCCCTATACTTGTGGGTTATCAGCTGCCGCGAGCCCTGACGGGGTCCTCCCGGGCGAGCGGGGTTTCGGGTCTACAAAAGCGCCCACCGGATTGTCTTGCGTATCGTGCTTCCGGCGAGCCTCCCGCGGAGTGAGTTGCGGAGCATCTCCCTCGACGCCGCGGGTACACGTGACGTGTTCGTGTGCGAACACTATCATGTTTAGATCTTGTGAGCTGCCTAACATGATCAAGATCATCTTTATGTAATGCTACATGTTGTGTTTACTGGGATCCGATGAATTGTGAAGTTATGATCAAGTTTGTTCATCTATCTATATTATGTTTTATCTATGTTCCTACATGCTCTCCGTTGTTAGTAGATGCTTTGGACAAGTAGATGCTAGTGACTTCAAGAGAGGGTATTTATGCTAGATAGTGCGTTCATGCCTCTAGAAGCCTGCGCTTGATAGACAGAAACAACTAAGTCTGTAGATGTGTTGTTGCCACTAGGGATAAAATAACCGATGCTTAGCTTAAGGGTATTGCTGTTAAGTCTAATGCGTTTGTTTACATTACACACTTTGCTTAATGCTATAATCTGTTGTTTGCAACTTAATACTCATGGGAGACCCGGAAGCTATCTTATGAGTGGATTATGAGTCATAGATGCAGCTAGTAAACGGTCTATGTATATTGTTGTAATGCCCAATAGATATAACAATGAACATGTACTCGCCATATATTGCATTGTCATGCGTTTGCAATTTGTCAATTGCCCAGCTGTAATTCGTTCACCCAACATGTATGTTTATTTGTCTTATGGAGAGACATCACTAGTGAACTGTGGACCCCGGTCCTTTATTCCACACTGATACAAACACCGTTTTCACCACGCTCTACTTTACTTCCTGCTGCTACTTTTGTGTTCATCATCATATTCCAGATTATACGTTTAATCCTTTCTATTCAGCAAGCCGGGGAGATTGACAACCTTCCTGTTTCGTTGGGGCAAAGTACTTTGATTGTGTGTCTGCAGGTCCACGTCAGTATCGGCGCCGCTGACACCTTTCTGAAGCTCTCCCAATTACTACTGGTACGATAACCTTGGTAGATTCCAAGGGAAAATTTGCTGCTGACTACATCATACCTTTCTCTTGGGGTTTCTCAGCGAACGTGCGTTCCACGTCATCAAGCAACTTTTTCTGGCGTCGTTGCCGGGGAATTGGAAACTACAGCAAGGGGAGTTACACATCACCATTCTCTTTACTTTGTTTTTGTCTTGCTTACTTTATTTTTATTTTATCTTGTTTGCTTTTAAAATCGAAAAACACAAAAAATTAGTTCTAGTTTTATTTCCTGTTTTGTCAGTATGTCTAATTCTACTCCTGTTATGATCACACCCCCTTTGAGTGAAATCATTATGTTTAAACAAAAGACAGGGGAAAGCTTTAAAAATGCTTGGGGGAGAATGTTAGAACTGAATAGAAATATGAAGCCTAAGATGGAATTGAATGCACTAGTAAAATTCCTTTATTTCGGATTGTTCTCTTCGTATCAAAATGCCTTAGATGCTATGGTTGGTGAACACTTCTCTGAGTACGACGCAACAAAAGCTTACAAGATTCTTAATGGTCTAGCTATTTTTCCCATATTAGACAAAACTGATAAAGTTTTGGAGAGATTGGATAAAATTAAAGAATCACTAAGTAATCTGGATTTGGAAAAGAAGCATGATGCGGACTCTGATCAACCACATGTTGCACTAAAAAATGATTGGGAAACTTTTATTGAGATTAAAATCGGGAGAGAAAAAATTCTGGCTTATTGTGATATAGGCTCCACCATGTCTATAATGCCTCAAATGGTTTATGATTTTCTTAAACTTCATAATATGCTTGAGTATCCTGTTTTTCACTTCCACTATCTCAAAAAGTTTAGGAAGGACGCGTGTTGAAATTACCATACGAAATAAAACTACCCCCATTGAATTTGTGATCTTGGCTAAATCACCTAGTAACATTGTTCTTGGAAGGTCCTTTCTAAAAGAGTCTGGGTGTTTGCTTAATGTTAGGTTTGGGTTTATGAAACTACATAATGGAATTTTTTTCTTTCCTATAAAAAAGAAAGACCCAGCTGAAGGCTTGGCCTAGAGGGCATTTCCACTCTTGATAATACTTGATCTTTTTGCTACTGCGCCTAGCTGAAAGGCGTTAAAGAAAAGCGCTTGTTGGGAGACAACCCAATATTATTTTGCTTGACTGGATCCCTTCTATGTTTGTGGAAGATTGCTGGATGCTTGAGTAGAAGGATAACTTCTATACTGAATGATTAAAACATCCATAATGAACTTTGTACGGTTTCATGTCTTTATAGCATCTTCCATGAAAGGTTTTGATGTCTACGCACGCTTCTATTCTTGTAGACACTGTTGGGCCTCCAAGTGCAGAGGTTTGTAGAACAGCAGCAAGTTTCCCTTAAGTGAATCACCCAAGATTTATCGAACTCAGGGAGGTAGAGGTCAAAGATATCCCTCTCAAGCAACCCTGCAATTAAGATACAAGAAGTCTCTTGTGTCCCCAACACACCTAATACACTTGTCAGATGTATAGGTGCACTAGTTCGGCGAAGAGATAGTGAAATACAAGTAATATGGATGATTATAAGTAGTAATTGCAATCCGAAATAAAAATGGCAGCAAGCAAACATGTAGCAGAACTTGTTGTAAACGGTGTTTCAATGCTTAGAAACAAGGCCTAGGGATCATACTTTCACTAGTGGTATCTCTCAACATTTTAGCACAACTGAACGCAAGTAAGTGCTACTCGGGATTATTCTCCTTCTTGGTGAAACAAGAGTACTATGCGTAGGCTACAAAAGCACACCTCAAAGTCTGAGTAAACAAACACCACAATTCCACAAAGAATAAGCCATGATAATATCTAAATTATTTATAGAGTCACACACAAGTACCCACACTGTCACCTTGATACTGTGTTGTCACAATGACTCCGGAAACTAGATAAAATCACTTGAGTAGCATAAACATTACATATGAATTCAGCGATACTAGCAATGCTCATGATCACATAAAGATCACACCATGGGAGAGAGAGGTAAACCACATAGCTACCGGTAGAGCCCTCAGCCTCGGGGGAGAACTACTCCCTCCTCATCATGGGAGGCAGCAACGGCGATGAAGATGGCGGTGGTGTCGATGGAGATTGCTCCGGGGCAATTCCCCGTCCCGGCAGGGTGCCGAAACAGAGACTTCTGTCCCCCGAATTAGGGTTTTTGGTGGCGGCGGAGCTACGGAACTCTTCTGGAGAAATCGTCGATTCTTCTAGGGTTTTCGGGGCAGGAGCAATATATAGGCCAAATGGCAACGCGAGGGCGTGCACGAGGCGGCCTCACCACGTGGCGGCGCCACCCCCTCCAGGCCGCGCGACGGCATGGTGAGGAGGCCGTGGGCCTCCGCTGGACTTGCCCTTCTGGTTTCGTGGGTCTTCTGGCGAAATAGAATTTCTGTAACTTTTCTGGATTTTTCCGAGCACTTTGGTTTTCGGGCCTTTTCTGCAATACACAGACATAATAAACAGAAACTGGCACTGTGGCATCTTGTTAATAGGTTAGTCCAATAAATGTCATAATATGATATAAAGTGTATATAAAAATGTGACAATTGGTATAATATTAGCATGGATCATAAGAAATTATAGATACGTTGGAGACGTATCATGTTTTTACTTGTTTAATTGTCTTGCTTTATTCATCTATGTGTTTAATAACTGACGAGGGGTTAACTCATCAAATCCCATGGTTAAGGACCTAGGGTTGAGATTATGGGGAGAGAACGTGGTAGTACTGGTAGTTTCGTCGGCTGACAAGCAGAGGCAAAGATTTACCCAGGTTCAGGCCTCCGGAGAGTAACACCCTACTTCCTGCTTGTCTGGTATTGATCGTGTGAGATTATGCGATTACAGGGGAGCTCCGGCGAGATGTCGATCTCGCTAGGGCTTTTGGTGGTTCGAGTATGGCCTGCCCTAGATCGGCACCCCTCCCAGCCTTTAAATAGGATGGGTCTCGGGAGTTCGTAACCAACCTAGTTTACACTTAAGGAAAGTCTAAACCGACTATGCCTATGTCTAATCTTGGAGAGTACTCCATCTTCTTGGGCCTCTTGTCTTGGGCTTCGAGTAGGCTCTTCGCTATTGGGCCTTAGTCGTCACGTGCACCAGGTACCCTCACAGTAGGGTACCCAAGATGTATACCCTTGTCAATATCAAACATAGACTTTTGCTTTGAATGATTTGATCTCAGCTCACATGCTTTACATTACTATATGGTCAAGATTATGTTGGTAGCATGTCACCTCAAAAATTATCTTTGTGTTATCGTTTACCTACTCGAGGACGAGTAGGAACTAAGCTTGGGGATGCTTGATACGTCCAAAACGTATCTATAATTTTTGATGTTCCATGCCTGTTATATATTGATTACCACATGATTATCTTACACTTTATATCATTTTAAGCATTTTCTGGGACTAACCTATTAACAAGATGCCACAGTGCCAGTTCCTGTTTTCTGCTGTCTTTTTGTTTCAGAAATTATATTCTGGAAATATTCTCGGAATCGGACACCAATTTAACTTATTTATTTCTGGACCGAGACGGAGCAGCAGTCAGAAGGATGAAGCCGGGGGCCACACCAGGGAGGCCGGTGGGCCCACGGCACGGCCTAGGGTGGAGCCGCGCCCCTAGGCCGCCGCCCCACCTCGGCTGGCCACCGACATCGCCCTTTCGCCTATAAATTGCATATATTCGGGAAACCCTAGACACCCGAGCGAAAATCCACGAAAAGTTCCGACGCCGCCGTCGTCTTCAACCCTAGTTCGAGAGGGTTTATGCAGTTCTTCCCGGCACCTTGCCGGAGGCGAAATCATCACCGGAGGGCTCTACATCACCATGCCTGCCTCCGGAGTGATGCGTGAGTAGTTCTCCACGGGACTACGGGTCCATAGCAGTAGCTAGTTGGTAGTCTCTCCACATTGTGCTATCATGTTTAGATCTTGTGAGCTGCCTAACATCATCAAGATCATCTTTATGTAATGCTACATGTTGTGTTTACTGGGATCCGATGAATTGTGAAGTTATGATCAAGTTTGTTCATCTGTCTATATTATGTTTTATCTATGTTACTGCATGCTCTCCGTTGTTAGTAGATGCTTTGGCCAAGTAGATGCTAGTGACTTCAAGAGAGGGCATTTATGCTAGATAGTGGGTTCATGCCTCTAGAAGCCTGCGCTTGATAGACAGAAACAACTAAGGCTGTAGATGTGCTGTTGCCACTAGGGATAAAATAACCGATGCTTAGCTTAATGGTACTGCTGTTAAGTCTAATGCGTTTGTTTACATTACACACTTTGCTTAATGCTATAATCTCTTGCTTGCAACTTAATACTCATGGGAGACCCGGAAGCAATCTTGTGAGTGGATTATGAGTCATAGATGCAGCTAGTAAGCGGTCTATGTATATTGTTGTAATGCCCAATAGATATAACAATGAACATGTGCTCGTCATATATTGCATTGTCATGCGTTTGCAATTTGTCAATTGCCCAGCTGTAATTCGTTCACCCAACATGTATGTTTATTTGTCTTATGGAGAGACACCACTAGTGAACTGTGGACCCCGGTCCTTTATTCCACACTGATACAAACACCGTTTTCACCACGCTCTACTTTACTTCCTGCTGCTGCTTTTGTGTTCATCATCATATTCCACACCATACGTTTAATCCTTTGTATTCAACAAGCCGGGGAGATTGACAACCTTCCTGTTTCGTTGGGGCAAAATATTTTGATTGTGTGTGTGCAGGTGATGACTCCCAAGTGCAGGAGATCAATTGTAGTACCTTTCGATTAGAAAAGTTTGTCGAACCCACGAGGAGCTGAAGGTATTGGTTAGCAAGAATGATAAATAAAACAATGAAAGATGCAAGTGTTTTGGGATTTTTGGTTGTATAGTTGTAAGAGAGTAAAAAATGCAGCAGATAAATAGTAACAAGTGAAAGCTCTCAAAGAGAGAGAAAGCCCAATCCTCTATGTGCAAGAGGACAAGCTCAAGTGATGTGCAACTTATATGTGGAAAACGTTCCCAAGGGCGGCATGGATACTACTAGGCATAGAGATTTATTAAACAACACGTTGAATATCTTGTCAAATTTTAATCTTCTTTGGACGGAGCCATTGTTTGGTAAAGCTAAATAAATAAACTAAACCCCTTATGATGGATCATGTGGCCAAGTAAATGACTGCACAAGAATTATTAAGACATAAAGTCCCACCATAGCATTACACTCTAAGGTCCCCGATACTAATACCCTCATAATGCAACTTCATGACTCGGTCTCAGGTTTACATGTCCCCCCAAGTCTCCCTCAATTCATTACACTACGGTGCTCTCCTATGAGCCCATATAGGTGAAGTGTTGTGCAGTCGACGTTCGCACAACACCATCATAGAATCACATAAAAAGATAAACACTAGACAAAATACCAACACATGTCATATATAAATCATTGCCAATTCATCCTATGCCCTCAGAAACATACAGGAACTACTCACAACGTGTAAACATAATGATATTCAGTGGCATAAGTGGTACAACACAATCTGAAAATATAACTTCACCTCCAAATAATGACAAGTACTCAATCACAAACATGAATAGTAGCACAAGACAAGTATCTAGGGTATAGCAACTCTCAAACTACGAGGGGAACGGAGTGGATCACGGAGATGATGATGGAGATGGTTCTGGTCTTGGTGATGGTGATGATGTAGAGCCCTCCTCCCACGCCAAGGAGGAGAGGTGATGACAATGACGACGATTTTCCCCTTCTCCGGAGCTCCGGAGCAGCAGGATCTGACCCCCCCTCGGAGGGAATCAGGAGTTTCGCCGCCGTCGCGGCCTCGGATAAACTTGGGAAAATTAGGGCGTAACTTTTCGGGCGAGACGAAGGCGTGCTAAAAAGCCCCGAGCGAAGAAGTGCTCGAGGCTCCAGTTAGTGGGCCCCACGCGGCCAAAGAATCTGGCCGCGTGGGCCCCCCTCTTTTGGGCCTCGTGGCTCTCCTCCATTCGATCTTCTTCCCACTGCTGTTCTCCCGATGAAAAACCAGCTGTGCAATTTTCCTTTTTCCATTTAGGTCCCTGTAGCTCCTGAAACATTAAAAACAAGAAAAATGAGGTTTTCAGCCTCCCAGAAATTAAATAGCAAAAATAGGGACTTTGTATGAAAGTCTCGTAAATCATCTAAAACATGTAAAAACAATGATATAACAATGCCAATAACATTCTAATATGATAATATAAGTTGTATAAATGATGATATAAAATGCACGTATCAGCAGGTCCACGTCAGTATCGGCGCCGCTGACACCTTTCTGAAGCTCTCCCAATTCCTACTGGTACGATAACCTTGGTAGATTCCAAGGGAAAACTTGCTGCTGACTACATCATACCTTCCTCTTGGGGTTTCCCAGCGAACGTGCGTTCCACGTCATCAGTTGGGGAGGCCGCCGAGTCGCGATGGCGAGCAGGGGTAGACCTAGAAAACTCCGAATGGGGCACATCAGGTGACTGGCGACACTCTTTCTATTAAGTTTCTTGATTTGAAAATTTTATTTCAAAATATGTACAAATGAGGGTTAAAAAAATTAGATGGGCTAGGTCCCACTCGGATGTACTTGGGGTCCGCCCTGCTGGCGAGAATCGTCCGGTATTGGTGTGGAGTTGCGACTGTCGACGGTGGGGAAGTTATGCATCACTTGGAGCAATTTTTAGGGCGTCTCCAATTATTGCAACACAATGTAGTTCTGTGGCATCTTTTGGAGCTGTATTTTTGGGTCAAATGTCTAAAAACCGTTTTTTCGGACCGTTTGGGAGCTCCACTTTTTTGAAGTATTTTGAGAATACTTCAGTTTCTACATATACTGTAATATTAAATACTTTAAGGTGTTTGGGTCTAACAAATATTGTGGTTTTATATACTTCAGTATTGTAAGAAACTGTACTAATTTTGTAGTATGGAAAAAAGAGGTCCGAACCTCTTTTTACCAAAACTGAAGTGTTTGTTGCCCTCGCGTGTGAATAGTGCAGTCTTGCAATACTTTGGTTTTACAAAAATATTGTTGCCAAACTAGGCCTTACTCTCTCCGATCCATAAACGTCGCACAAAATTATCTACTCATGTACAAGTTAACAGTATAATTCATTACAGTTTTTGTGAATCAGAGGGTGTATTGAATTTGTCGACTTAGCTCACTTTGGTCAACCTAGTTTGAGAAGTTCCATTTAAGGTCATGTAATACGCGCGGAGGCTCATCCATGGTTACTAGTCGTGGTAGACATACGTACGACACGATGTTGACTTGTCCAGGTAAGCCACGTAAGCCTACAGTTGTGCCTCCAAACTATTTATTTGCTAGCAGGTGTGGCTCAAGTCATCCTAGGGGAGGGGGCAGGGTTGCTGTGGCCCACGGTCAGTAGGGGCTGCCTTGCAGAAGAAGCAGCATGAGGTTGAAAAGGATGGTATGGTCACCTAGAGGGGGTGAATAGGTCCTACACCAATTTTTAACTCTTTTTCGATTAAGTCTTGACACAATGTAAATTTTCTAGTTATGCAACAAAGGTGAATTTACCTATATGGCAAGTTAACACTATGCAAACGGGAAGTACGTGGAGACAAGTATGTATTCCCGAGTTTTCCTCCTTTTTAGGTGAGTATGTCTTGTTGGAGAGGTGTGAGTTGAAGGGGTTCACAACAGAAAACAATATTTTTTCTAACTAGCGTACACCAAAACTAAGCCAAGGATCTATCTATTAGTAATGCGGTAACAAAGAAGATTCAGTAACATACCTCTTGTAGACCGAAAAGCGTTACGTTCAAGAGAACGTTGACGATGTAGTCGAACTTGTAGCCGACCTCATGGTCACGAAGCCCCAGCGCGACGAAGATGAAGACGGCGTGACGATGACGCCCCTGGCACCGCAAGTGCAGTACCTTCGAGTTCTCGCACACGTGCGAAGCTTGATGACGACTCCCGGTCTCCCCGATCCAGCGGGGATTGCGGAAGTAGAAGTTTTGGGTGGAATCCTGCAGCACGATGGCGCGTTGCGGTTGGTTGTCTCATGTGCGCGCAGTCCTTACAAGGGACCGCGCTCTACGGGAGATGAAGAGGGATAAAGGGGGTGGAGGGATTGCCTCGACCAAGAGGATTTATTGTGTATTAAAATAATTAATACGCCTCCCTTTATATATGGAGAAGGGGGTGTGCCCTTCTCCTTATCTCCCCCATGTGGGACTAAACAAAGGAGGAAGAGGGGGTGGTGCGGCCAGCCCTAGGCTGGCCATGGTGGCCATGGGCCCCATGTGGCCCAGCCGCACCATCCCCTTTGGGGGGTTCGGCCCCCACATGGGCCAACCCTCCAGGGTTTGGCCCATTTAGGTGGGCTGCCCCATTTTTCCTCTTTTATTCAATATTAAATTAATAAATAAATATATTTAATTCATTAATTAATATATTTACATGTTATTTAATTCCCGTGGCTTCGAGACTTCTTTCGGACCATTCCGAACTTCCTTCGGACTCCCCGGAACCCTTCCGACTTCTCTTCTGTCCACTTCTGTGATTCCGATGTTTCCAAAACGATCTCCAACCGTCGTCAAGACCTTAAGTGTGTTACCCTACGGTTCGAGAATACTTCAGACATGGCCGAGACCCCTCGCTCGCCAATGACTGTCAGGGAGACCTGGATGCCTATGACGGTCCCTGTGCATTCACGAATATTCGTCGTTGAACCATTAATATGGATATCCATTCCTTTTTTCTTTCGATACTACTCTTGTCTGAGATACGATCGTTAGCATCCTATGCTTTGTTTTATCTCGTTACCGACAAGAGCTACTTAACTCGTTCCATGATATTTACATCCCCATGACCTAGTCATATGCTGCGTAGCTTTATAGATGTAATCTCACCGAGTGGGCCCAGAATATCTTTCCGTCACGCGGATGAACAAATCCCGCTCTCGATCCATATGCCTCAACCTACCCTTTTGGAATACATGAGGTACACCTTTATGGCCACCCATTTATGGACTGACGTTTGATGCACTCAAAATACCCTCCGGTGGTAGTGGATAAATGTGATCTCACGGTCTGAGGAATAGGCTACCATATTACCTACCTATTGCAGCAATGAACTTTGTGAAACGATCCTATTGCAATACTTTGCTGGGTATGTCCATCATCTTATTCCACTACTAAAATGACCTCATTGTCAACTGACATAAATATCCATGATCGGGAAATCTCGATCATCTGTTGACCAATGAACTAGTTTGTATAGAGGCTTACTAGGGACCCTGTTTTGTTTACATACCACACGTGTATAAACAATTCCGGTTGATACAGTTATAGCATGGTATAAAACTTATTATAAACTTAATGAGATAATGCAATAAATACTTAATATTTATTTGCCTCTAGGGCATATCTCCTTCATGAGTTTCACCACAACAGGCTTACTCAACACCACAAAGGCCTCACCCTATTCTCCGATGAACCGCACCACAAAGAATTGGTTCACCTTATACTATTGGAATCCTTCAAGGCGGAATCCGGAACCTTTACAACAATCTTGGGGAGAACAACAATAAGCCTTGGTTTTCCCAATGGAAACCCTACGCACGAATCCCTCGAGTGAATGAGGGGAAATAAAGAACGCTTTGGTAGACTTGTAGATATTGGTCTTCTCCTTCAATCCTCCAAATATGAGCAAGTTTGAGTGGAGGGATTGAGAGATCTAGGTGATTGGAGCTTAGCAACAATGGAGGAGGAGAGAGAATGTGGATCGACAACTCTTCACGGAGAAGAAGCAGTCTTTTAAATAGGGCCCCCTGAAAATCGAACCGTTATGTGCAGAAAAACTGCACAGTACTACCACTGGAGCAGCGGTACTAACGCCACTGGTATCCGGGCGGTACCCAGTGTAGCACAGCTCCCAGCGGTCGTGGTACATCGGAGGGCTACCGCTGCTGCCAGCGAGCGGTACTACCACTGGGCTGCCGGTACTACCGCTGATACCCTTTGAATTTAATTCGAAGGGCCCCAGCGGTAGAATGTGGCAGCTACCGCCGGGTTACCGGAGGAATATCAGAGGCGAAATCTAGTTTAGCGGTACCTCTGGCGGTACCACCAGCGGTAGTACCGCTGCCTGGATACTACAGCCAGGGTAGTAGCCGTTGTGCTGCAGCAGTCCCACACCAGGAGGAACGGTAATACCGCCAAACATTGATTTAGCTCTTCAGGTTCTGTTTCAGGGCCTCTCTCTCCATCTGCGACTCCAATTCCAAACCATGTGTTGATCTTAAAATCTCTGCATAACTTAGCAACATCATTAGTCCGGTTGGTGTGTTGTCATTAAGCTCCAAAACAGATTTAGAGCAAATATCCTCTTTCAATCTCCCCTTTTTGGAGTATAATGACAACGCACAAACACATCAACATCTCATGAGGCAATAACCTAGCCTAAATTATTTATTCAGAATCATCATTAGAGATGTCATATTCCAATTCCAATTCAAAAGAGGAACCAACAAAATGTAGTTCATCACCAATATAAATAGAAAGCAACTTCTTCTTCTTCCTAAGTTATTTGAAGTTGATGTCTTGTATACTTCCTTTAAAAACCCCAGTGGGGAAAACAAAAAGTATGACATATGTTATTTGAAGTTGATTATTTCTCCACCAAAAACCCTTTGGGAAAAATGTGAGGAGAATAGTATTTGATATGTTGTTAAAACTCCTTAAAAACCCAGTGGGAAAAATAAGAAGAAAATGATACAACATATAATGGTAACTGTCTCTTTGACAACTTATATGAGAAAAGCTCGAAAGGATAAAACTCATTGGTAAGTTTAGAGGACAATTGATATGTCTTGTATACATCCATTAAAACCGCGGTGGGGAAAATAGGAGGTATGACATATTCTTGTGTTGATATTACCTCATTAAAAACCTTTATGAGAACCTTGAGAGTAAACTCATAAAGGGAAAAAGAGTGTAATATAATGTTTGAGTAGGTTATAATTGAGGAAGAGGCTCCCCCTGATCCTTGCAATATATGGGCAATATGCTTAGTGATATTGCTTTTGTATAACCTGTTTGCATTTGAGCAACACAAGCATTATTATCTTGTAGATAATAGTTGATGATTCAATAGAACCAATACAACATGAATGTTGAATGTGGTTTATCATTCCGTAAATCCACACATATCGATGTGAATCCTTGTATTTCAGAATGATAGGTGGTTGTAGCCACTAGAGTCTGTTTGGAAGACATCAATGGAATGGCAAACCCACCATGTAGGTACATGAAGCCCGGCTTTGATCTAGTATTATGGGGATCATAAAAGTAGCTAGTATCAGCGGATCCGATGATATTGGAGTTCAGATTTCTCTGAAATAACAAATAGGTCAAGATATTTGATGCCTTGGAGATATCAGAAAGATACTCTTGTTCCTGTCACTAGTGTTAGGTCCAATGGCACTGAGATTTGGAACAATATGTCCCAACATCTCTTATCCATCCTCCATGGTATGCATCTATGTTTCTCTACGTCTAGAGATTGAATAACCATAGAGTTTAGATGGATATGACTTGTCCATGATTTGAATTTCTCCAATAATTTCTGGATATAGGCAAAATGATGTACCATAATATTGAGTGAAGGTGCTCGAATTGTAGCTAAAGCAAAGTTTGATATTTTTCTTACATCCTTCATCTAAGATTCCGTCTCTAGATGATTACATGGTTCATCAATATGTTGTGTGTTGCGAGTGATGTTATAATCATCAACATACACTGATTTTATGAATACCCTTTCGAGGATTTCTTGATGAACACGTGTGAGCAATCATCATTGTTAGAGTAATCCTTTTGTATAAGGAACTCACTAAGTCGGTAGTACCAGATTTGTTCCGACTATTGTAAGTCATGTAGTGACTTTTTGAGTTTACACTATGCATGTTGCGATTTGTATTTGGATTCAAAATTGGGATTCCCATGGGAACTTATATGTCTGAATCAAGTGACACGTGAATATATGGTCACTACATCTATCAACTGCATAAATAGATGATTTGTACTGCCATTGAGACAAGTTATCGGAAATTGATTTCACTAGTATCCGGAGAATGGATTCTGGGTATCTGCGTGAACCCTTATGCTACATGCCTTGCTATTGAGTCACCACCTTGTTGTTCTCATTCCGTTCTTGGACGAAAACTTGTGTAGGTATTCCTTTTGTGTATACCTTCCTTTAGTGAGCAAGGCAATTTCTCCTGGATTGCATCCTTTGATTGAGTCCAGTCCAAGCGAGTGTTTTTCAAACTCTGCCATGGCCATGGTCTTTGGATCCGGATCATTGTAAAGGTTATTTGCAATCACTGTGAGAAATGTATGTCGACAGTTGTAGGCTTTTATTTATATGATTCTCCAGAATGTATAAAGTTTGGTGAAAATGGTGTTTACCCTTGGTGACTCTTCGTGGTTTCCCAATACGGTCGAGTCTAGGTATTCCGATATCCCAGTCATTGTGTGCACTATTGAGCTGGGTTGTGGTGGTTTTCCATCCACTGGGTGTATACTACCCATTTTGTGTCTATCAACGTGAAGTTGACTCGCATTTACTGATTCTGAGAGTTTCTTTCTCAGTTTCCTTTGTTGCTTGCAAGAAGCTGAATCCTGTTGTGTGGTTGTACTTCTCCCCCTCTTGTTTTGAACAAGGAGTTGAGTGGTTTTTGTTGGTATACCTCCACTCTTTCGGGCACACTTGTTGCAGGATTCTAGGATTTTGTGATATGTTTGTAGCCAGTAAATGGATTTGGCAGGTTATTTGCAATATGTTGCAAATTAGTGATTTTCTGAATGCGAAGTTCAGTGTCTTGAGTACGTGAATTTGAGGCAGAAATGTGTTGAACATTCCAATTGATTTCCTGGCGTTCTTTTTGGTACTTAAAATCTCCCCCTAATGCCAGGAAATTGTCCTCACTAAGCATACTAGCCTTGAATAACTCCCCCTGACAGGGGCATGAGGTATTTATAGTTGACGGAAATACAGTTATTCCTCACATAGATCCCGAATTTTCTGTGAGGAGCCATTGATGTATGCCGTGGTGGTGATATCGGTATATTACCGAATTATCGCAGATGGGAAATTCTTTTGATCTGAACGTACTAATTTTATTGGGGAAATACTACGATATGTAGTATGTCACAGTTGAATTAAGTCAGCTGAGTGTAAATTTGCATGACTCCAACGCAAGGTTGGTATTTGCAATTCATTAGTAAGAGATACGCTATGAGCTTAATTCTCTCTTTATTAGAGATTCAACCAGCCATTTTGAGTGTGGATATACGGGACCGAGTGCTGATCTTCAATCTTCAATCCCTAGTGCCATGAAATAATCATTGAAGGCACGTGTGGAGAATTCAACAGCGTTGCCCTTTCAGATAATGAGCTTGTAATTTAATAGCTTGTCTCATTATTTGTCGAATTCATGGTTTTGTGTGGATGATAGGCACACATGAGACCATCGTGAAGATGTGTCATTTATAACCATGAAACTCTTAAAGGTCCACACAATGGTTCGATGTGTCCACAAACTCCGAAGATTGTGGGAATTTAGCATCATTTATATCCTAACTAATGGAATTGCTGATAATTTTTTTCCGCATCATCCCTATGCTGGAATGACCAAGGCGATCATGCCAAGTTTGGAATGCATTGGCATTCTGAAAAATTACCATGTTCGCAACATTGGTTACGGTTTTAATGTATGTGTAGTGCAATCCTGACGATAATGAGAGAATTTTGCATTTAAATGCTTGTCATATCCGTTGTTGTAGTAAAAAGGAGATACTCCTCTTTGTTGTCATCATGGGTTTCGATATGGAAACCATTTCTGACGGATATCTCTACATCTTGTAGGGTACGAACTTAATCAAGATACTATAAAGCGTTCTCGATTAATACTTTAGTACCCCATAGGGAGTGTAAATTTGGTACTGACAGAACCAACAATTACAACATCGCGTCTAGCGATTAAAATATATTGTTATCTCTTAGTAAGAGTTTTGAATATATATATTTCCCCATGTATAGAGTTTTGGTTCATTGTACAAAGAATGTTTACTCTTTCATCAGATTGACTCCCGTAAAATTCTATATATAGAATTGAAGATTTTCATTATGAAAACCTTTATCAGATATATAGAACACATACAAATTTCTTTGTATCATAACTGCTGATACAATATACTGTGATATACAGTAATTGATGACAATTTTATGTTTATTACAACAATAAATAGACGTAGATAAGGAGTTGGGGAGACAAGTAAAGTCTCCAAACATGTCATGTGAATAATATTCGATGACCATGTTCTCCATGTTCATGGGATTTTCTGAAAGTTGGGGAGCTTGTTGTTACATTATGTGAACGTTTGACTTCCCTAGTATTTTCAGATCGGAGATTGAAGTGTGCTTCATATCTTTACCCTTGAGTAGGTCGGTTGCGTCCCACAGAATATTATTATTTAGCGGGGCATCTCTCTAGGGGAGATTGAAGTGCCGCCATAGTTTCATGAGACACATTATTTGACCTTATTGTCTATAACTCATGTAGGTTAGTTGTGACCTTCGAGAGCAAGCTCATCGAAATATGGTCATCTTGGCTTACATGGATGAGAACCAGAGATTTTGTAAATTTACTTGTATGTAAATTAAAATCATCATGGTTATGTTGTAATAAAATTTGCAAAATTGTGAGTTTCAAACATCTATCATAAACACTTTGGAGATATCACCATTTGGGGTCCGTCTCACTTGGAGATATCACCATTTTTATGGAGTCCGTCTCAGAGTACTAAGAAGCATAATCTGACCGAAATCAGTAGACGCCTTGATCTCAGTACCTTATGCTATGATTTGATTTAAATATATGGGAGAGCACGTTGTAGATAGTCATAATGTCAATTTTGACAAAATGTAGACCTTACAATAATTGTGGATAATCTGCATATTATGCAGTAGATTCCACATTACCTTGTGATCCCATATATAAATTTGAGATAGTCACTTCACAATTTTGCATATCAAGTCAATTCGAATTAAGTCAATTTTATGCTTTTAGGCATTTTTGGACTTAATTGATGGTGAGTTGATGTTTAAATTTTTTTTTTGACCGTGCTACCGTAGGGGAAGCCCCTACGGTGTAATTTTATATATTAAATGCAAAAGAAAACACACCGAGTCTGATTACATAATGCCAAAGAGTCAAGGAGAAATGACCAGGCAAAGCAAGAAAACAACAATTAGCCTAAGAAAAAGTTGATGCTATCCAACAGTGGTTGAACGAGAGAGGATTTGACTCTAAATTGATGTAACAGCAGATCTTGCTTGGTGCGTCTCTTCCAGCTTTGAATAGATGGTGCCACCCCATTGAAGATGAGGTCATTACGTTCCTTCCATATATTCCATGTAACCGAAGCAAAGATTTCCAGGAAGTTGGGGTGTGTGAATGAGCTGTCCGCTGCTGCAATTCTCTGTCTAGCATCGATATTCAGATTCCAGGCGACCCCCAAAATGTCCCAGCATGCTTTGGCAAAGTCACAGCCAAAGAATAAATGATCACAATCTTCTAGTGTTGATCTACTGCACAACACACAATTAGGACCACCTTCAACCTGCCAATGCTTTCTCAACATCATGTCTTTGGTGTTCAAACGATCATTGATAAGAAGCCAGCAGAAAACTTTCAGCTTTGGTAAACATCTTGACTTCCAAAACTTGCACAGAACTGTATCTTTAGGAACACACTGGAACATGAATTTATAGAAATCAGCTGAAGAGTACGTGTTCTTGCCCCAAGTAAAACTTCTGCTATCCATATCAGATGTGAGAGTGACACTAGCATTACACATCTGCTGCATATCTTGATATTCCTCAAAGGCCTCCAAAGATATGGGTGTCGAAAACAGTGCAGTGTGGTCTTGACATGAGATCATTTTCTGGACACTCGTATCCTGATGTTCAGCAAAAAAACTTAATCTCAATTGAAAAAAAACTTAGTCTCAATTGCAAAAATACGTAATTAATCTCGACATGTGGCCAACATGGAGATATATAGATCTAAGAAAGATTCCGGAATACACCGGTACTCGACAGAGAAACAGTACTATAGAGGTACTGAATTTATATTTGCAAGAAATTAAAAATCTCAATTGCAAATAGGCGTAATTAATCTCGACACGTGAAAAACGTGAAAATATATTACATCAAATTAGGTTCTGGAATACATCTGTACTCAACAGAAAACAATACTGAAATATATGTACTGATTTAATTTAACAGAGTCTAAAGCAGGAATAAAATCACTGCTAGAAGTACTGCTAAGTGATTGATATGCTAAACTGCTAATCAAAAGAGCAAAGAAGCAAGGAAATCAATCGCTACTGGCTGCCTAAATTCCCAGCCGCATGCACATCTGCCACGTAAGGCTTGTCTGCCCAGCCTAGTCAAAGCGAGATAAGGAAGAGCGGCCGACGAGGAAAGAGAAAATAAAATTCCCCAGCAACTCGATCCCCAATCCGCTGACCAAGACAGACGGAGACCGCCACGGCCGGTCGGCCGCATCACCGGCGGCGATAAGAGCTCCGGCCCCGCTCATCCTCGTCGGAAGAGCCTCCGGGAAGGAGGGTGCCAGGCACGACGCCGTTGGAGGCGCCGTTCACGAGCCGAGCGCTGGGAACGGGACCTCTCCTCGTATATGCCGATTCGACGCGCTCGGAGGAGCAACGCCGGTAGCCACGCGAAGAGGAGAAGGCGTCGTGTCGGGCTGGGGGCGCGTCGTCCGCCTTGCCGGGGCCGTGGTCCATGGCCGCGACGGGGCCAGGGCCTCCTCCGCCTCGGAGCGCAGCGCCGCGTCAATGCAAGCCGACGGCGTGCTGCCGCCGTAGAGGAGCCGCGACGGCCACACCTTGCTGAGGGGCGCCGATGAATGGCAAACCCGCAATTGCGGCGTTGCCGGCGGCGTCGCTAACTATGAACAGTCAGATTGATTCGGTAAAGTACCTTTACCTTACCTTTGTTTCTTTCCTGTGGATCGAGACCTTGAATCTATTTTCTTCTTTTGATGTAGAGGTCGTGGTGCCTCTTCTTCTTTCAATCCAGGAAAAAGACATGTGTTCTTGGATCGATGGAGGTTCTTCTGGAAAACGCTTGTTCTTTCTCCTCTGTTTATCTGTTGTGGCCAGATGGTGGTTGCCGTGGCGATGACCGTCGTGGCGACGGCGGTTCTAGACGAAGGGGCGACGATGACACATAAACCATGGCCGTGGAGACGGAAGCTAGGACCGCGGTTGTGGCGGCGATAGCCAGTGCCGAAGCGACGAAGGCGATCACGGCGTGCGAAGTCCGGGCGGCGAATCTCCCTTTGCAGAGAGTGAACGAAACTAGAAGCAAGGGCCGGCAGGTTAATTCCTGTCATCTTCTTACCTTTCCCTTCTTCTGTTCTTCGCTGTCCTGTGATATTGCTCTCGGCAGAGCCGAAGTGCTGATAACGTGTTAGAGTGAAACGAGAAGTAAAGAATGATGTGAAACTTGTGTCGTTTATTGATCAAGAACTTGGGTATTTATACTAGGTTTGCCGACTCTTGGAAAGTCGGTTCTCTACAATATGTCGGTTACATGAGTTGGACCGACATGTCCTTTGGGCATATAGCAACCGCCAAAAGCGGTTCTAAACTATTCCTAACAAAAAACTCAAACTTTATGCGTTCATAGGGGTGAGTGTGTGCACGTGTATGTGAGCGTCTGCGTTGTACTGTGTTCCCAAAAAATCATACATATTACATGTGTTATAAACTATAGCTATGTTTTGGTATGCTAAAATGGCTTACCAAAACGTTTTATACTACTCCGTATATTGGAACAAAGGTATTAGTATATGTTAGACGGCTGACTGTGTATACCATTTTATATGCGCTAACTCGTCGCGGGGGTACACGCCATACCAACGTGCTTCGTGTACACTGCTCGTGGCCGTATTAGTATCTGGTACACGTATCCTTTGACCCTCCGTAATCCGTATTCACGACTCTGCCATTCTCTCCCCTCTTTTTTCTTGCGCAGAAGGTCAGGAACCCAAACGCACCAAAGAAAAGAGAGGAGAAATCGGAATTCTCGTACTCCTAATACGGCCTTCCTAAAAGGAAATCGAAGCGAGGAGGAGTCCGCGTCCGCGAGATGGCGATGGCGAGCTTGGCGAGGAGGCGCGCGGCGGAGGCGGTGCTGCTGCGGCGGCCTCACGCGGCGGCGTGGGCGTCCGCGTGCCGGGGGTACGCGGCGGCGGCGGGGGAGGAGAGCGACGTCGTCGTGATCGGCGGCGGGCCCGGCGGGTACGTGGCGGCCATCAAGGCGGCGCAGCTCGGGCTCAAGACCACCTGCATCGAGAAGAGGGGCGCGCTCGGGGGGACCTGCCTCAACGTCGGATGCATCCCGTCAAAGGTATACCTATCGCCTCCCCTTCCCTCTCGCCCCTTCCCTTCTCGACACGCGATCTGGATGGGTGCGCTTCGTGTTGTTGGAGATTCCCCGGAGGTTGTAGATCCGTCCGTATCGTACCACGATTTGGGCGCTAGGGTTTGCGGGGTGCTGGCGCTTAGACTTGCTGGTGTGGTAGAAGAAGGGTACGGAGGTTTTCCCCTAACAAGCGATTTGGGCGTGGAGTTGCGGACTTTGTTATAGTTGATCCTTTGCGTGATTAGGTTGTGCGATTTCCCAATTTCCACCGCGAGAAATGGAGCCAGGGCTTTACTTTTGGGGCTGATGAGATCATGAGGATACCATTGTCATCGCTCATCAGTGGGTGAGTTGCAGAATTGATTGTGGGATGCATGGGTTTAGTTTTAGTAACCTCACATGCTGTTGCTTGTGTGATTGATTAGGAGGAAGTGATGTATGGCTTCTTTTGATCTCAGTTTGTTTAGCTGTGTCAAAGTGCTTCAGGATAATGCCCGCTCGGGGTTAATGTGTTAGAAGTAGGTGACAGCTTTTGTTGGTGTACCGAAACTTTGAGGTTATAGACGAATAGGTGTTTTGTTCTTGATGTTTGTTGACCTCTAATATGCAAATGTGTGACAACTCCCAGGCATTTGCTAGTTTACGCTGCTGATAATAACATGAGGCGTGGTCGTGTGGGTGTGAATATCTGATAGAACTCAACCAGACCATCAATTGTTTTGTTTTTGCTTTTTCTGTACATCACCAGTATAGCTTGTTATACTCTTGTCCTGCTAGTCTGCATAAGTATACTGTTCCTTGTCAAAAAAAGTATACTGTTCCTTACTTTCGCATTACTAATGCCCAATACGATTTGTACATGGTTGTACGGTAATGTTTACCATTGAGGGTTTGCCACTAGATGTGTTGGTTTCGGGTTTAGGGTCTATAACTCCATATTACTGGTTGTGGTTGAAACTAGATCTGTCAGGGCATATAGGGTGTGGCTTCAGTCTTCAGATAACCTGATCCAGTAAAACAGTTGCAGCGTTTCTCTGATGTTCAAATAAATTTGGAAGCTAGTGAATAAAATAGTTGCAGCATTTTTCTGTCGTTCAGATGGATTTAGAAGCTAGGGGTGACCATGAAAGCCAAGAGTTGACCTCGAACGCTGTTATATTCATCCAATACATTACCATTTGTTTATAATTTTCCTTACTCATGGGGTAAAATGTTTATTGAATTTAAAATTTCTTCGAAAAGATGCTTGATGTCAAATCCAAGCACTTCGGTCTTTGAGAGCTCGAGCTTTCGTGGCTTCAGTTTCTGTGCCAAAGTGCTTCAGGATAGTGCTTCAGGACACCATTGTCATCACTCTTCAGTGGGTGAGTTGCTGAATTGATTGTGGGATGTATGGATTTAGTTTTGATAACGTCTTTATGTACCTGCTGTTGCTTGTGTGATTGATTAGGAGGAAGCGATGTATGGCCTCTTTCGATCTCAGTTTGCTTAGCTGTGCCAAAGTGCTTCACGATAATGCCTGCTCGGGGTTAATGTGTTAGAAGTAGGTGACAGCTTTTGTTGTTGTACCAAAATTTTGAGCTTATAGACCAACAGTTGTTTTGTTCTTGATGTTTGTTGACCTCTAGTATGCAAATGTGCGACAACTCCCAGGCATTTGCTAGTTTATGCCGCTGATAATAACATGAGGTGTGGGTATGAATATCAGATAGAACTCAACCAGATTTCAGTTGTTTTGTTTTCATTTTTTTCTTACATCACGAGTATAGCTTGTTATACTCTTGTCCTGCTACTCTGCTCAACTATAGTGTTCCTAGCTTCCGCATTGTTAATGCCCGATACGGTTTGTACATGATTGTAAGGTTACCATTGACGGTTTGCCAGTAGATGTGTTGGTTTAGGTATTAGGGTCTATAACTTCATATTGCTGGTTGTGGTTGATACCAGGTCTGGCAGAGTATATAGGGTGTGGCTTAAAAAAACCTGATCGAATGAAACGGTTGCAGCGTTTCTCTGATGTTCAAATAAATTTTGAAAGCTAGTGAATAAAATAGCTGCAGCATTTTTCTGTTGTTCAGATGGATTTAGAAGGGTCGACCATGAATGCCAAAAGTTGATCTTGAACGCCCTAATATTTATCCAATACATTACCACTTGTTTAGTTGTTTATAATTTTCCTTACCCATGGAGTAAAAAATGTTATTGAATTTACAATTTCCTTGAAGAGATGCCTTATGTCAAATTTATGCACTTGGGTCTTCGATAGCTTGAGCCTTCTGGCTTCAGTTTCCATCTTCTATTTTTCTTACAGAGAAGTTTTTGTCTTCAGTAGTTATTCTTTTTTGCTCTAGCTTCTCAGTGATATTCGTCAGAGGATCTTTGCTCAAATAGAGCCTTCAGATCTCGTTTTTGGCTCTTTATAGTGTTCAAATTAAATTAAGTCTTGTCTATAAGTGTATTTGGATTGAAATATAGTGCGCTTCCTGTTCTGAAGTTACTCTTTAGTTGCTCAGCGTTTCAGGCCTTTTTGCTTATTCTGTACACGTTAGGTATGTGTCATCTTACTGGGTGTGGTTTTCTAGGTTATTGTTTACTGTTTATGTATTCACCTGTGCATGTGAAACGTGTACGTCAACCTTGGCAAAGCTAGGGAGGTGGTCCCATAAACACTGCTGCGAAATCAGTTGTACTTGCTGTGCAGCTGGTTGTGCTGTTTAATGCTAGCATGTTGAAAATCTGCCAAACTGCAAATATGTCGTTTGATAGTAGTATCTGGATCTAATTTCTGTTCCTTCTTGACTATTCCAGGCTCTTCTGCATTCGTCACATATGTACCATGAGGCGAAGTCTTCTTTTGCACACCATGGTGTCAAGTTCTCTAATCTGGAGGTAGATCTGCCTGCAATGATGTCTCAGAAAGACAAGGCTGTGGCTGGGCTTACAAAGGGCATCGAAGGCCTCTTCAAGAAGAACAAGGTTGAGTATGTTAAAGGGTTTGGGAAGCTTGTCTCCCCGTCAGAGGTATCTGTGGATTTGGTCGATGGTGGTAGCACTATTGTCAAAGGGAAGAATATTATTGTTGCCACTGGCTCAGATGTGAAATCTCTCCCTGGAGTTACAATAGATGAGAAAAAGATTGTGTCATCGACTGGGGCTCTTGCACTTACAGAAATACCAAAGAAGTTGGTGGTTATTGGAGCTGGATACATCGGTCTAGAGATGGGTTCTGTCTGGAACAGGCTAGGGTCTGAGGTCACTGTCGTTGAATTTGCCCCTGATATCGTCCCATCAATGGATGGAGAGATAAGGAAGCAGTTTCAGCGTATGCTGGAGAAGCAAAAATTTAAGTTCATGCTCAAGACAAAGGTAGTTGCGGTTGATAGTTCTGGAAGTGGTGTCAAGTTAACTGTGGAGCCTGCAGCTGGTGGAGAGCAGACTGTCATTGAAGCTGATATTGTCCTTGTATCTGCTGGCAGAGTCCCATACACCGCTGGCATTGGGTTGGACACCATTGGTGTCGAGACAGACAAGGGTGGAAGGGTCCTTGTTGACAAGCGCTTCATGACAAATGTTAAGGGCGTATACGCTATTGGGGATGCCATACCTGGGCCAATGCTTGCACATAAAGCTGAAGAGGATGGTGTTGCATGTGTTGAATTCATTGCTGGGAAGGAGGGCCATGTTGATTATGACACTGTACCCGGCGTGGTGTACACACACCCAGAGGTGGCCTCCGTTGGCAAGACGGAGGAACAGGTCAAGGCATCTGGAGTAGCCTACAAGGTTGGCAAGTTCCCCCTGTTGGCAAACAGTCGGGCGAAGGCAATTGATGATGCTGAAGGGATGGTGAAGGTTATATCTGAGAAGGAAACTGACAGAATCCTTGGCGTACACATAATGTCCCCCGGCGCAGGAGAGATCATCCATGAGGCTGTGCTTGCGCTTCAGTATGGAGCATCCAGCGAGGACATTGCCCGCACATGCCACGCTCACCCAACAGTGAGCGAGGCCCTGAAGGAGGCGTGCATGAATACCTACGACAAGGCGATCCACATGTGATTCCTGATATGATATCAGCTACTCGCTCGAGACACTTTCAACGTTTTGAAATAATTCTGAATCGATGTCTTCTCGAAACATCCTTCTTTTTTGTGAGCTCGTTTTTCTCTGCGAAACTGTGAATTGGCACCTTCGCTGCAGATTAGTTACATGATGTTAAATTCCCTCCCCTTTGCTAGCCGCTGCGTCTGCCCCTACTCCCTAAATAATGTGGTGAACTGATGTTGCTGGTATTATTCCTTAGATTAGAGCTTTCTGTTTTACTTGGTACCTGGGCTGGGAGAAGAAATACCATGTTATCATTTCTCTGTATTGCGCCACTTTATTCGATTTGTTTAGCTGAATTTGTTTTGTATGCTTTGCTCAAGTGGCGTTAACATCATGAGGTCATATTGCACTGTCCTGAAGCAACTGCTGCTCAGTGCTAGACAGGGGAATAGGGGATCGTATTGTTCTCAGTTGTGATATTTTCTTGACGCAAACTTCGGGATAGATTCGAACTACTACTGTACGGAAGTACGAATTATGCTCCGTTTTGAACACGAATCAAGTCATACATCTGGGAAAACAGGTAGTACCATGTGTTCACGTCAAGTACACTGAGGCAATTTGAAGATTTCAACACTCTGAATCCAGAATGTTTTTTGACAGTTGAATTCAGAACAATTTTGATTTGGAGTGTTTCCCAGAGTCCTCCCCGGATTCTAAATCCATGGATGTTTCCTGATAATTATAGTCCAAATACAAATACCTCGGCTTTCAACATCTGGGGAGGATATTATAACCTCTATTAAGCGACACTAAGCTTTCACAATCTCGCTTTTCAAACACGATTAAGATCATGACAGAGTTTATCTACTTTCAACTTATTAGGATAAAATAATCTCCCATTGTACAGACATCATCACAAAACCTCCTCTCATCTTCTCTCCCGACAATTTATAAATTCTGCATCAAATCCACAACCCCTTCTCTCTCCCTCCCTCCCTCCTCTTCGGTGTGAGTCCCAACAAAGAGGGAGAGAAAAAAAAAAAAGATGGAGATGGCCATCGACACGCCATCGCCTTCACCCTCCGCCGCCTCTCCGGCGCCGGCGCCGTCGGCGGCCGCGGGGCGGCAGACGCGCGCGGCGGAGTCGGTGCGTCTTGAGCACCAGCTGGTGCGCGTGCCCCTGGAGGCCCTCAGGGCCACCGCGCGCACCAACCACCGCCTCGCCGAGAAGGAGATCGCCGCGGTCCTCTCCTCCGCCTCCGCGGTCGCCGCCCCCGGAGACAGCGGCTCCGCCGCCGCCGTCGAGCACCTCACATCCCTCGTCTCCCGCCTCCACGGCCTCAAGCGCAAGGCACTGTCCCCAGTCCCACCCCAATCAATCTTTCGCCGAATCATACTAGTCTTAGAGAAGATCCCAACGTTTTCCATCTGATCAGTTCATGTCCCTCTGATTCTACTGAAAAGATCGTGTCTATGTTATTGTTTCGTTGCTGACAAATTGGTTTATGATGATGAGCTTCAGATGGAGGAGGGCGCGCGGGCGGAGGAGCTCCAGGTGCAGAGGTGCCGTGCGCGGCTGGACCGCCTGGCCGCCGCCAGCACCGGCGACGACGGAGAGTGGGAGGACTTGCGGCTCAAGCGCATCCTAGTTGATTACATGCTCCGGATGTCCTACTACGACACTGCCACCAAGCTCGCCGAGACCTCTGGCATTCAGGTATAAGGATGTGTGCATCCCAACAAGAGATTCTGGTTGATTACTCAGATTCATGTAGTTGTATGTTTTGTATTTAGGAAAAATATAGCTAGGCGAAATATGAAACCATAACTACAGTGACCAGAACCTGGAGTGTGCAGGTGTCTGTTTTAGCAAGAACAATGCTTTTAGGGTGATTCTGTAAGAATTAGTAATCATGATGACAATAGATTGTTGGGAGAATAATCTAATTAAGTAGACACATACTACCTGTGGCTGTCATATAACTTTGAACTGTATTTAGGAACTGGTCTCTCAGTCGTTCTCTTTAAGCAATGCCACCAAATTCTAGTGCCTGGTAGGCTGTTAGTGTTTGACTGGTGTCTGTCTGCGTGAATATACGGCACTTGAGTTTTGATCTTCTATGGATTCCAGTTCCTCTTCCTGCTTAATAATGCCTGTTGAGTTCTGATCTTGTATGGATTCCAGTGACCTCTTCCTGCTAAATAAAGAGATTTAATCGGTGTCCTGTTTCACATAGGCTTGCAGTGCCTTTCTTCGGAGACTGGGTTCTGTTATGTCCTGCTCTATTGCATCTTGCTTTGAGCTTTCGTCTGCTTTCATTGTTTTGGAAGGGTTTACTCTATGTGTAATGGGGATCATAATTTTAAATTTTTTTTTTGCACGGATCATAATTATTGAGGTCTCCAGCTATATACGATTATTTGCCACTAGCCTGGCATGCTGCTTTGCGCTTTTGGTGCTATTGTGCATTATATGCCAGTAGCCCATGTTGGCATGTTGCTTTCTACTTTTGATGATATTTCCTAAACAAGAAGCTACAACATCGATATATGAGTCGCTTTTCAAGCATTACTAAATGCCTTCTGTAATTATGTGAGTTGTTATCTGTCGAATCATGATAACCAATAACTGTTAGAGTTAGTATGTACTGCCTTTTCTGCAGTCATAGATACTCTTTGGAAAGTAACCAGCAGACTGTTGATATGCAGGACCTCGTTGATATTGATGTCTTCCTAGATGCAAAAAGAGTAATTGACTCTCTTCAGAATAAGGAAATCGCTCCTGCTTTAGCTTGGTGTGCAGAAAACAAGTCCCGGTTAAAGAAATCAAAGGTTTGTGCTATTTCGTGCTTGTTCATTGTTGATGTTTCCATATGCATTGTAGTGAGATGTAGTAAGTGAATCTGTCCTTTTGGTACATGGGTCAACTGTATCATGGCATGAGTATCAGCATGGGAGGAATACATGAAAGAGAAGTATTGTAAGAGTCCATTAGGAAATAATAGGTTTAGGAAAGAGTCCGATTGTATAAGGAAAGGTCTAGGTCTAATCGTATTAGGAGAGATCAAGGGCCTGGACATCCATTATATAAAGATGACATGTTTCCATGTTGGAGACAGGCAAGAACACCCAATCTAATCTATCCCTCGTTATTCCCTCTTCTCAACCTATGTCTTTCTAATCCCTTGCAGCCATGCCGTCTGGCTATCTTCTGCATGGTAGTTATCATGTTGTGGATGTAAGTCTACAACAGTATCACAGTGGTAATTGGGTGCATTGATCTATGATACCGACATTAATAGTTCTCATAGTTCATCAATGTTATTTGATTATTAAAATAATTCACAGTAACTTCTTAGTGACCTGATGCGGGATAGGTCGTTTGAACATTTGTTATACATTTATGACAATTTTGGTCTGAATGCTGTAAATTGTTTATCTTAATTGATGGATGTAATTTGTTCCATGCCTCATATGCTAGTTAATATCCAATTCTATGTAAATAGGAGACTTTTATGGGAGAGTGCATTGTATATTGAATATTGCCATTGATAAGTAAGATATGGGTGCATGCTTGTTTTTTTGCATTTCCAAGAAGTAAAAGAAGCCAGATGTTGCTAGCTTTTGAGGGTCATACATTGCCTTTTTTTTATCTCAATTTGTACATTATTGTATCTTATTATTTACCCTGCAGAGTAAGCTCGAGTTTTTACTGCGACTTCAAGAGTTTGTGGAGCTAGTCAAGGCCAAGAACTTCCTGCAGGGTATAGCATATGCTCGGAAATACCTTGCCCCCTGGGGTTCTACACACATGAAAGAATTACAGCGTGTTACGGCAACCCTTGTTTTTAGAAGCAGTACAAGCTGTGTTCCTTACAAGGTTAGCAGCATTGTCTATGTGTTCTCTTGGTTTTGTTGCGTGGCTGCATCAGAAATATAATAGCAGCTGGAGTCAGATATTTGTGTTTATGCATGCATCTTGAAGTATATAATACGTGCATGCATCAGAAAATCAGGACTTCTGGTGGAGCACTGGCGCTGTAGTAAAGGTAAATGATTGGTACCTGGCTGACACCGTGTGGTTTACTCACAGGTCTTGTTTGAGCAAAACCAGTGGGACTCTCTTGTGGATCAGTTTAAGCAAGAATTCTACAAATTATATGGCATGACACTAGAGCCATTGCTGAACATCTACCTGCAAGCAGGCCTGACAGCTCTCAAGACTCCGTATCCTTCATACTTTTTTCTTCTTTTTCACCTGTTACCACAATCTAGATCTATATTATCACGACCAGAATATCTTGTTTATTTCCTCCTTGACCTTGCAAAGATTCTGCTTCGAGGGTAATTGTCCCAAGGAAGATCCCTTGTCACTGGCCGGCTTCCGGAAACTCGCGGAGCCCCTTCCCTTCTCCAAACAGCACCACTCGAAGCTCGTCTGCCACATAACCAAGGAGCTAATGGACACCGAGAACCCGCCGCTCGTCCTACCCAACGGCTATGTGTATAGCACCAAGGTACGCGCTGAACCGCCCCGTTTCTGCCCCCACCCCAAATCTCATCAGCTCAAACATTTACACTGAAACTAGAACTTAGAATGTGTTTTTTTTTGGCGGGTAGAATGTGTTTTC
The DNA here is from genome assembly GCA_947311845.1 of Poa pratensis. Classification (NCBI taxonomy): domain Eukaryota; kingdom Viridiplantae; phylum Streptophyta; class Magnoliopsida; order Poales; family Poaceae; genus Poa; species Poa pratensis. The sequence continues at coordinate 13,830,437 of CAMZMU010000039.1, read as the reverse complement.
TTATGTGCTGGTGGTGCAAATCGCAGGCCCTCGATGAGATGGCCAAGAAGAATGGGGGCACGATCACATGCCCCAGGACAGGAACAGTCTGCAACTACACTGAACTCGTCAAGGCGTACATCTCATGATCATGGTGGTGCCCGTCGTAGCTCGGCTCGAGATGATGGCCGTCTGGTTTATTTGCAGTCTGAATGTGTACATAGAATGACTGGATGAATCAGCACATGATTGTGCATCCTATCATGTTAATTTGAATTGTAATGCAAGGCAAAAAGAAACCCACTGAACTGAAATTACTGATTGTGATTCCATAATTTAGTTTTTTTAGGGTTCCCATCATTAGGTTCAATGAATGAATTGCTGTCAAATTTAAATATTTGGAACAAAATAAGAACATAGCGCCACATGAATCTACTCCGTGATAAATGAAACTTGGAAATTATTTCCTGTTTCTACAGCAATGATTTTTTTTTTACAAGTCTACAGCAATGAATTGGTTCATAGGGGAACTCGGCATGTGAAATTCATTCTCATGGAGGATATACGAACACGAAAGTGAACTGGTCGGCGGGATGTACATTCTCCGTCGGGACTGTTGAAGGTAAAATCGAGAGACCATGGTGAAGGAGCCGATCTCCTCCAAACCATGGTGAATAAACTTGCTCAGCAAGGTTCTCTGGTGGCACCACTTCCTATTCCGAATACAGATTTCCCCATTGTTCAATATGCCGATGACACCCTGCTTATTGTCCAAGCGTGCCCCACACAGCTTCTGGCCCTCCGGCAGGTTCTCCTAGTGTTTGCACAAGCCACAGGACTGAAAGTAAATTACAGTAAGACCTGCATGATGCCTATCAATATTACTTCTGACAGACTTGAACAATTGGCTGGGATATTTGGTTGTGTGACTGCCACGATGCCTTTCCCCTATCTTGGGCTTCCACTTGGTACCACTCGGCCCTCTGTATCTGACTTATCACCGATAGTGGACCAATTGGAAAGGAGATTGAACGCAAGCGCTCGCTTTCTAGACTATGGGGGTCGAGTCACCTTTGTTAACTCGGTCTTGACTTCCCTCCCAATGCACTTCCTATGCTCTCTGAAGATACATAAATCTGTAATCAAGGTTTTCGATAGAGGTCGTCGTCTCGCGCTGTGGGCGAAAGAGGAAGGCAAAACACACTCCTTAGCAGCTTGGTCCATGGTGTGTAGACCGAAGAAACATGGAGGTTTGGGTATCATTAACCTAGAGACTCAAAACATCGCTCTGCTGCTGAAACATCTTCACAAATTCTTCATCAAGGCAGACATTCCTTGGGTGAAGTTGGTCTGGTCCTTGTATGGCGACACTCCACCACAGTCCCATTCTCCTAGAGGCTCTTTTTGGTGGAGAGATATCTTCAGCCTGATCAACATCTATAGAAGTATAACCACTTCATCTGTCGGTAATGGAGCGCTGACCCTCTTTTGGAAAGATTTTTGGAATCAAGGAGAGTTGTTGTGTGACACTCTACCTCACCTATACTCGTTTGCCCTCAATGAGGATATCTCGGTTGCTGCAATGGCTCGTGCCACGGATCTGAGCTCGATGTTTGCTTTACCACTTTCAGTCCAGGCCTTTGAGGAACACAGCCAAATCAGACCCCTTCTGGACTCTATTTCTGCTGATCCAAACGATACTGATAAGAGGGTTTTTGCGTGGGGAGATTCTGCATACACCTCTGCTAAATACTATCGATTCATTTTGCCCAAGCCCCACAGGACAGAGCTCTTGATCTCATTTGGAAATCCAAGTGTTTGCCAAAGCTTCGGATTTTTCTATGGCTTCTGGTCAAAGATCGACTGAACACAAAGGACCTCATGATTCGTAAACATTGGCACCCTGAGGATGGTTCTCACTGTGTGCTTTGCCCTGGACATATATTGGAGACGCGAGATCACCTTTTCTTTGAGTGTCCATTTGCTGCTGACTGTTGGAACAAGGTTGGAATCACCTGGAGCTATCAATCCCCGGTTTCCCAACGAATTTTGTTAGCCGCACAAGCTTTCACAGGATCCTGTTTTATGGAAACAATGGCGTGTGTGAGTTGGAATATCTGGAAATCCAGAAATGACCTCATCTTCAACAAGGTGCCAGCTACTTTCGGGGTATGGAAAGTCAAATTTCAGAGTGACATGTTGCTACACCAGCACAGAGTTAGGGCAACCCTAGTTGCCCCCTGATAGATTGGACTAGAACTATTTTTACCTAACCATGTTTTCGTGGTTCTTTTTTGACCCCCCTGAATTTTTGTAATACTCTGTACTTCGGGTGGTCACTATTTTGGTGACCCCTGACTCATTATAATCGAAAATTTAACCGTAGGGGCTTCCCCTACGGTAACGGGTGTCAAAAAAAAAATCGAGAGACAAACGAGAGAGACAACAAATGATTCAACTGTTCTTTATTCCATTGATGATCAGCCTATTTATACAAGGGGAGCAGACGTGAGTATGGGATGCGTCCGATCGAGGGGGTGCGAGAGAAGGGACACGTCGGTTGTGGGCAACCGACATAGAGAATTACATAGGGAGGACTTTCCATTTAATTAATCTATTTAATTAAATCCTAACACTCCCCCTAATCCTTCCTTGTCCTTGCAATCGATCATCTTTGGAATCATCTCCTCCAAAAACCCTGTGGGAAAAATATGAGGAGTATGGTGTGTATTATGATATATGTTGCTAAAACTCCTTTAAACCCAGTGGGAAAATAAGGAGAAAATGGTACAACATATAATGGTTGGATATGCTGTTAAAACTCCTTCAAACCCAATGGGAAAATAAGGAGAAAATGACACAACATATTATGGTTATTGCCTCTGTTAAATCCATATGAAACAGATTCATAGAATTTAGAGGACAATGAATATGTCGTATATACTTTCCTAAAAACCCCGGGGGGAAAACAGAAAGTATGACATATGAACTCATGTTGATATTACCTCATTAAAAACCTTAATGAGAACCTGGATAGTAAACTCATAAAGGGAAAAAGAGTGTAATATGATGCTTTGAACATGAGTAATTCAGGAAGATACTCCCCCTGATTCTTGCAACTCCCAAAGTCGTCATATACCAATTCCATGAAAATATTTCTGGAATGTTGAAGTTGGTAGAGACTTTGTGAATAGACCAGCGAGGTTATCGCATGATTTGACCTGCAAGATGTTTATTCCGTGACTCTTATGGAGTTCATTGGGATAAAACAATGTACGGGCAATATGCTTATTGATATTGCTATTGATGTATCCTGTTTGCATCCGTGCAACACAAGCAACATTATCTGTGTAGATAATGGTTTATGATTCAAGAGAACCAATACCACATGATTGGTGTATGTGGTTTATTATTCCATGAAGTCACGTGCGTTAACAAGTAGTCTTCTAATTTAGAACGATTGGTAGGTGTAGTCACCAGAGTCTATTTAGAAGACGTCAATGGCATGACAATTCTACCTTGTAGGTACACATTGTGGGATCAGACAAGTAGCCAGTGTCAGTGAACTCTAATGATATTGGAGTTCAGATTTCTCCGAAATTGAAAACAATTGGTCAAGATATTTGGTGCCTTGGAGATACGATAGATATTCTTGATCCCTAACAAGTTGTGTTGGTGGGTCCAATGGCATTGAGATATGAAACTTTAGTTCTCAACATCTCTTCTACATCTTCCCGTGGTTTGAGTGAATCTTTCTCTACGTCTAGAGATCGAACAACCGGCATGGGAGATGGATACGTCTTGTCCATATTAAGTTTATCCAATATTTTCTGACATAGGCAGCTTTGGTGTACCATGATGATTGAGTGAAGGAGTTCGAGTTGTAGTCTCAAAAACTATTTGGGTTTATCCAAATACTTCATCTCAAATTCCGTCTTCTAGATGATCACGTGCTCAGTCAATTGTAGGAGTAATACTGTGTATGACAAACATGCATAGGTGATCATCTTTGTAGGAGTAATCCTTCTGTAAAAGGAACTCACTACGTCGGTTGTAACCAAAATGTACCGACAACAATAAGCCATGTGGTGACTTATTGATTTTTACACATTGTATGTTGCATTTACATTTCGATTAGGATTGAGATTCCGTCGGGAACCATACATGTCCAAATCTAGTGATCCACATGAATAGGTAGTCACTACATCTATCAACTGCACAGATAGATGATTTTGTACTGCCAATGATATAGGTATCGAAAAATGAGGATTCCACTCGTGTCTGGAGAGTAGGTCTCGGATCTCTGCGGAAACCCGACCTTATGCTACAAGCCTTGCTTTCTCACCACCTTGTTGTTTTCGTTCCATTTTTTGAAGAAAACATAATGAATCGCATAGGGAATTCATTTGGAAGAGCAAGGCTAATTCTGCTTGGATTGCATCCTTCGATTGTTTCAGTCCGAGTGAGTGGTTTACACTCTGCTATGGCCATAGTCTTTGGATCTGAATTCATCAAGAAGGTTGTTGGCAATCATACAAGAGAAATGCTTGTCGACGGTTGTAGGCTTTGGTTATATGGTTCTCCAGTATCGATTTAGTTAGAGGAAATCTCAAGCACCCTTGATGACTCTTCGTGATTTCCCAATACGCGTGAGTCTAGGTGTTCCGATGTCCCAGCCAGTGTGTGCAAGCTAAAGCTGGGTTTGTGGAGGTTTCCCTTCCACTGGGTGTATACTACCCATAAGATGTATGTCAACGCTAGGTTAACTTGCATTTGCTGACTTAGAGGATTCCTCCTCAATTGCCTTTGTTGCTTGCAAGAAGCTAGATCCTAGTTAGAGGCCGTACTACTCCCCTCTGTTTAAGAACGAGGAGTTGAGTGGTTTTTATTGGTACCTCCACTCTTTCGGGCGCGTTTCTAGCCGGATTAAAGGACTTTGTAACACCTTTCAGATCAGTAAATGAATATGGCAGGTTATTTGCAATATATTGCAAATTTGTGAATTCCGAACGTATAGTCCAAATTCTTGAGTACGTGGATATGAGGTGGAACATGGAGTCCCAATTGATTTCTTGGCATTCTATGTGGTACTTGAAGTCTCCCCCTAATGCCTGGAAATAATCCATCCTTCATTATATCAATCAACGTACTGGGCTATGAATAGATCCCCTATAAGGGGTTCAAGGTACTTGGTGATCGACGGAGATCAGTACCCCACATAGATCCCTAGTCTGTGGGCCCAATTTTGTACGTTGCGGTGGTGAGATCGGTACGCGTGAAGCGCTTCCGAGCTTACGTAGATGGGAAATGCTCGGAGGATTTCCACGTATCAATTGCAGAGGGGAAGTACTGCTATGTGCAGATAGTCAGTCAGCAGCGTGTAAAACTGTGTGACTCCAACGTGAAGTTGGTAAATTGCAATTCGTCAACAAAGGTCTTGCAGTGAGTTTGATCCTCTTGTTTAGGGATTCAACCAAACCAATATGTGTATGTTCATATGGAACAAAGTGCTGAACTTCAATCCCAGGGCCATGCAATAGTAATTGGAGGCACGTGAAGAGAATTCTGCAGCATTGTCCATGCGAATATATTTAATTCGACCTTTAAGGATAACGGGCCTGTAACTTAATTACTCCCCTCGTTATCTTAGTAAATGCATGGTTTTGTGTGGGTAAAACGCACACATGTGACCATCGTGTAGAAGCGTCAAAAACACCATGAAATACCTAAATGGTCCAGATAGTGGTTGGATGAGACCACAAATGATCCCTGAATGTGTTCAAGGAAGTGAAGTGGTTCAGCTTGTATTTTGAGGTGCGAGAGCCTCAAAATTAGCTTCCCTGTGGTGCATGATGTGCACACAAAGTCTTATGACGGAGGAAATTTGAACTCGAGCAAATTGTGACCAATGGAATTGCTTTATATGCAACATGTTCTACGGGTTGGATGTATGTACATGTAGTACAATCCAAACAATGGAGAGCGTATTGCGTTTAAATACTTGTTCCTCATCCATCGGATTGACTCCCGTAGATATCCATATATAGAGTTAAAGATTTTCCAGTATGGAAATCATTCTCATATATATAGAATATATAAAATCTTATGTATATTAGAGTGCTGATACAATATATTGTGATATACAATACATATGTTATGTTACAACATTGCATGTAGACATGGACAAATTTATCACTAAGGAGATAGTGGGACTAGTCTTCGAACCTTTTCCCTTAAGGTGCTTTGCGTGCATGGGATTGCTGGTAGAGATTGCACTTGTTTGTGAGAAGCGTGTAGCATCCATACTTGTCACAAAGCTTAGTTTTGACAAACTTGGGCTTTGCGGTACTTTTCCCACGGTCTAAGTTTCCAGGCTTCCTGTTCCGGTTGCGCTTTCGCATACCATTGAAATTCGACGGTCTACCATTGAAGGCACCATCGAAGTTTTGTCCATTCGTGATATTCATATGAACTTCAGGTAGGGGTTGGGAACCAACTGGGCGCTAAGAGCCATTCTTAGCAAGTAGCTCATCATGCTTTTCTGCCTGAAGTAGAATATGAATGAGGTTGGAATAGACTTGTTAGTCGCGAGCACTGTACTGTACTGCTGGAGGATCCGTTCAGATGGGAGCATGGTAGAGAGAGTTTTCTCTATCTTCTCCGCATCAGTGGGTTCCTTCTCGCAAAAGCGCAGTTTGGAACTTATCTTATGAACCTCATGATTGTACTCCCCAACGGACTTGAAGTCCTGGAATCAGAGATGTGTCCAATCATGGAGTGCTTCCGGTAGGAAAACTGCCTTCTGTTGTTCATACCTCGTCTTGAGGGTCTGAAACAGAGCAAGTGGAGATTCCTTCTCCAAATACTCAGACTTGAGATCTGGGTGGATATGGTGCCTTATGATGTATAAGGCATCATATTTCTGCTAATCTCTCAGCGGTGTGACTCTAGCCGGAAGGGGGTTCTCCGAGGTCTGGATTGCACACACTAATCCACGAGACGCAAGAAGATCTTGATGTCCATGGCCCATGTATGGTAGTTGTGGCCGTTGAGAACGAATGCCTCAAATTCTCGAGCCATCGGTTACCTCCATGGGTAAACCAAAGATTATTAATTTACGCTTTGGTAAATCAAAAATCGTCATGGTCATGTTGTAATCAACGTTGCAAAATTAATGATAAGTTCAAGAAGTGGACTTGAAAATCATTAGTGTGAACTTCAAATTGTTAAGTATGACACGTTGTAGATAATCTCCAAAAGAATTTTTGGAGTCAGTCTCGCAGCACTAGAGAGTATAATCTGATGAAATCAGTAGATACTCATACTTCTAGTACCTTATATCATAACTTAATAAAATATATGGGAGAGCACGTTGTTAAGCAATCATAATGTCAAATATGACAAAATGTAGGCTTAAACAGTAGTGGTGATAGTCTGCATGGCAGTAGATCTATCCACTACCTTATGTTCCCAATACATCAATTTGAAGAAATCACTTTGAATTTTGCAAATCAATTCGTGCTCATATTAAGCGTAAGGGCTCAATTAAGACTATGAATCGATTTTTATTTGCAAGAAATTGAAAATCTCAATTGCAAATAATAGATGTAATCAATCTCAACATGTAGGGAACATGGAAATATATTACATCAACATTGTTCTGGAATACATAGTACTCTACAGATAAAAAGTACTGAATTTAACAGGGTCTAAAACAGGAATTAAATCGCTGCTAGAACTGCTGTTAGTAAACTGATGATTTGCTAAAAAACTGAAATCTGAAATAGATTACCAGGAGCGCTAGAGGCTCAACTGCACGCACATGGGCCACTTTGGGCAGCCCAACTATGACCGTGATTGGATAAGGAGACCAAAGACTACAGGACCATTCGATCCCTAGCACATCGATCCCCAATTCCTGAAACCACAACCATCACAGCGGCAACGTCCACGCGGCCTCCTCCTGTGCCGTCGCAGTGACATTCACCGGCGGCTAGTGGTGCGTCCACCGCGCTCGTCCTCGTCAGAGGATCCGCCAGGGAGCTGAGTCCCGGGCGCGACGCCGTTCGCGAGTCCCAGCGCGGCCGGGCTCCACGAGCCGGCACGGCGACCGTGGCTGCTCGATGGCGAGGCCGACGGCGGGCTGGACAGCGGGGCTTCGAGAGCCAGGAGTCGGCGGCGAACTCTGCTGCGCGGTGAAGACGGATGCGAGGCAGGGGAGCCTTGCGCGGGTATGCCAGGCGCGGGTATGGGAAGATACACCGGCGGCACTGCGCCGCCCTCGACGGCGGGCGTCGGCAGGTGCGGTGGCGCGACGGAGTCGGCGACGCCATTCGCCAGCCCGAGCGCTGCCGGGCTCCAAGTGCCTGCGCGCGCGGAGCGACCGCTCGACAGCGGGCTAGCGAGCGGGAGCCCGAGGGCCACGAAGCGGCGTGCGCCTGTGCGCGGCGACATCGGAGGGATGGCGGGTGTCGGGGACGGCAGGCGCGATGGCGCGACGGCGGGCTGGATAGCGGGACGCCGAAGACGAGGAGGCGCCGGCGAGCGCCTGTGCGTGGCAAGGGCGCGACGGCGTCGCCGGGGCCAAGGGTAAAGATTGAGGCCCCGGTCAGCGCGGACACGTAGGCGAGCGCATGGCCGGCTGCATCCTCGACGTCCGCGGGTGTCGGAGACGGCAGCGGCGCGGGTTCATCCTCGTTGTCGTCGACTGCGAACAGGAGAGATAATTGATGCGGCAAAGCATCGTTTCTTTACCTTTTTCTGCTGTCTTTTCCTTTGAATCTCTTGAACCGAAGGAAAAATTCAGGAAGGAGACGTTGTTGTTCTCCACTTCTGATTTCTTGTTCTTCCATTCCATGTTCTTGATGTCCTCATGAAGGAACAGCGTCAGGGCCTGTAGGAAATTTTTTCTTACCAGTTTGCCGGTTCTTCTGATCGCTTGATCTTCTTCTCTCAAATCGCTCAGATGTAGAGCGTGCTGATAACGTGTTGAAGGTAAAATCGAGAGACAAACGAGAGACAACAAATGATTCAACTGTTCTTTATTCCATTGATGATCAGCCTATTTATACAAGGGGAGTATACGTGAGTATGTGATGCGTCCGATCGAGGGGGTGCGAGAGAAGGGACACGTCGGTTGTGGGCAACCGACATAGAGAATTACATAGGAGGATTTTCCATTTAATTAATCTATTTAATTAAATCCTAACAGGGACAAAGCGAAAGCGAGGATAATGATGGTTTGCGTCTCCTAACATCAAAACCGGGGAATGCAGAGCCGAATCACTCATGAGTAGTGGGCCGCACAAGCAGAACCTAATACAAGCCCAGCCCAACACATATCAAAACCACTGCAATCTACCCGTCCGATCCGAAACCCCTAGATCTAACAGCCCACATCCCCCGCCTCCTTATAAAGCCAAACTCTTCAGCGCTTCGCAAACCCTAGCCTCCACTCCGCCACCAAACCCAAACCCTACCCCTCCACCGCCGACACCAGCGTCGCCGCCGCAGCGCGCGGAGGCGACCCCCCCACCGCCGCCAAGATGCAGATCTTCGTGAAGACCCTGACGGGCAAGACCATCACGCTGGAGGTGGAGTCCTCGGACACCATCGACAACGTCAAGGCCAAGATCCAGGACAAGGAGGGCATCCCCCCGGACCAGCAGCGCCTCATCTTCGCCGGTAAGCAGCTCGAGGACGGCCGCACCCTCGCCGACTACAACATCCAGAAGGAGTCCACCCTCCACCTGGTGCTCCGCCTGCGCGGTGGCGCCAAGAAGCGCAAGAAGAAGACCTACACCAAGCCCAAGAAGCAAAAGCACAAGCACAAGAAGGTCAAGCTCGCCCTCCTCCAGTTCTACAAGGTCGACGACGCCACCGGCAAGGTCACCAGGCTCAGGAAGGAGTGCCCCAACGCCGAGTGCGGCGCCGGGACCTTCATGGCCAACCACTTCGACCGCCACTACTGCGGCAAGTGCGGCCTCACCTACGTCTACAACCAGAAGGCTTAGAGGTGGATCCGCGTTTGCTATGCTTTCTTTACCCGCCTATCGAGAACTGAATTGAGCTGTTGGTTACATCTCATTTAGATATGTGTATCGTTTGTCCTTAAAACTGAAACCTGGAGTACTATGTTTCCTGGATATTTGATCTCTTATTGCTCAGATTATGTGATGTCAGTTTAAATTTTGGTTTCATATGCTATCATTCTGGATAACTATTTGTATTCTGCTCTATCATATTATATCCTGTGTTGATCTGATGGTGCCGCGATCTCATGCAATGTAATTGTTTCCATGAGTGTTTGGTCATGGCGCTATGACCAAGTTGCTGCTGTTTTTTTAGTTTTGTAGCCAATACCAAAATATATATGTATCAAAGTACACTTTTTCATGTCATTGTTGTGTATACTATTGGTGCTTGGTTCCTGCTTGTAATCCTTCATTGGTTGTTGATTTCACTAGGTTTTATGTAGCTGTTTCTTGATAGCTGCATGACATTCATGATTTTACCTTTTTTTTTGCTTATATTGTTTCTTAGGTCTTGCTTATGTTTAGCTAGCATTCCGTAAAGTTAATACATTTTTTTTAACCTAGTGCATTGTTGGTAACGAACATATACATAGCTTTCTTACAATAAGCTTATGAAAACTCATTTACTTGCGTTGGTGGATTAGATTCTGGTCCTGAATAAGTTCCAACAAACCTAGATGATAATTTAATCGGTACATTATTTGTAACCTAATACATAGCTTTCTTACAATAAGCTTTTGGATACTCATTAAGTTACGTTGGTGGATTAGATTCTGGTCCTGAATAAGTTCGACAAACCTAGATGATAATTTAATCTGTACATTATTGGTAACCTAATACATAGCTTTCTTACAATAAACTTTTGGATACTCATTTAGTTACGTTGGTGGTTTAGATTCTGGTCCTGAATAAGTTCTTCAAACCTACATTATAATTTAATCTGTGCAAGTGTTGTTTAGTTATCTTGGTTGTATACAGTGGCAGTACAAGGATTGCTAGTGTAGAGCATAGTGCTGCCCTGTGGATTGGCCACCTGTGTTCTAATTTTCATGATTCGTGGTTTAGCATATTACCTGGAATGCACAGGGTCTATGGAAAAGGTAGATCCTTATTTTAGCAAAGCACAGATGGAGTTGGCTATCCAACTACTTTGAATGTACTTGTGTTAAATCTTACCAATGTTGCTGCTTAGTTTGGTGTCCTTTTTGTGTGGCTTATTTATTATATGTAGCTAAATGTTCTGTGCATTTAGCCTGGCTTGTAAAGTTATCTTTGTTCAGGGTTTGAATACCTGTGCGATGTTTTATTTTTTCAGAATTGGGCGAGTGTTTTGATTTGGTATGTGTTTGTATTGAATGTTTGATATAATTGCTTTGATTGGTGTGAATTTAAAATGTTTGTTTGTAGAATAATCCCAGGTTCTCTGACAGGTTTTGAAATTGAGTACGCAGTTTAGTTCTTTGAACATTTCTTTCAAGTATTTGGCTGTGAAAATATTCTGGTAACAGGTTTTGAAGTTGGCACACGAACAAATTGCACTTACAGTTATTTGGCTCTGATGATAATATTCTGGTGTGTTTTTATATAACCCAGCTTTAAGTTATTGTGATCTTGAATAAATCCTTGATCTTGCATGTAAAAGTTGAATAGTATGGTAGCTTAGACAAACTTTTTTGTCTGTGTCTAAATTTTTCTTCTGTTAAAAGTGTGAGAAACAAACTGAATGATTGCAACTGTATACTTCATTGATCATCAACAGGGTATTTATACAGGAGGCTGCCGACTCTTGGCAGTGTCGGTTACAAGGGAAGAGGCGCCTGTAGGAGGCGTCCGTTGGTCTCCGAACAGGCGTCCGCTACAGTAAAAGGCGTCCGTACGGACAGACGTGTCTGTACGTCGCTTTGGTCACTAAGTAACTGCCATGGGCTGTTAGAATCTAATTCTAACACTCCCCCTTGAACAAAGCTACGTCTTGTATGTCTTGTATCCCTTGTATAATCTTGAGACTATTCTGTATAGTCTTGATGATCTTAGAAGTTGACGATTTCTCCCCCAAAAACCCTGTGGGAAAAATATGAGGAGAGTAAAGTATGATATGTTGCTAAAACTCCTTTAACCCGGTGGGGAAATAAGGAGAAAATGATGCAACATATGATTGTTATTGTCTCTTTGATAACTCATATGGGAAAATCTTAAAAAGGGGAAAGCCCATAGCGAGTGTAGAGAACAATAAAATATGCCTTGTATATTGTTAGGATTTAATTAGTTTACTTAATTAATTATGTAATCCTCCCTATGTATAACCGTCTCCGGCGGTTGCTCCCGAAACGTCGCCTTCAATGTCGGTTTGTAGAGGCGACGCTTCACCTTGTATAAATACTCGATTGTCAAAGGAATAAAGAACACAGTTCGATTCATTTGCTTCTCTCACGATTCCTCTCGAATTACTTCCAACACGTTATCAGCCACGTTGCTCTACATCTGAGCGATTTCGAGATCGAGAAGAACAAGAACAGAAGAGGAGGAAAACGAGCAGCGGACAGACACAGCGCCATACCGTCGACGGACGACGGTGGACCACCGAAGATTCCTCTTCATGACAAGGTGAGCCTATCCCGGTGTCGCTCCGGCGGCACGACGCCCACGCGCGGCGGCGCAGCGGTGCCTACACCTTCTCTTCAGTGCGGTGGCCGACGCGGCCGCGGCTCGCATCCTCGCGACTTGGTGGCGCCCGCGGCACCTTCCGGCGCGACTTCCGACGGCGGCGCGTCGTGCGCAGTCCGGAAATCGCCCTCGACGGCGGCAGCGTAGCCGCAGCCGGCGCGCTGCTCCCCACGGCGCCCCTGACGCGACCACCTCGCCGGCGGCATCTCCGGATGCGGCTCCCCGCGATGTGGCGGCAGCATAGCCGCAGCCGGCGCTCGGACGGCGACACCCTCAAGCCCGTGCGAAGTGGCCTCGTCTCCTGGCAGACCGGCAGACACAACAGCCCGGCACGCGCGGCGGGAAATCTTCTCGCCGCCGGTGATGCGGCCGGCCGGCCGGCCTGCCGGCCGTAAGGGTCTCGCTTGTCTCGGCGTGGATTGGGATTGAAGCGTTGGGGAATTTTTCCTCGGTCGCTCTCCCTTATCCGACCGGTTGACCTGGTTGGTATAGCGATGGCTGCCTTCTTGGCCCATTTGCTGCATGCGTACTGGACCTGTGGGCCATCACGAGTCCATGCTTATTTGCTGAATTACTTAGTAGTATATTTTAGCTTTTTAGCAGATTAGTGTTCTAACAACACTTATAGCAGTGATTTTATTCCTGTTTTAGACTACTAAATTCGGTACATATATTTCAGTACCGTTTTCTGTTGAGTACTGATATATTCCAGATACTAAGTTGGTGTAATATATTTCCACGTTTTTCACGTGTCGAGATTAATTACGCCCATTTGCAATTGAGATTTTTAATTTCTTGCAAATATAAATTTAGTGCCTATATAGTACTGTCTATCCGTCGAGTACGATGTATTCCGGAATCTTTCTATGATGTATATATTTCCATGTTCGCCACATGTCGAGATTAGTACGTCTATTTGCAATTGAGATTTTCAGTTTCTTGCAAATATAGATGCAAAATTCAGAGTGATTTCTTCAAATTGATGTTTTGGATCATGAGGTAGTGTGTAGATTTATCTACAACTAATGTTTAAGCCTACATTGTGTCATTTTTGACATTATGATTGCCAATGTGCTCTCCCATGCATTTTAATTAAGTTGTGGCATAAGGCATTCGAAGTGTGAGTATCTTATACTCCGCTAATGCTGCTAGATCTACTCCGAAATTTCTTTCGGAGATTATCTACAACGTGTCATACTTAACAATTTGAAGTTCACACTAATGAGTTCAAGCCCACTTCTTGAAACCTCATTTAATTTGCATATTTCATTATGACATAATCATGATGGATTTTAATTTACCAAATGGAAATTAATATTCTCTGATTTATCCGTATGTATACAATGGCTCGAGAGTTTGATGCACTCGCTCTCAACGGCCACAACTATCCTATATGGGTCATGGACATCAAGATCACCCTTGCGTCTCGTGGGTTATAGTGCGTGCGATCCAGGCTCCGGATGTTCCAACCCTGGCTGGATAGACGCATGACGCCGCTGACAGATAAGCAAAAATATGCTGCTTTGTACATCATAAGGCACCATATTCACCCAGATCTAAGTCTGAATACTTGGAGGAAGAATCCCCAAGTACCTAGTTTTAGGCCCTCAAGACGAGGTATGAACAACATAAGGCAGTTGTTATGCCAGAAGCACTCCATGATTGGACAAACCTCCGACTCCAGGACTTTAAGTCTGTCGGGAAGTACAATCATGAGGTTCATAAGATCAGTTCCAAACTGTGCTTTTGCGGGAAGGAACCTACTGATGAGGAGAAGATAGATAAAACTCTGTCTACAATGCTCCCATATGACAGGATCCCCCAGCAGCAGTAACATGCTCGCGACTACCAAATCTATTCCGACCTTATTCATATATTACTTCAGGCTGAAAAGCATGATGAGCTGCTCGCTAAGAATGGCTCTCAACGCCCGGTTGGTTCTCAACCTTTACCTGAAGTTCATATGAATGTCGCGAACGGGCAAAAGTTTGATGCTGCCTTCAACGGCAAGCCTACGAACTTCAATGGTAAGCGAAAGCACAACCGGAACATGAAGCCTAGAAACTCAGACCGTGGGAAAGGCACCGCAAAGCATGAGTTTGAAAAAAAAAACTAAGCTTTGTGACAAGTGCGGCTGCTACACGCATCTCACTAACAAGTGCAAGACCCCAAAGCATCTACTATTCTGTATCAGCAATCCCAGGGATGCAAAGCACCTCAAGGGAAAAGGTTTGAAGCCAACTTCAACCTTCCTCCAGATGACACCAATGGAGCTGCTTGTTCGCGAGATGTTCCTACTGGACCTTGCAACGCCATAACTCTCCATAAGTCACAGGACCCTACAGGCACGGAGAACATGATGGTTGAGCACGCCTCAACCAAAGTGTTTGGAGACTTAAACTAGTCCCACTATCTCCTTAGTGGTCGTTTTATTAATGTCCATTTGTGTTCTCGTAATAGAACGTATATATTGTATCAGCACTCTGATATAAATAAGATTGCATACATTCTATATATCTGATAAAGATTTCCATATTGGAACTTCTTCAATTCTATATATAGATTTCTACGAGTACCAATCCGATGGATGTGGAACAAGTATATGAAAATGTACCCCCTCTGTTGTCTGGATTGTACTACACGTACATCCAACTCGTAGCATATGTTGCATATAATGCAATTCCATCGGTCATGTTTTGCATGAGCTAAACTTTCCTAGTCATGAGATTTAGTTGCACTATTGTGCCAGTGGATCACTTCAGTCCCTTGAACACATTCAAGGTGATATTTGTGGTCCCAACCAACCATTGTTTGGACTAAAGATCGAATTAAAGCAATTCGAATGGACAAATATTGTTGCAGAATTCTCTTCACATGCCTCCACTATTTTGTGCATGGCTCCGAGGATCGAAGTTCAGCACAATGTCCTATGTGTCCATACACAATTGTTTTTGGTTTCGTCTCTGATCAAAAGGTTTTTCTCATTGCACGACCCATGTTAATGAATTGCAATTTACCAACTTTACATTGGAGTCATGCAGTTTTACACGCTGCTACTGACTAACTGCATATAGCAGTACTTCCCCTCTGCAATTGATACGTGGAAATCCTCCGAGCATTTCCCATCTGCGTAAGTTCGGAAGCGCTTCACGCGTACCGATCTCACCACCGCAGCGTACATCATGGGCCCACATATGAGGGATCTATGTGGGGTACAGATATCCGTCGATAACCCAGTACCTTGAAACCCCTCATAAGGGATGTATTCATAGCCTAGTACGCTGATTGCTTATATTTAAGGAGGATTATTTCCAGGCATTAGGGGGAGATTTCAAGTACCACATCGAATGCCAGGAAATCAATTGGGACTTCACGTTCCTCCTCATACCCACGTACTCAAGAATCGGGACTCTACGTTCGATTCACAAATTTGCAACACATGCAAATAACCTGCCAGATTCATTTACTGATCTCAAAGGTGTTACAAAATCCTTCAATCCGGTTAGAAATGCGCCCGAAAGAGTGGAGGTACCAATAAAAACCACTCAACTCCCTGTTTCATAAAAAGAGGGGGAGTAGTACGACCTCTAACCAGGATCCAGCTTTCTGCAAAGCAATAAAGAAAATCAAGGAATCCTCTAAATCAGTAAATGCAAGTTGACCTTGCGTTGATAAACACCTTATGGGTAGTATACACCCAGTGGAAGGGAAACCTCCACAACCCCAGCTTCAGCTTGCACACACTGGCTGGGACATCGGAACACCTGGACTCACGCGTATTGGGAAATCACGAAGAGTCATCATAGGTGCATGAGATTTCCTCCTACAATATCGACTATGGAGAATCACATAACAAAGCCTACAATTGTCGACAAACATTTCTCTTGTATGATTGCAAATAACCTTCACAGTGATTCAGATCCAAAGACCATGGCCATGGCAGAGTGTAAACCACTCGCTCGGACTGAAATAAACAAAGGATGCAATCCAAGCAGAATTAGCCTCGCTCCTCCAATTGAATTCCCTATATAGGATTCAATATGTTTTCTTCTAGAAACAGAATGAGAACAACAAGGTGGTGAGAAAGCAAGGCTTGTAGCATAAGGTCGGGTTTCCGCAGAGATTCGAGACCTACTCTCCATACAGGATTGGAATACTCAAAAATTTCCGATAATTATATCATTGGCAGTGCAAAATCGTCTATCTATGCAGTTGATAGATGTAGTGACTACATTTCATGTGGATCACTAGATTTGGACATGTATGGTTCCCGGTGGAATCTCTATCCAAATCGAAATGTAAATGCAACATGCATTGTGTAAAATCAGTGAGTCATTACATGGCTTGTTGTTGTCGGTATATTTTGGTACAACCGACGTAGTGAGTTCCTTACACACAAGGATTACTCCTATAATGATGATTACCCATGCGTGTTTGTCATACACAAGGATTACTCCTGCAATGATGAAGCACGTGATCATCTAAAAGACGGAATTTGAGATGAAGGATTTGGTTAAACCCAAACAGTGCTTGATACTACAAGTCAGGCTACTTCACTCAAGTATTATGGTACACCAAGATGCCTATATTATAAATATTGGAGAAACCTAGAACGGACAAGTCATGTCTATCTCTCATGTCGGTTGTTCGATCTCTAGACGTAGAGAAAGATTCACTCAAACCACGGCATGGTGTAGAAGGGATATTGGGACTTCTAGTTCCATATCACTGTGCCATTGGACCCACCAAAACAACTGGTTGGGAATCAAGAATATCTTTCGATATCTCCAAGGCACCACACATTATTTGAAATGTTCTTGTAATTTCAGAGAAATCTGAACTCCAATATAATCAGGGTACACTGATGTTGGCTACTTGAATGATCCCCACAATGTGTACCTACATGGTAGAACTGTCACTCCATTGATATCTTCGAAACAGACTTCGATGACTACACCTACCAATCATTCTGAAATATAAAGCCGCGTTAATACGCGTGGCTTCACGGAATGATAAACCACATATATTATTCATGTGGTATTGATTCTCTCGAATCACCTATTATTATCTGCAAAGATAATGTTTCTTGTGTTGCACGGATGCAAACATGTAACATAAAGAGCAATATCATTAAGCATATTGTGTTTTTATCCCCATGAGCTCATGTAGAGTCGGGGAATAAATATCTTGCAATTCAAATCATGCGATATCCTCGCTGATGTATTCACAAAGTCTCTACCAACTATAACATTCCAGAAATTAATTATGGGATTGGTATTCGACGACTTCGTGATTTGCAAGGATCAGGGGGAGAACCTTCCTGAATAATAACATGTTCAAAGCATTATATTACACTCTTTTTCCCTTTATGAGTTTACTTTTCAGGTTCTCATTAAGGTTTTTAATGAGGTAATATCAACATAAGATCATATGTCATACTTTCTGTTTTCCCCATCGGGGTTTTTAGGAAAGTATACACGACATATTTATTGTCCTCTAAACTCTATGGATTTCATTCATATTGAGTTAACAAAGACAATAATCATTATATGTTGTATCATTTTCTCCTTACTTTTCCCACCGGATTTTAAAGGAGTTTTTACAACATATCAAATACAATTCTCCTCACATTTTTCCCAAGGGGTTTTCGGGGGAGAATTTATCATCATATGTCATACTTTCTGTTTTCCCCATCGGGGTTTTTAGGAAAGTATACATGACATATATTGTACTCTAAATTCTATGGATATACTTCATATTGAGTTAACAGAGACAATAATCATTATATGTTGGATCATTTTCTCCTTATTTTCCCACAGGATTTGAAGGAGTTTTACCAACATATCCTACACTACTCCTCACATTTTTCCCACAGGGTTTTTGGAGGAGATTATTCCAAGGATATTCAATCGCAAGTACAAGGAAGGATTAGGGGGAGTGTTAGGATTTAATTAGTTTACTTAATTAATTATGTAATCCTCCCTATGTATAACCGTCTCCGGCGGTTGCTCCCGAAACGTCGCCTCCAATGTCGGTTTGTAGAGGCGACGCTTCACCTTGTATAAATACTCGATTGTCAAAGGAATAAAGAACACAGTTCGATTCATTTGCTTCTCTCACGATTCCTCTCGAATTACTTCCAACATATACTTCCTTTAAAAACCCCGGTGGGGAAAACAGGAAGTATGACATATCATGTTT
The DNA here is from genome assembly GCA_947311845.1 of Poa pratensis. Classification (NCBI taxonomy): domain Eukaryota; kingdom Viridiplantae; phylum Streptophyta; class Magnoliopsida; order Poales; family Poaceae; genus Poa; species Poa pratensis. The sequence goes on along the minus strand of CAMZMU010000039.1, from coordinate 13,811,559 downwards.
GAAATTCTCTCCCAAAAACCCTTTGGGAAAAATGTGAGAAGAATTGTATTTGATATGTTGTTAAAACTCATTTAAAACCCAGTGGGAAAAGGAAGGAGAAAATGATACAACATATAATGATTATTGTCTCTGTTAACTCAATATGAGTGAAATCCATAGAGTTTAGAGGACAATAAATATGTCGTGTATACTTTCGTAAAAACCCCGGTGGGGAAAACGGAAAGTATGACATATAATCTTATGTTGATATTACCTCATTAAAAACCTCAATGAGAACCTGGAAAGTAAACTCACAAAGGGAAAAAGAGTGTAATATGATGCTTTGAACATGATTAATTCAGGAAGATACTCCCACTGAATCTTGCAAATCCCGAAGCCGTCGCATACCAATCCCATGAATAATTTCTGGAATGTTATAGTTGGTAGAGACTTGGTGAATAGATTAGCGAGGATATCGCATGATTTTAATTGCAAGATGTTTATTCCCGACTCGTCATGAGTTTATGGGGATAAAACAATTTATCGCAATATGCTTAACGATATTGCTCTTTATGTAACATGTTTTGCATCTATGCAACATAAGGAACATTATCTGTGTAGATAACGATAAGTGATTCGAGAGAACCAACACCACATGACTAATGTATGCGGTTTATTATTCCGTGAAGCCACATGTGTTAACATGTATCATTGCATCTTAGAACGATCGTGGTAGTATAGTTACCAGAGTCTATTTGAAGACATCAATGGAGTGACAGATCTACCATGTATGTACACATTGTAGGATCATGTAAGTAGCCAATACAGGTGTCTAAATTGGAGTTCAGATTTCTCCGAAATCGATACAATATGTCAAGATATTTGGTGCCTTGGAGATATCGAAAGATATTCTTGATCCCCTAACCAATTATGTTGGTAGGTCCAATGGCATTGAGATATGGAGCATTATGTGCCAACATTTCTTCTCCATCTTCCCATGGATCTTTCTCTACGTCTAGAGATCGAACAATCCCTAGGAGATGGACATGACTTGTCTATATCAAGTTTCTCCAATTTTCTGGATATAGGCATCTTAGTGTACCATAATACTTGAGTGAAGGTGCTCGAGTTGTAGTCCCAAGCAACATTTGGGTTTATCCAAATTCTTCATCTCAAATCCGTCTTTTAGATGATCACGTGGTTCGTCGTTGTAGGAGTTATCCTTATGTATGACAAACACACATGGGTGATCATCATGTAGGAGTAATCCTTTTGTATAAGGAACTCACTACGTCGGTTGTACCAAAATGTACCGACAACAATAAGCCATGTAGCGACTTATTGATTACTACACAATACATGTTGCATTTGCGTTTCGATTCGGACAGAGATTCCATCGGGAACCATACATGTCGGAATCTAGTGATCCATATGGATATGTTGTCACTACACCTATCAACTGCATAGATAGATGATTTTGTACTGCCAATGATATATATATCGGAACGAGATTTCACTCATGTCTGGAGAGTAGGTCTCGGATCTCTACGGAAACCTGACCTTATGCTACAAGCCTTGCTTTCTCACCACCTGGCATTTCTCATTCCGTTTCTGGAAGAAAACACATTAAACAATCCCATAGGGAATTTGTTTGGAAGAGCGAGGCTATATCTGCTTGGATCGCATCCTTTGATGAGTTCAGTCCTAGCAAGTGTGTTCACACTCAGCCATGGCCATGGTCTTTGGATCTGAATCATCGTGAAGGTTGTTTGCAATCATACAAGAGATGTTTGTCGACAGTTGTAGGCTTTGGTTATATGAGTCTCCAGAATCGATATAGTTGGAGCAAATATCATGCACCCTTGATGACTCTTCGTGATTTCCCAATACGCGTGAGTCTGGATGTTCCAATGTCCCAGCCAGTGTGTGCAAGCTGGAGCTGGAGTTGTGGAGGTTTTCCTTCCACTGGGTGTATACTACCCATTAGGTGTTCATCAACGCAAGGTCGACTTGCATTTACTGATTTAGAGGATTCCTCGATTTCCTTTGTTGCTTTGCAAAAAGCTGGATCCTGGTCAGAGGCCGTACTACTCCCCCTCTTTTAATGAAACAGGGAGTTGAGTGGTTTTTATTGGCACCTCCACTCTTTCGGGCGCATTTCTAACCAGATTGAAGGATTTTGTAACACCTTTGAGATCAGTAAATGAATCTGGCAGGTTATTTGCATGTGTTGCAAATTTGTGAATCGAACGTAGAGTCCCGATTCTTGAGTACGTGGGTATGAGGAGGAACGTGAAGTCCCAATTGATTTCCTGGCATTCGATGTGGTACTTGAAATCTCCCCCTAATGCCTGGAAATAATCCTCCTTAAATATAAGCAATCAGCGTACTATTTTTTATTTATTTATTTTGAAATTATGCAATCAGCGTACTAGGCTATGAATACATCCCTTATGAGAGGTTTCAAGGTACTGGGTTATCGACGGATATCTGTACCCCACATAGATCCCTCATATGTGGGCCATGATGTACGCTGCGGTGGTGAGATCGGTACGCGTGAAGCGCTTCCGAACTTACGTAGATGGGAAATGCTCGGAGGATTTCCACGTATCAATTGCAGAGGGGAAGTACTGCTATATGCAGTTAGTCAGTAGCAGCGTGTAAAACTGCATGACTCCAATGTAAAGTTGGTAAATTGCAATTCATTAACATGGGTCGTGCAATGATAAAATCCTTTTGATCAGAGACGAAACCAAAAACAATTGTGTATGGACACATAGGACATTGTGCTGAACTTCGATCCTCGAAGCCATGCACAAAATATTGGAGGCATGTGAAGAGAATTCGGCAATGTTTGTCCATTCGAATTGAATTAATTCGGATTTTTTTTTCAAACAATGGTTGGTTTTGGGACCACAAATATCACCTTGAATGCGTTTAAGGGACTGAAGTGATCTCTTGGCACAATATGTGCACAGTAAATCTCATGACAAGGAAAGTTTAGCTCATGCAAAACATGACCGATGGAATTGCATTATATGCAACATGTGCTACGAGTTGGATGTACGTGTAGTACAATCCAGACAATAGAGCGGGTACATTTTCATATACTTGTTCCACATCCATCGGATTGGCACTCGTAGAAATCTATATATAGAATCAAAGAAGTTCCAATATGGAAATCTTTATCAGATATATAGAATGTATACAATCTTATTTATATCAGAGTGCTGATACAATATATATGTTCTATTACGACAACACAAATGGACATTAATAAAGTGACCACTAAGGAGATAGTGGGACTAGTTTAAGTCTCCAAACACGTCGGTTGAGGCATACTCAACCATCATGTTCTCCATGCCTGTAGGGTCCTTAGACGGTTGGAGAGTTACGGTGTTGCAAGGTCCAGAAGGAACGTCTCGCGAACAACTAGCTCCACTGGTGCCATCTGGATGAAGGTTGAAGTTGGCTTCAAGCCTTTTCCCTTAAGGTGCTTTGCGTCTCTGGGATTGCTAGTATAGAATGTCCAGATGCTTTGGGGTCTTGCACTTGTTAGTGGGATGCGTTTAGTAACCACACTTGTTGCAAAGCTTAGTTTTCAAACTCACGCTTTGCGGTGCCTTTCCCACGGTCTGAGTTTCTAGGCTTCCTGTTCCGGTTGCGCTTTCGCTTACCATTGAAGTTCAAAGGCTTGCCGTTGAAGGCAGCATCAAACTTTTGCCTGTTCGCGACATTCATATGAACTTCAGGTAAAGGTTGAGAACCAACCGGGCGCTGAGAGCCATTCTTAGCGAGCAGCTCATCATGTTTTTCAGCCTGAAGTAATATATGAATACGGTCGAAATAGACTTGGTAGTCGCGTGCACGGTACCGCTGTTGGAGGATCCTATCAGATGGAAGCATAGTAGACAGAGTTTTTTTTCTATCTTCTCCGCATCAGTAGGTTCCTTCCCACAAAAGCGCGGTTTAGAACTGATCTAATGAACCTCATGATAGTACTCCCCGACAGACTTAAAGTCTTGGAGTCGGAGGTTTGTCCAATCATGGAGTGCTTCTGGCATAACAACTGCCTTCTGCTGTTCATACATCGTCTTGAGGGCCTGAAACAAGGTACCGGGGAATTCTTCCTCCAAGTACTCAGACTTGAGATCTGGATGAACATGCTACCTTATGATGTACAAAGCAGCATATTTTTGATCATCTGCCAGCGGCGTGACTCCAGCCGGGAGTGGAACATCCGGAGCCTGGATTGCACGCACTAAAACACGGGACGCAAGGGCGATCTTGATGTCCATGGACCATATAGGATAGTTGTGGTCGTTGAGAGCGAGTGCATCAAACTCTCGAGCCATCGTTTATCTATATGTTAAACCAGAGAATGTTAATTTACATTTGGTAAATTAAAATCTATCATGATTATGTCGTAATGAACTAAGCAAAATAAATGAAGTTTCAAGAAGTGGGCTTGAACTCATTAGTGTGAACCTCAAATTGTTAAGTATGACACGTTGTAGATAATCTCCAAAAGAATTTAGAGTAGATCTAGCGGCATTAGCGGAGTATAAGATACTCACGCTTCGAATGCCTTATGTCACAACTTAATTAAAATGCATGGGAGAGCACATTGGCAATCATAATGTCAAAAATGACAAAATGTAGGCTTAAACAGTAGTGCTAGATAAATCTACACACCACATCATGATCCCAAAACATCAATTTGAAGAAATCACTTTGGATTTGCATCTATATTTGCAATAAATTTAAAAATCTCAATTGCAAATAGACGTATTTAATCTCGACATGTGGCGAACATGGAAATATATACATCTTTAGAAAATTCCGGAATACATCGTACTCGACAGAGAAACAGTACTATAGAGGTACTGAATTTTATATTTACAAGAAATTAAAAATCTCAATTGCAAATAGACATAATTAATCTCAACACGTGACAAACGTGGAAATATATTACATCAAATTAGGATCTGGAATACATCTGTACTCAACAGAAAACAGTACTGAAATAGATGTACTGAATTAACAGGTCTAAAACAGACTAAATACTGCTAGAAAGCTGTTAAACGACTGATTTGCAAATATGCCAATTTAAAGGATCAAATAAGCAAATATGAGTGGACAGCTGGTGGCCCAGTACGCATGCAGATGGGCCGACAAAGGCAGCCATCGCTAATACTAATATGGTCAAACGAGTGGATAAGGAAAGCGACCGGGGAAAGAAATCCCCAGGAGGTCGATCCCCAATCTCGCGATTTGACCGAGACGTAGGCCACCACTGCCGCATCGCAGGCGATGGGAGAAGCTCCCGCCACGCCCTTCCTCATCGGAGGAGCTTCTGGGAAGGAGGATGCTGGCCACGACGCCGTTGGAGGCGCCGTTCAAGAGCCCGAGCGCCGTGGGGCGCCATGTGCCGGAGCGGCCGGAGCGGCTGCTCGACGGTGGGCTCGCCATCGGGATGCCGAGGGCCAAGAGGCGGCGGCGAATCCTCGCGCGGCGAAGGCGGAGGAGTGGCCGGCGTCGGGGACGGCAGGCGTGGCGCGACGGCATCAACGTCGACAACCGAATGGTTGGAGGAGCCGTTCGCGCCGGGATAGAAGACGAAGGAAGACGCGATGGTCAGCGCCGAGACGAAGGCGAGGGCGTCGCCATCCCGCACCAGCGTGCGGGGTTCGTCCAGAAGGCGTGCCGCCATCGACAACGTGGGAGCGGGGTGCCGGCTTCGTCTTCAACAACCGCAGGGGTCGGAGACGGCCGGCGGCGCGTCCACGACTGCGTCATCGTCGGCGACCACAATCTCGTCCTCCAAGTCGAATGAACAGGGACATGAGGCGTCCAGGCATCTTTCTTCTTACCTTTGCCTGTCTTTCTTTTCCGGCGAGTTCGCGCTCTATTGGAGAGCAACGGGCTGATAACGTGTGAGAAACAAACTGAATGATTGCAACTGTATACTTCATTGATCATCAACAGGGTATTTATACAGGAGGCTGCCGACTCTTGGCAGTGTCGGTTACAAGGGAAGAGGCGCCTGTAGGAGACGTCCGTTGGTGTGGAGGCGCCTGTTCGGAGTGAACAGGCGTCTGCTATAGTAAAAGGCGTCCGTACGGACAGACGCGTCTGTACGTCGCTTTAGTCACTAAGTAACTGCCATGGGCAGTTAGAATCTAATTCTAACAAAAAGCCTGTAAGATCTGATGTTGAGCCCTGTTACAGGAGGGCTGTTGAATTCAAGATAATTAATCAGATGAATCCTCAGAGTCCTACGAATCAAACTTTTTAGCTATTTGGGCAATGTTGTCTCTGTTTTTAGATTGGTTCACTGAGAGTTTCAGTGTTGTACAAAATAATAACCAAGATAGTGAGAGACCTACGGTGTGTTTGGTTCGGGTCACTAAGTACTCCCTCCGTTTCTAAATATAATATGTTTTAGGCATTGTCTATATTCACATGTAAAAAATGTATCTAGACACATTTCATGTGTATGTTCACTTGTTTTAGTATGCATTTAGAAAACATCTTATATTTAGGAACGGAGGGAGTAGAATGTAATGGAATCTAAAACATCTTATATTTAGGAACGGAGGGAGTAGAATGTAATGGAATGGTTCTACACCTAGCCCACATTCTTGTGTTTGGTTGACAAGTGGAATAGAATGGATTGGTTCCAGAGAATGGAATATTCTCACCAGATTCGGGCTAGCGGCGGCGGCAGGCAAGCAGATGCGGCAAGCAGCAGCGGCTCCGTCGGCAAGCAGCAGCCCAAAGCACGATCTCCACCCTACACATGCATCGCAAACGCAAATTTGCATGCTCAAATTGTGCAGCATGCTGCCGATCCGTGCCTTTAATTTTGCCTTGCTTTACGTAATTTGTTGTGTGTAAGTTGTTATTCGTCTGAATTTTGGATCAAACAAAATTATCTATTTGCATTTTGCCACTTATTTCTGTCAAATTGTTAGTTAATCATTGTTGTCTTACTAGTGAAAGCTAGTTGATATGGAGATAATATCACCACGTGTGTATTAAAGGGTGGGCTAAATCAAATTCTCTCAATTCCATCTCCCCACCCAAACACATGAGTTATTATACTTTTAGTTCCAACAAAACACATAAATGGAACCAACCCATTCTTCTTGAATAGAATCATCACATTACATTCCACTTGGTTCCTCAACCAAACACACCCCTAATGAATGATGAGTCAAACTTTTGCATGGTAGCGTGCCTTATGTAGCTAGTTATTCCTTGCTTTCTTGCAACAGGATATGAACCTGTAGGTAAAGGTTGATGGTTTCCTTACTGGACATGATCAACATCTCTTCCTAGCAACAAAAATCATCTGGCCGTTATGGTGCATCGCTTGCTGCTCTGGTGTCCCATGGTAACTTGGTATGATTGTTCCGTATCAGCATGTTTGGTTGTGGTTTGAGTTTTTACGTTTCCACCCGTTATCCATGTCGGCGATGACCATTTTGCAACTGGCGCGCATGTTAGCCCTTTTATCTGTTGGTATGCGTGTACACAACCAAACTCATTTGTTGCTTTTCGAGGCCTCCTGAACTAGCTTGTTCCCTACGGCCTTGGCAAAGATATGACATGCTACCTCTTCTCCAAAAAATCTTGTCAGTATGTTCATGGTGGCACGAAGGAACAGGTCGTGGAAAGTGGGAGGTTTCGTATACAACAGGACAAGCCAATGGAAACTTGCAAAGGCTGGAGTTTTTTTTGAACGAAACCGTGAGCTTTATTAATCAATCAAATAAAGATTCAATACAAATTGTCTCCCGGATAGAATCCGGAGTCACACCACGCCACACAAACCTAGACTTAATTTCACAGGAATGCGCTAAACAATGTGCATCAACATTTTGAACTCCGCTAACATGAGTAACAAAAACAAAATTAAAAACATTCAGCAAATTCTTGATGTCTTCAACCACCGGAGCGCATAATGATCGATCCCTGGAAGAGGATCGAATACGTTGTACAAGAGAAAGACAGTCCGTGGTGAAGATCAGCTGATCGAAACCCTCTTCGTGAGCAAAGGAAAGAGCTCCACGAAGAGCCATTGCTTCAGCTAGTTCGGGGTTCAGAACATTGGGTAAACTGAACGCACATGCAGATACGCATTCCCCAAGCTGATTCCGTATCACCACTCGAGCTCCCATGGAACCTGAAGAGGAGAATAAAGCAGCATCGACATTAACCATCAACATACCTTCCGGCGGCGGAACCCAGTGAACTGCAGGAACGGGCTCACGTCTATGGTTGGTTGTTGACTTGTACAGAATGGCTACAATCATATCAACGTATGCTTCGATCTTCATTGCAAGCGAAACAGGATGGCAGCTGCCTCCACTCCTCGCGAATGTTGTTTCGGACATCCCACAGGTGCCAATCAGTAACATCAAGAGTAGTAGCTTCTTGATCATTGCACCTGGAGAGAAAATCGAACAACCACTGCTTCGGTTTGTGAAAGCTTTTGTGATCTAGCTGGATATCAATAGACTTCTTAATCACCGTCAACACCTCTCGGGCGAAGGGACATAACAGAATGGCATGCTCTACCCGCTGCTCAGCTGAACAATGGACACACGCAGAAGAGGTAGGCACCTTCCGACGCTGGAATTGGTCACCACTTGGCAGGCAATCGTGTGCGAAACGCCACAGCGTGATCTTCATCTTCCCCGATGCCCGAATTGCCCACAGAGCCTTCCAAGTTCCAACTGACCTCCTCGTCCTCTGAATTGTAGGCCATACACGACCTCTGCAAAAGGCTGGAGGTTCTTCTGCCGGGATAACGGGCTCAAGGAAGGCGACGTGTGCACCTTCCATGTCGCGACCAGCATACTCTGGCATGTCGACATAGAACGTTGCTAAGATGGGATTTCAACCAGGTGCAATGGTAGACGTCTTAACTAGGTTCAACAAGTGCCACCGTGCGAAATTGAATGCATATTTGCAGCAAAAGCTTCTCTGGACCAGTTGACGATTCTTTGTTGTGTCGATTTTTTTTTCATGTGTTTGCTGCACTTTTATGTTTAAACAGTTTCCCGTCATAGCTAACAAAGCACTACCATGGTCCATTGTATTATTCCAAGTTTTTTTACTTTCTGTCCAAGATTTTTTTCATTATGCCCTTCGACAACGTTCGGGGCCGGCCCTCTCCTTCTAGGGTCACTGTGCAAACTAAAAAAAATAGGCCTAGCCACCATACAAATTTAATTGGTAGAAAAATCGAACTAAGTATCACTGATAGAACATTTATCAACAAGTATTCTTGTTGGCCCACAAATAGGTGTCGTTTCGGACAAATTTATTTTAGATGTTTTGGACCAATATCATTTTTAGATGTTGTAGTGTAAACCCAAAGATCACATGTAACTAAAAAAGTATTTTTTGATATACAAATTTTTCTACTCCCTCTAGTCCAAAAAAACTGTCGCATGTTGTACCCCCTCCGTCCATAAAAGAATGTCTCAACTTTTTCTAAAGTTGCATATATCTAGACATGTTTCATGTGTAGATATATGCAAATTTGGACAAAGTTGTGACATCTTTTTATGGACGGAGGGAGTACGTAAAGTTTGTATGTGATACATAGTTTTCTTCCGACATTTTTTACGGATCGGTTGGAGTATTAGGTTTTACTAATACATAATGTATAAATATATGGTCAAGTTGTCTCTGTCAGATCAATATAGCTGGTTTTGGCATGTTCCACCTTAATCTAAACATGCCCCCTCTGTAAATATGTTCGGTTTTTCCCATCCTTCTAGTTGAAAAGGCAGTGCTCCTACCGGTTGCTCTAATAAATAAAAAAGTCAATATCTATAATGTCACAGAACGTTTTCGATTTTGACCCTTTATGCATTTGTACTAGTCCGATTTTACCGACTAGTGTGCTTTAGACTACTCAGATTTTACGCACTAGTCGTTCGACCCACAAAATCAACTGCCTATATCTAGTTGGGGTTACCATTAAAGTCCTACAAATATACCACTGATGTATCACATTTTTTAAAATGGAATCAAAAGATTGGGGTTCAGTGTAGACTTAAACGCCTCCCGTACTCCCTCCGTCCTCGAATAAGTGGACGTTTAGCATTCAAATTTTTTCACAAAAGAGTGTACTTCTACCTTCCCAATGCACTTAAAAGTAGATAATAATGCTTCTCTCTCATCGCACGGGAATCAAGCCCAATAACATTCAACACATGGTCTCCTTTTTTTTTTCTACTTGCACTTAGCTCATTGGAGGTGAGATAATTAAAGAGGAGAGAGATGGTGGCTTGCATTTTCCCAATGCATTTTCTACTACTCTCCATAATTTGTCTTAAAATTTCTAGATGTCCACTTATTTGAGGACGGAGGGAGTATGTATGAACTTCTCTTGTTGTGGTGGTAAGGCTGGTTGTATCGTGCCCTCAACGCTTTGTGTAAAAGAAAGGTAAATATTTCTTAGAGGGTGGCAACAAAGAAAGGAAAAAAAACCTAGTAGATGATGGTCGAACCAGCGTCCTCCCTCCCGGGCTGACCGCCCAATCATCCAAAAAGTTTTGTCAAGTGGAGCTGATAGGGCGGCCGAGGCGGTGCATCACTCTTCTACTGCTAGTAATTGTGAATAAAGCTAGCAGTAACTCTGGTTGGGAATTCCACATGCCAGCCACCGTCGTCTAGGTGCCCGAGGACCATGGGTAAACATGGCGAGCTGGTACGGCTGGCTGGTTCCTCCGAGAAGCTGGTAAGAGCAAGTTCCAGTCAGCGGTATGGACGGATCCACAGTTGTTTATGGGTTCTGCAATCATGTTAACACTGAACCTGTATACTGTACGTTGTGCTTTTCCATCAAGCCATTCTCAATCCTCGAACCAATGAGAAGCCCAAGATGCTGCTCATATTGTATTTCCCTACTACTCAGGTAGCCCATTGGGCGGTAACATGTAGTACTCTGAAATCCACGGTCGTGCCACAGCTCCTCCTGGCCCATTCACGAACTCAAAGCAACATTTAGAGCAAGTACAATAGTAGAGCCAACAGCCGGCTATAAGACATTGCCACGTCATCTATAGCCAACCATATAGTCAACATGTACAATAGTTAGCTATGAAAATGTGTTACTTTATTAAGATATGGCCCACCTCTCACTTTCACTAAGTGACTAGGAGCACGTGATAAAGCTGACTCTTGCATAAGAATTCACTTCCATTCTCTCTCTCTCCTCTCTCTTCCATGTCATCAATAAAATATTATTTTATTCCTTATAGCCTGCTTACATAAGCTTATTGTACTTGCTCTTAGGTGTAGGCCATTATATTCCACGACAGAGGGCAGAGGCACACATGACACATCATATATTCACTGTACGGTGTAAAAAATTTCACACCCTAATAATTTCTTGAACCTTTTATGTACTTTTCAAAATGAGAACTTATAAATTTTGATGGTACATTAAAAATTGTACTATACTTTTCAAATATCTTTTTATTTGTATTATCTTGGACCACTCCTCTTTAATATCCACTACTGTATAGAATTTGAACACCCAAAATTGAAATCCTAGATCTGTCCTTGGTCAGCGGGTTATAAGGATTTTAATAATATATTTGTGCTTACATGAAAAAGAGAATATGAGAGAGAGTGGAAGCGGGCTCTCATGCAAGAGCCAGCTGTAGTACGTGCTCCTAGGCAATTTGTGAGAGTGGAAGGTGGGCCAACTATTAATAAAGTAGTCCATATTTATAACCAACTATTATACTTATTGGCTATTAGGTTGGCTATAGATGATATGGCACCATCTTATAGCCAACAACCGGCTATACTATTGTACTTGCTCTAACAAGTCGTCGCCACTTCTCTGTCCATCGATCCCAGACTCTGACCACGCTGGGGCATACTATATTGGCTGCAGTAATTCTGCTAGGGGAATTGCAAGTTCTTCCCCACGCCACCGTCGTCTAGCTGCTCGAGCCTCGAGGAACCATGGGTAAACATGGCGAGCGCAGCATGACCACGCAGCTGAAGGTACTGCTGCCTGGTTCCTTCGAGAAGAAGCTGGTAAGAAGAAGTCGACGCCACTGCTCTAGTGCTCTGTCCATCCACTATTCCACTCTGACCACGCTGAGGCATACTGTATTGGCTGTGCAGCGCATCTCCGACGAGCTCGGGGAGTGCTTTGATTCCAGAGACGGCGGCGCCAGGATGATGGCCTTGCTCGTCAGCCCGTTCGGCAAGGATGTGTGGCGCATCGAGGTCTGCCGGGATGCCGACGGAGCGTTCCTGGGTCGATGGTGGCCGGAGTTCGTGGAGGCCCACAGAATCAGCGTCGGCTGGTTCGTGGTGCTCCGTCACGAAGGCCGCGGCGTGCTCACCATCAAGGCCTTCGACGGCACCTGCCTCATCAAAGAGTTTGGCCAAACCCTCACCGGTGCTTACTCTCTTTCTCCATCTATGATTCTGTATATATCCATTTAGGTAGGAGGTACCAGCCTACCAGGGCAAGAAAACTTAACGATCTACTGTGGTTAGGATGAGTGACAATCTTCTAAGAGAATCTAAGAGTAGATCAATTAAACAAAGTAGGTAGGTTTTGTTCCTGGGCTACAAACTCCATATGTTTAGTGACAAAAATCCGGGCAAGTTTGAGTTAGAGCTTGTGTCCAGTATTACACTCTCACAGCTCATTTTTTAGGGTAAATCTCACAGTCACAGCTCATAGAAAGTGTATCTGACAATTGTTCATTTTCAGTCCCAGGCCTCCTGGCAGCCCAGATCGAAACGGGTCGTGCTCGTAAGCCGCAGTTCATCAGGCCTCTTTTGCATAATTGGATGGAAAAGATGGTTTGCATACTCTTGCCGAAATTTCCAGAATCAAGTCATCAAATGTACCATATGCTGATGGCTATGTTCACTGCATTATGTTGTTTCATATGTGTTTGCAGCCTATCCCGGCAGGATTTCTGAAACGGAGATACATTTCTGATGAGGACCTCAACAGGCGGATGGCCACTGTCTTGACCCCCCCCACGATTTATGGCATATCCATCTTGAGAAGGATGGGCCGAATGTGTTCTTTGCAGGTGACTGGTCAAAGTTTCTGGAGTTCCAAGGAATCGCACAAGGTGAAACTTTGTTGATCAGGTATCAAGGCAACATGATCTTTACAATCGAAGCGTTCGGGTTTACGGGATGCGCGAGAAAGTTGGAAAAACAGGGCATCCGATTTCAGCAAACTGAGAATAGTGAGGACAAAAGTTGGTCGCAGAAAACTGAGCAGAGTGAAGAGGCAAATTCGTCCCAGGGTGCTGGGCAGAGTGCAGATTCTTCAGAGGGAACTGGGCAGGGTGAAGAGGCAATTTCGTCCCAGAAAAATGCGCAATGTGAGTAAAAAAACTATTTTGTGCCCTGTGAATATTTTTTTGGGAAACCGTATGAATATCTTGATAGTAAATTTACTTATCTATTGAATCCATTACTACTATTGTCCTCTTAGCATCTAAAGAAGCTCATGGCCAAAAGGAAGCACATATTTTTTTAAAAGACGAGCCTCGGACGTCTTCCCCTCTCCCGCTACAGTAGAGAGGGGCGATTTTTTCGCCGCTCACAGATCCACCTCGTCGCCGCCGATTCCGCTGATCCCTCGTCCTCCGCCGGCCGCTCCGGCGGCGGGAGGGCGGGGGATCCCCGTTTCGCGTGTGTACATAGTGTAGGGTGTGTGAGTTTTCCGGCCGGCGGCGCCATGGAGGGATGGTTTCGTCGGTGTTTTGGTGCAGGTGCTTCCTTCCTCTCGCGGCGGAGCTCGATGGAGATCTGCGGTGCCGCGCCTGCCCTTTCGCTCCCTGGGATCCCTAGATCCACTGGGAGCGCTACCCCCCTCCCGGATCTGGCGTGGCGGCGGATCCGGGTTGACGATCTTGAAGCTGAAGATTTTCCAGGAAGACGAAGGAGAAGCAGCGGGAGCTGGATGGAGGCTCCATGGAGCTCGAGGTCCGGCGACTTCCCGTCCGCCAGGGGGCGTCTTTTGATCCAAGGCTTGAAGGAAGACGCGGCGGCGGCGCGCCACCGGCACGTTCTGCTCTTCGTCGGCATCTCCGGGTTGCAGAAAGACTGTATTGCTTTTTCGATCTTCTTCGAGTTTCTTTCTGTATTGTTCTTCCTGTAAGATCTTTGGTTTCCTCGCAAAAAAAAAAAAAGGAAGCACATATTTCCAGTAGGAAAAGGAAACAAAGTGATGAAAAACGATTTCCAATAAGCTCCACAAATTCTCTTGACAAAAGAACCAGGACAGATTGTGACTATGAGACCGGGCCACAACCTTGGATTAGGAAGCAGCTCAACGCTTCCGCGCTTCAGTACTATCTTGTAAGCACAATCCTTTATATATTTTTGGCGAGATCGCTTATATACTTTATGAGCCGGTAGGAATTTACTTCCTATTAACTTCATAGAGTCTTATCAACTCGTTCATAAGTTTGCCATCGTAGCCTCTTGAGCTGTGACACAAATAACCTAACTGATTGCAACTGCTTGCAGCATTTGCCGGGGACCTTCTGTAAGGAGGTCGGATTCCTGAAGAAATGCACGATCACGCTCGAGTCCTCGGAGAGGAACAAGTCGTGGAAAGTAGGATATTTAGCTTACGAAAAGGCATGGAAACTTGCAAAAGGCTGGAGGACCTTCTGCCGGGATAACGAGCTCAAGCAAGGTGACGTGTGCACCTTCAATGTCGTCAACAGAAAGCTGTGGCGCGTCGACATAGAGCGTTGCTAAGATGGGATTTCAACAAGGTGGAGTGGTAGAAGTCTCACCCTGGTTCAGCAAGTGTCTACTGTGCCAAATAGAATGCATATTGGCATCAAAAGCTTCTCTGGAACTGGTTGAAGATTCTCTTGTTGTGTCGATCTTTATTTTGCCTGTGTTTGCTGAACTTTTGTTGTTTAAACAGTTTCCTATCATAGCTACCAAAGCACTGTCATTGTCCATTGTATTGTTCCAAGTTTTTTACTTTCCATCCAAGTTTTTTTTTCCATTATGCCCTTCGACAACGCCCAGGGCCGGCCCTGTCCTTCTAGCTAGGGGGGACCTGTGCAAACTAAAACAATAGGTCTAACCAGATACACATTTAATTGGTAGAAGAATCGAACTAAGGATCACTGGTAGAAGTTTTATTAACAAGTATTCTTTCTGGCTCACAATTAGGTGTCGTTTTGGACGAATTTCCTTTAGATGTTTTGGACCAATATCATTTTAGATGTTGTATTGTGAACCCAAAAATCACATGTAACTAAAAAAATGTATTTCTTGATATACAAAATTTCTATAAGGTTTTATAAATACATAATGTATAAATAAATGATCAAAGTTGTCTCTAAAACTCAGATCAATATCTAAAATGTCACAGTTAACGTTTTCGATTTTGACCCTTCATGCATTAGTATTATTTCGATTTTACCGACTAGTGTGCTTTACACTATTTAGATTTTACACACTAGTCGTTAGACCCACAAAATCAACGGCATATATCTAGTTGGGGTTACCATAAAAGTCCTCCTAGAAATATACCACATATTTATCACATTTTTATAAGCATAGACAAAATATTTGCCTTATCCATTAGTTGAGTCAAGAGAATCACCTAATTAAGTAATGTAAAATCGAACAGAAACCATCACAAACTGTCGAGCGACGCACACTGGCTACCCCCACCCCACACACACACCGCCAAGGTTACCGACGTTTGTCCTCTGATCCACTGTCGACCAAGCTGATTGGAGTTCGGTGTAGATTTGAACGCCTGCCGTATATATGAATTTCTCTTGTTGTGGTGGTAAGAGCAACCACCATGAGGTCTAGTCAGCAGGCTATAGCATTTGCCATGTCACCAAAATTCTTATTTGCATGAGGATGTATTAGATATAAAAAATATGCTTACTAAGTAAAGAGATGCATAATTAAATTATTAAGGAAAAATAATTTTTCCAAAATGAACTACGAGAGGTAGCAAGTTGCATACTTCATCATGAAAAGATCATGCATATTAGCATTAACGGAAACACCACCCTAGTAATTCACGATCAAATCAAGAGTACTCTAATCTAATTAAAAACATATCTATGAGTACTCTACGGTCATACCCGTCTGTTCCCGCGGTGGAGAGAAAAATATCCTACGTGGCAAAGCGCGAGCCAGTGGCCTCCAATCCATTCCCGGAGAGGGCCCGGCCCCACCACCCCCATGGCGACCGCCGCGACCGCTGCCGCGGCGGCCGTCCCCGCCGGCCGCCATCAGCACCGACACCGCCTGGGCCTAGGCCTGCGCCTGCGCTCCAACCCGCACCGCCTGCGCCTACCTGCCTCCGTTGCTTTCTCTTGCTCGTCCGCCCCGTCCACTTCTTCCTCCTTGTCGTCGTTGTCGGCCCCGGCGGAGGGAGGAGGGCGGCTGGTGGCGGAGCTTGTGGGCGTGTTCAACGAGCTTACGGGTAGGATGGGGGAGGGACTGGCGACCACCTCCTCATCGCGCCTCCTCTTCCGCGCGCTCAAGCTGGCCCTCCCCGCCCTGCGCGACGGCGACGACGGCCGGGCCCTCATGCGAGCGCTCGCGGTGGCCGCGACCCTCGCCAACCTACAGGTACGGAGTGGGTGTCGTGTTCAAATGGACCAGTAAGGTCTACTATTATTTAGCCTGTTGCTTATGGCATTCTTGACTCCAGTTCATGTTCTTGATTAAAGTGTCGTGTTTGTGCAACTTAAAATTAGAGTTGTGCTTATCCAGTAGACGCTGGCTAGTTTGCTTGCCCCAATTCAATCATATACATTAATTCATTCCATGCCTTGATGTATAAGTTCATTCCATTTTAATGCTAGCGAAACCCAAATTTACTGAACTCTTTCTGAAATAGATTTCCCTGTACACGTTGGTGTTTTTCTGCTGAATGCACCGAAAGAAGTCATCATAGAATAGTAGTATTGTTTATGGTAATTTGAATGCAGAAAGCGAAGTCAGTTTTCTTGCCATGACATTAATTGCCATCATTTCGCATTTCACATTCACACTCCAGTTTTATCAACTATTAAGCTCAGGTCGAAAACATGCTTGTTCAGTTTTTTGTCATCAACTGCTATTGTTTGGTTCAAATACTTCCCATTTGATTGCTCATTTGTACCATGAGTCCATGAGTTGAAAACACTATCGCTTGACAGCATCGATGTGCACAACCTTTCGTGGACTAGTTATCCCTGCATAGCATTCAGCTCTTCTACCAGTTTCTAGTCGCTCCATTGGTTATTCATAATATACTTGCACTGCTTTGTGTCATAACGCAGTTAAGCTTCATTGGTTTTATTTATCCACTCTTAAGCTCTCATGTTTAACAGGGATTTTGAATTCTTGTTGTATGCATGACGGCAGATGGACGCAGAAGTTATTTCGGCCGGCATACTGAGGAAAGCGCTTGATGCAGGAACTTTAAGCATGCAGGATGTAGAAGCTCAAATTGGGACCGGCATAGCAGATTTACTGCACGAGAGCTTAAGGCTTAAGGTTGCTCCTTCAAAGGTCGACGTATTGGATGATGAAAGTGTCAGCACATTGAGAAAGTTTTTTCTTTCATACTATGACATCCGGGCCGTAATCTTGGAGCTGTCCCTGAAGCTCGATACAATGAGACACCTTCAGTACCTCCCCAAGCATCTTCAGCGGATAAAATCTCTTGAAGTAATGAAGATATATGCTCCACTTGCTCATGCTGTCGGGGCTGGCAATCTGTCGCTAGAGTTAGAGGATCTTTCATTTAGGTACTTGTTTCCTCATGCCTATGACCATGTTGATCAATGGTTGAGGAACCGAGAAGCCGAGTGCAAGCTCTTGATAAATGCCTACAAAGCACAGTTGCTTCAGGCACTGAAATCGATGATGAGCTAAACAAAATTGTGCAGGACATCTCAATCGAAGGGCGATACAAAAGCCGTTTCAGTACTATGAAGAAGTTAGTAAAAGATGGCCGGAAACCAGAAGAAGTAAATGACATACTTGGTTTACGGATAATCTTGGACCCTCGACGTGATGATGGCTCATCTGATTGGGGCCCCAGAGCATGTCACAGAACATACGAAATCATTCGAGCTCTATTGAAGGAAGTGCCAGGTAGGACAAAGGACTATGTCACACAGCCAAAAAGAAATGGCTATCAGAGCCTGCATGTGGCAATCGATGTAAGTGAACCTGGAAAGACAAGGCCGCTGATGGAGATACAAATACGCACCAAGGAGATGCACAGAATTGCTATTGGTGGAGACGCGTCTCACTCTCTGTACAAGGGTGGTCTTACTGATCCCGGAGAGGTGACCCATCTGCCTAATTCTCAGTCTGTTCCTTCCTTTACAATACATCAAATCTTTTCGGTTTGGCAAGGCATTCAAAGCATCTTTCAAAACATACTAGATGAGTTGTTTTATCAAACCAAGGAGCCGAAAAATCTACAAACATTGGCTTGATGAGTTGTGTATACTGCTGCTTGCTCCAAGATACACCCAAATTACATCTTGTATATTCTTTTTTTTTCAAGAAAACAAAAAAAAAGTGCGCCTCCATGCATTGATAGAGAAAGAATTATATACAAGCCCAAGGATAGACCACACCCAAATATTACAACGCTATACCTATGAGCTAGGCCCAAGTCGCGTAAGTAGCACTGTGAGATCCTTCGCCCCTGCCTGCACCCATAATTCGCCCTCAGCCTTGATTGCGTCGAAGATGGCTGCGTTACACAGCTTCCAAATCCACCAAAACGTGATGATCACGGAGGAGGTTCCTTTCTGCGGTGCAGTGGGAGCGAGGATGGTCTGTTCCCACCACATCTTGTATATGAGGATTCTTACTGAAATTATCACTGGGTTATAGAAGTTACTGAGAGCTCACAACTTAGATGGTAGCAAACTAGCAACCTAGTTTGGTTAATGTTTGTTCCTAACTGATACACCTGTCTACTGATTTAATAATGAAATAAGGTTTTATCTTGAAACATTGGAAGAGCATTCTTGTACCTTTTCTGAGACTAAACTGAAATATTATTTTTCGGGCATGACTAAATATCAGCATTCCTTAAAATTTCCAGGCTACAAGACTCAAGGCTATTATGTTGGCTGCGGCAGAATTAGCAGCTCTGCGCCTGCGAGACCTCCCAGCCAGTGATCATCAAGGAGGTGAATGCAAGAACCAGGTTTTTTGCATTATAGACAAAAATGGTGACGGGAGAATCAGCATCGAGAGCTCACGGAGGTGATGGAAGATCTTGGCGCCGAGGGGGAGGATGCGATGGAGCTCATGCATCTCCTTGATGCAAACAGCGACGGTTCCCTCAGCTTCGATGAATTTGAGTCATTCCAGAGACAGGTGTTTGCAAGTTCTACATCTGCCACGAATTATCCTTCCAGTGTCACATTCTCAAAATCATCCTTTGATATATTTAACTGTTTCCGGCTTATCAGGTTGAGTTGATGAGAAGCTTGGAGGACAGGGATGACCACTACACAAAGATACTGAAGGATAAGCTGCAGACGATAGACAGCGCAGGTCTTATCCACTTCTACCGCAAGGAGTTGGGCGACAAGCTGCTTGTGATCTGAAATATATGGACCTTAATTGAAAGAACTGAACAAAACTAAAACCGAATCACCAACTTGTTGTCTTGATGTTGGTGCATACTGAATGCACCATCGACTGATTGTACATACTTGCTGATTGTATGTGGATTTATAGAGAAAGTCTGAGAAAGTTAAGGTTGTTCTCCACATTGGACCAGAAACTAGCTGTGATATATTTCTAACTTTGTACAAATGGTATGCCTTTGTTGCTGTAACTTTTGTCGGAACGTGTGTACATGTCTGACAGAAAATTACCATGGAGAACACTAAAACTTCAGACCATGACTAAAAAATAATTACTGTTAATATGGATTTGCTTCTCAACTTCTTGTAGAAAGTTAACGAACTTAAAAGGAAACTAGTTTTTCCTTAAAAGCTCTAGTGAATTAATACTTAAATAGGCCATTAAAATATGTAGTAACTAACTGCATTTCCTTAAGATTCACAGAACAATACCCCTTCACTGACTTTCTCCATAAGTCCTTCTAGATATATTAGGAATTACAAGCTTGTGGAGACTCCTTCAAATTCAACTAATGTGTAACAAGCTTGCCGATTAGATCTTTGAGAACAGGGGCAGCAGGCAGTTAGATGGTCCATGCCATCGATGGCCATGACTTTCTTCAAGTTGGCCGGACATTCAAGGAACTCCAAGCACGCCTCCTTCAACTCGCGGCAATGGTGCTGCTCCGCCAGCGCCAGGATGGTCGTCGCCGTGGTCACGTCGATGTAGTACCGGCACAGCCTCTCTTCGCACATCAGCCTCAGCCGCCGGAGATCATACCTGTCCGCGGCGACCAGCAAGTGTTGCCACATCGTCACGTCTTGATCGCGCCTGTCCTTCTGCTCCATCTCCGGCGGCAGGGAGTCGCTTAAGTACTGCCTCGAACACCGGAGCCTCCATGTCATCTACCTTGATGACGCCTGAGGTCGCCGTGCCTTCCTTCATGGGGCCCAAGAGCTCCGCCTTGAAGACGGGTGACCGGGCGGCGAGCACGCACCGTGCGCGGCGAACGTCGCCGCCGGCCTCGAACATCACGTCCACGCCCTCCTTGGTTTCGAGGAGGTCGGGAAAATGTTGTAGGATGTCCGACGGCGGCACCACCACGGAAGAAGGACGGCTACCCAACACTGCGTTCTGTAGTGCTAGGATTGGCCGCTGCGGAAGGTGGTGCCCTCTGTACTTCGGTCTTCGGGTCTTGATACTGACGACGGTGGCGCCCGCTGTCCGCACCGGCGAAGGCCAGGATGCGGAGCGCGACGGATTGCAGACTTGACAAACGACGGAAGGCGCGCCGGCGACCGACGGCATGGCCAAATTGACCTAGATATATTTCCGTTGAGTAAGTGCGCGGCAGTTGGGGAACGTTCAGGGCAGCGTGTCTCCTCGTCTTCGTATGGACATGTGGATCAACGAGTGCTAAGAGCATCTCCAACAGACTTACTACGCGTCGGCGCCCTAAAAAAAATTTACAGCGCCAAAATAGCGTTTTAGCGCGCCAGTCGGGTGTTTTGTTTACCAGACGCGCTAAAATATAGTGCGCGAATCGCATCAGTTTAGCAGACGCACTAAAATACAGCGCGCAACCTGCAGTAGTATAACAAACAGGTCCATAAATGTTACAAAAACGACCCTACAATTTTTTTGAAAAAGGCAATTGGGTCCCTGGAGTCGTCCTCCACCACCACCGCCATGGCCGCCAGCCGATTCTCGCGCGATTCCGGCGGGGCGGGCGAGCTCGGGGGCGGCCGTGCGAGGGGCGGGGCGAGCAAGCTCGGGGCGGCCGTGAGAGGGCGGGGCGGGCGAGCTCGGCCGGCGCTCGGCCAAATTCTGGCGGCGGGCGGCCTAACTCCGGCGGTGGGCGGCCCGCCGGCGGCGACCTGCAGGGTGGTGGCGGCGAGCTCGGCCGGCAGCGGGGGAGAGAGCAGGGGCCGGCGGCGGCCTCGCCCGGGACGTGCGAGCCGCGGAGCGGAAGCTTTCGTGGCAGTTTCTTTCGCGCATTGGCTCCAGTTTTGCCCAGCGCGCTGGCCGCCACGCTCCAAATATGTGCAAACGGCCAGCGCGCTGAACGGTTTTTGCAGCGCGCTGGCTTATAGAGCCCCTGCTGGAGCACCGATTTTAACCCCGTGCGAGCTAAATTGGCGTTTTTTTGTGCGTGCTGCTTATATAGCGCTGCGAGATGCTCTAAACAAACTGCATGCTTACGTCTGGGGTGAAAGGGAGCGTCGGTCTCCGGCCGGCCGTCTCCTCTAGTCGACAAGACCTGAAACTGAAAACGCTTTGCCTCGCGGTTACTCAGAAAGAATCGATTCGGCTTTGGAGGCTCATTGAGTTTTTTTTTTGAGATGGATCTTGCTTATTTTATTCGGTTTTGTTATTTCTCTCGAGCGAGAATTAAGTTACTCAACTCTAATTCCATCAGTTTTGCTGTCGGCACCCATTCTTTTTTCTTTGAATGGAGAATTAACGAAAGAGATAGATACAGGAAACAGTCATAAACCAACAATGCACTGGGTATCTTGTCATATTATGCGAGTCTCTCCCATCAAACATTTAGTTGTGCCTAAAGCTTATCCAACATTCACGTTCATCATACATATCAATGTAATTAGTCTTAGACTTCATGACAACCAAACAAACAAAGATACGGAGGCAGAATAGCAGTTCAAGCTAAGTACACAGAGACACACATGAGCATATGTGGAGGACGAGTAATCTGGCGGCTACTCCATCTTGGAGGAACCAATGACTGCAACCTCGGCTTCAATGCAGCACTTTGTCTTGACGAGATAACCATTTGACGAGTCCTTGAAATCTTCCAGCGACATGAACTTGGGCCATCCCCAACTGGATGCTTTTTTGAGAACTGGCACCGTCCTATGGAGAAAACATCGTGTCAAACAGGAAATGTGATGATACTAACTTATTTAGCATTCTGCTAAAGAACGAACCTGATAATTTCCGGTGCTTGCCAGTTTCCTGGTCTTTGATGCTTATGCTGACTTCTAGCAGGTCTGCGAAGTTCTCATGGAATGTATCTGGCACCACCAGTCTCAGAGACAAGGAGAGGTAGTTCCCATTGTTATCGGATCCAGAAGGATGGATAGTGATGAGCCTGAAAATTTGACAGCATCACATAGTTTAGTCCATCATTGATAAGAAGATCAAGGTCAAACTCCAAAGGTCTTTTATTTTTGCCTCTAAAGAAGCGAAGCATGGCAGCCTATCAAACTGAATTCAGCTAATTCCGGAGTGGTGCCCAGAATCTTCAACACGAAGAAACCAGTAACTAAAATTAACATTATCAGTAATGTTACCATTTGTGTCCACAAAGCTCGAACTCTGGAGAGGTGCTCCCGTTCTTCAACTTGAAGAAATCGTCAATGTTCCAGCTGTAGACTTGTGGGTCACTGCAGATGTTGTTAATCTTCTGAACAAATAGCGTCTCCGACACATCATTACCTTTAACAACCACAACTCTTATAAATTCCACACCAAAAAACAGCAATTATTAACAAGGAATCCAGAGGAATTCTCCTTCAGTGTCGTGAGGGGGATCATGCATGAGGTCCCACAGGTTGTGCTTTTACTCTGAAAACTGTGGCTCGCTGCAAAGAACATTTTCTTAGAATAAAGATGTTTTTATCTTATAGAAAGGCTATAAATTGTACTATCATTCTAGTCGGCGACTAGTTGTGAAGGTCAAATAGACAGCTTTATTCTTCAGGAATAGTTTGTTAAGGTACCTTGATGTTCTTCATGGTGCTTTCCATATGACTGGTCATATATCAAGAACTTGAAAGATGTCCACGACCGTGCCGGATGTGACACTTGATTTGGCCAGCTCAAGCTTAAGAGAAACATATTCTGTTTGGTCACCACTGTTTGTGTCCCTTGGGTTCAGTTTTAAGTACCTGTGAAACAAGTCCAGAGAAAAGAAGAGACGACAAACAAGTGAGAATGAGTTTTGTTCATCACATGCTCTATGTGGCAATAGATGAAATAAAACACTAGCATGGTAGTTGTACCAGTTAAGCCCCCTTATCCGAAACACACTGGAGTAGGTCCATCCCTTGCCCTTATCGAGAAGGGAAGAGAAACCATCGATCGTCCACTTGAAGGTTGTCTGTGCCCGTTGGATTCATGGATCTGTCCCTCGTTTGAGCGGCCTGGAAGAAATGCAACATTTATTGCATCAGTAACACATCAGAATATCACAATATGTAGCAGCTCAAATTACAACTACACAACGCGAGGCAAAGAGGCCCAGGATTAATTAAATTAGTGAAGCGTTGTTAATTAATGTGAAGTATTTGGTGCTCTTATCTCCTTGAAAAAATAATTTAATGTCCTTGTCCTCTCTCTATATAGATAGATTTGTAGACTGACAACTAGTTGTGCCAGAATTACTAAACTGGGACTTTGGACAGAGGCAAAAATGGTGTGAATTTCCTATACGATGGTTAACTTTGGCCAAACAGGAGGTTGTAGAAAAGACAGAACATCTGATTTTACATGGCATAATACGATTTGTTTCTGGCGAGTGGATAGCATCTGCTGTTGGAAAAACAGTTTGTTGTTGGCGAAAAAAGTGGAGCACCGACGCAACCCAAATTCCCACGCTCGACCAGGATTTGGGCGGAACGGCAGGGGTTAAGACCCTAGCGCCCACGCTAAGCGTCCCCGCTGTAGATGCCGTACAATAATTCAACTCGTATCTGATTTTTGCCTTCATGGATGCATAGGATACGTTGCCTTTGTTCATACAGGGAATGATCTGAACCTTGTTTATAAAATGAGCGATCAATATTAACTCATGTAAGAAGGGAAAAGGTGCTCAAAGAAATCCTTAGACACTAGAAGCAAGTCAAACAACAATGCTTGCATCAGTAAAATCATCAAATGGTCACAATATTTGGCTAAGTTGCCAACTAAGAAGCACAAACGAAACCCTTACAGGAACCGGTAACACAAGAGTTGCCCATAGATCAAGATTAACTCATGTAAGAAGGGAAAAGGTGCTCAAAAGAAATCTTTTAGGCACTAGAAACAACAGTGCTTGCATCAGTAAAATCATCAAATGGTCATAATATTTGGCTGCTCAGATAGTTATCACAAGTTGTCAACTAAGAAGCACAAAAGAAACCCTTACAGGAACCTGTAACACACGAGTTGCCCATAGATCTTGGACCAGCTCTCCCCTGGAACTGGAATGCTCTGCAATCGAAATCAATCACAGTGTCATGAATCAGTAATATATACATGTGTTAAGAATATAATAATCAGACAGAGTTGTGCACGGTAGAAACAAAATAACATCGTAATCTTCAGTCAGTGCGTATCTCAACCAGAGAAACGGAAAAGGAAGAACAAGGGTTCCAAACAAATGAGATTGGAAGGGAAAAGACCACCCCACTCTCGATCGGCAAATCAACCTCATATAAAGAAAGCCAAGAATCTGCACCTCAAACAGACCACAACTCATGAAAGATGGCAAGTAAGCCTTCCAAAAAGAGATGGCTAGTTCGTCCCTTTCCTTTTCTTCTCCCAGCTCACAGTACACCATTAAATTTGTGCACATTTTTGTAAAATTAGATCTATGCCAGTGTTCCACTAGATGCAAAAGAAAAGATAATCTTCACAGGCAGTGCAGATCTCAACGAAATAATCACTGGCAAAAAACTGAAAAAGGAAGATCAAGAGCTCCCGAAACAAATCAGACTGAAAAGAAAAGAAACAATCCACTTAACCCTTCATCGGTAAAGCCCCTCCTACATAAACAAAGCCAAGAACTTGCATTCCGAAGCCCTAAATCGTGCACAGCTCATGATGACGATATATTAGAAAGTTCTTCCCTTTTCTTTTCTTCTCGTCAGCTCACAGTATTTACTATTAATCACTATCGCGCTTAATTCGTCACAGAGACGAAAGGAGACGGGGACGGAGCGTACCTCGCAGACGCGGTGCCTTCCTTGCCGGCTTCCTACCTTTGAGCCCTGTGCCCCTGAACAGCAGCGAGCACCAGCGAAACAGGCGGGTTTTATGGAGGCTCAGCGGCGCAAGGGAGATGCGGTGTGGCTCGCTCGACCCTGCCCTGCTCACCGGGCTGGGCTCGATTGGGTGCGCAAGTCGGAGCATACCCAGGGCAGGCCCGTTTGGTGCTCAAGGGCAGGACAGTCTTTTCGGACGGGATCAGACATGAAAACCAGCGAAGATTGGAAATAAAGTTGGAACGGTAAATTATAGCACTGTAAATCAGTCCCGATTTTTAAATCCTGCCGGCAGTTCGGCACAATACCTTAGATGTCAATTCCAAATCAGGGCGATTACCCTATGTGGGAAGACGGTGCACTTCCTCCACGTCTCTGCGTGATGGGTTATTTTCGTTTTTCTTTTGCAGTGAGAGACGAATTACTTCAATTTCTAAAACTCTTCATGCTACTAGTTTTACTGAATTTAATTAGGCAAACGCTACGCGTCAGTCGGTTGTAGCGAGGGCTCGCTACAGCCACCTTCGTAGCCGTCCGATCTACTTAAGTGAAAGATCTCGCGCGTCCGATTTATGTAGCAAAAACGGTTCGCGTGTAGCACTTTTTGTATATTTATGCAACATCTCATGTAGCAACAGATATTTTAGAAAATGTTACGTCAATGTAGCAAAAAAATCCGACTCTGCAATTTTTGTTTGCGCATGTAGCACGGGTGTGTAGCAAAAAATATCAGTGTATAATAGTTGGAACATGTAGCAAAAAAAATGTTGTAGCAATTTAAACACAGTCATGTAGCAAAAATCAATAAGATATCCAACAAATTTCAATTTTGTAGCAAAATGTGAGTACCACGTCATTTTTGTAGAAATCAGCGCAGCAAATCAATGTAGCAATTTGCCCATACTTACACAACAAAAATGAGTCTCACGTGTAGCAAAATCGCAATTGCACGCAATATCAAAAAAATTCCACAAAACTGACCTCCACCATCGACTCCACCATGACTAATTCGAGCTCGTCGGAATGAAATTCACCATGCCGGAGGTCAATTGAAGTCAGATCGACTGAATCTCTGACCCATCCTCTCGTAGGATGTCCTCTTCTTCGGATCTGACGCCGTGTGACAAGCTTGCCGTCCATGGAGCCACGCGAGCTTGCCTCCGGCGAGCCCGTGCCGTGGAGGCACCCATGGAGAGGGCGGAGGCCGCCGTCGGGGAAGGGCATCGGCTTCGGGAGTTTCCGTCCATGGTTCCCATGGCAGAGCTCGAGGACATCATCTTCTCCGGCCTAGTAACGCGTAGGTGGCCGTGCAGGCTTCCATGGCGAGCTCGCCGGAGGTCGCCATGCAGGCTTCCATGTTCCATGGTCGCGCCTCGCGTGTCTTCTCTGGCTAGCGGCGCATGGGAAGTATCGCTGTGCCTTTCATCCTCGCGTTGCGTATGTAGGGCTGCTTTGTGTCGCGTGTGTATGCGCGTCGCGCGTGAGCGACCTGGCTGTAGCTACAGCCGGGTGTTAGTTAGCATTTTCCATTTAATTAGGTATATATTTAAGATACCTTTCGGTGTTCAATATAATGTTGTGGCGAAGAAACAAGTTTCTCTACAACAAAGATTAAACGTCGATGCTCGCCTCTCCTCCTCCACTCCCTCACCTTATATCGTAGATCTTTATGTTCCACATAATTTCCCGCTCTCATCATTTATCCACAATGCATCGTGCCTCGCGATAAAGCCCGCTACCTCGCTCCACGACGCCCACCAGACATTATTCCCACAATATGTGTTCAAAGAAGACATGCACTTAGTTGTGTTGGCTAGGAATGAAATGGTATATGTGATGCGACACAAGAAAGGAAATAGGTGATTGAAAAGGAGAAATTGTAAAACGAAAATGCCATAATTGTGGTTAGGATTTCAAAAACAGAGAGATTTAGAAAAATCCCAAAAGACCACCGAGTATTCGTAAAAGTTTCACAAAAAGCATGGATCATCTAGTTTATGCTGCCTAATCCTCTCCCGGACCGGTGGACCCTGTGTGACACAACGGAAACGAGCAACAAGTGAGACATCCGATTAGATGGGTTATAAAATTTGGGAGACTTTCATAATTATTTGGCGGATCACTAGTCTGCTCCTCCCTCCCTAAAAAAATCCCTAGCGACCCCATCCACCCACCGTTAGTCCATACTCGTCGCTCCCTCCTGCCATTCTCCCGCCGCACGGAGAGTCTTCCGGCACGCGGCTCCTAGGGATCTCTAGTTCTCCATCATTCCGCATACGACGATGGATGGGTGAAATAACCAGACGTTCAATGCTTTTTGTGAAAGTGTTAGGCATGATATATGGTTTTATGTGATTTTGTTTTGCGGACTTTTGGCACAACCATGAATGTTTTTTTGCGATTAGCTCCGCCAAAAAGTGAGCCACCACATTGTGGTTAGCGATCGGCCTTCGGGTTACACTCGTGGTCGACGTGTACATACTTGAGACATAGCATAATTGATTTGTTTCTTTAAAGCATGTGCAATCAACCATCTACTAGAATAAGGTAGGAAATGCTGTCAAAGATTGGAAAAGTAGTTCAACGGGCTGAGTGGGATACTTTTACCTACGTAACAGTTTGCCGTCTTGTTCTGTTACCAAAAAGAAAACCTTGCTATCTCTTGCTCTTCGCGTTGCTTCTCATCTCAGGTGTGCAACAATGCCATGAAGCTACCTACTCCCACTTGGCCGCTTTACTGAAGTGGAGAGGAAAGGGACAGTGTACTGTGATGATACCCCATGCCATGTCTATTGTTCGTTTCGTGTAAATAGGTAGGATCCGTTTTCGGAATGCTAGCTACTTCAGGAACGCCACAACCCCTTACGTGTCGATCTCCCAGTTGTGTGGTGCGCTGTGTAAGTATCACCTGGAAGTTACTCCCAGTACTATTCTTGGTTCAACAGAATTACCGCCTTGGTCTTTTCAGACATGAATGTAACCCACCGAAAATGGTAGTACAACGTAAGCTCGAGACAGCAAACCATCTCAAGGGCTAAACCATGTGCTGCAGAGATGGACTATAACAATGGGCGATCTAGGGCTGATGCTGTTGCGCCAACTCCGACACGTATTCTCGAGTGATTAATTAAGCCGCGGCTCAAATGTACTCTGACATGTACGCGGTGTCGGTGTGTCACTCGTCTCCTCGTATATTACCTTGACAGTGTATATATTCCGATCTTCGTAGTATGTCTCTTTTTGTATAGTAGAAAGATTCTGATATCTCAATACATCCGCTTTGCCACGTGCACGATGAGTGTTGATGCTTGATCACGCACCGTTGGCATCGCCGCTCAATTAATTAGTTGCCGCCTCCGTCACTGGCCTATGTCCCTGTGTTGCCGTTGGTCGACCCATCGCCAGTATGTTGTTGCAACAACCATGTGGCAGTAAAGCTCATTGTACATCGACGCTCTTTTGCTCGGTGACAAGACTGACTAACAAATCGTGTGTGTGTTTCTTGCTCGCTCCTCTCCATCTACTCCTCTTCCTCTCCAAGGATGAATCAGGAATCGCTTGCTCGACTTTTAAACTATGTCTCAAAGTATAAGTATTTTAGTTTTATCTGAGAATAAATTTCTTCGTGGAAATAAAACAATGCCAGAGAGAACACAGTAAGCTTCATGTTGTAGCTATTACACTACCCATGTAAACTTTCTCTCTCTCACAACCCATTATTATGCCTCTAAAAGCTCTCGGCAACAATAAACTGGGTACTTTGTCATATTTATGTGAGTCTCTCTCATTACGCATATCTAATGCTTCTCACACATTAAGACACATCATCATACATATCAATGTCATTAGTCTTAGACTTCTTGTACGTAGAGCACAACCAAACACACGATGATACGGAGGTAGAATAGCAGTTCAGGCTAAAATCCAGAGACGCACATATATATGAGCATATGCCAAGGACGAGTAATTTAGCTACTTCATCTTGGTGGAACAAGAGAAACTTTTAGCTTCAATGCAGCACTCTGTCTTCACGACATAACCATTTGACGAGTTCACGAAATGTTCCCCCGATGAGAGTTTGCTCCATCCCCAACTGGTACCATTGTTGGAGAACTGCTGGTGGCCTAAAGTTCCACCCCAATAAAGATGTCCGTCAGGAAACGTGATGATATAAATTTACTTAGCATCTCCACACATCATTACCTTTAACAGACACAACTCTTGTAAATTCCACACCAAAAATACAGCAGTTATTAACGAGGAATCCAGAGGACTTCTTCTTCAGCGTCGTGAGGGGGATCATGCATGAGGTCCCATTGGTTGTGCTTGTACTTTGAAAATTGTGGCTCACTGCACAGAACCATTTTTAGGTGAGCTAATGTTTTTATCTTGTGAAACAGGATGTAAGTTACACTATGAATTTGAAGGTCAAATAATCTGCTTTATTTTTCATGAATAGCTTGCCAAGGTACCTTGATGTTGTTCATGGTGCTTTCCATGTATCTGATCGTATATCAAGAACTTGAAAGATGCCTCCACGACAGTGCCTGATCCGACACATGGTGGCGCCAGCTCAAGGTTAAGGGAAACATATTCCTTATTGCTACCAATCTTTGTGTCCCTTGGGTTTAATTTTAAGTACCTGCAAAACAAGTCCAGAGAAACAAGTGAGAATGAAATTTGCGCATGGTATGCTCTCTGCGTGAAACAAGTGATGAAATTATGTAGTAGCTTTGGTAGTTGTACCAGTTAAGCCCCCCGATCTGAAACACATTGGAGTAGGTCCCTCCATTACCCTTATCAAGAAGGGAGGAGAAACCATCGATCTTCCACTTGAACGTTGTCTGCGCCCAGTTGGATTCTTGGGTCTGTCCCTGGTTTGAGCGGCCTGGACGAACAATGCCATATTTCTTGCATCAAAAGATCACAATATGTAGCAGCTGAAATTAGAACTATGGAACGCGAGACGAAGAGCCACCCCAGGATTAATTAAATTAGTGCAGCCTTGTCAAAAGATTCATTTTCCTCTGTCTATATAGATAGATTTGTAGACTGACAACTACTAATGCCAGAATTACTCAGAAAATGGGACTTTGGACATAGGCAAAAATGGTGTGAATTTCCTAGCATTTGTACGATAGTTACTTTGGCCAAACAGGAGGTTATAGAAAAAACAGAACATCTTCTTTTGCATGCCATAATACATTTAGATTGTTTTGCAGTACAATAATTCAACTATTATCTGCTTTTGTTCATACAGGGAACGGTCTGAATCTTGTTCATAAAATGAGCGATCTAAATTAACTCATATAGGAAGCAAAAAGGTGGTCAAAGAAATCATTATAGGCACTAGAAACAATAACTCATATAGGACTGCATCATTAAGATATCATCAAATGATCGCAATATTTGGCAGCTCAAATTGTTATCACAAGTTGCCAACTAAGAAGCACAAAAAAAAACTTACCAGTACCAGACGAGTTCCCCATAGATCTGGGACCAGCTCTCCCCTGGAATGCTCTGCAATCAAAATCATGCACAATGGAATGAATCAGTAATATATATACTCGTACTAAGGACATGACTTGTAGAAACAAAAGAACATGATAATCTTCAGTCAGTGCAGATCTCAACAAGAGAAATGGAAAAGGAAGAATGAGGTCTCCATAAGAAATGAGATTGAAAGAGAAAAAGAATACCCCAGTCACTATCGGTAAAAAACCCTCATATAGAGAAAGCCAAGAATCTGCACCTCTAACAGACCACAACTCATGAAAGATGGCAAGTAATCCTTCCAAAAAAATAGATGGCTAGTTCGTTCCCTTCGAAAAAAATAGCCAGGAATTTGCACCTCAAACAGACCCCGACTTACAAAGTGTTTCTTCTCCCAGCTCACAGTACCCCATTTGATTTATGCACATTTTTGTATACTTAGATCTGTCCACAGCACACTAGAAGCAAACAAAAGATAATCTTCAAAGGCAGTGCAGATCTCAACCAAATAATTACCAGAAAAAAGAACAGGGAGATCAAGAACTTCCCAACAAAGCAGATTCGAAAAAAAAGAGAAAACCACTTCAAAGTCTTGGCCGGTAAAGAACTAAAGACCATGATATTACTGCCGAAACATGCTGATGCTGCACACCCTAAGGATTTCCGGCCAATTAGCCTTGTTGGATTCTTTGCTAAACTGGTTACCAAGATCTTGGCAAAGCGTCTATCCCCACATATGCAGACTATCATCAGTCCTTGTCAAAGTGCCTTCATAAAGAATAGGTCGATCCATGATAACTTCATCTATGTACAAAGCCAATCCAGATGGTTCAAACAGCACAAGACCCCTGCCCTTTTGCTCAAGCTAGACATTCAGAAGGCTTTTGACACTATTTCCTGGGAATTTTTGTTAAATATTATGCGAGCTTGGGGATTCAGTGTGCAGTGGTGTGATAGAATTGCAGCCCTTCTGCGTACCAGTTCCACCAGGATTTTAGTGAACGGTGAGCTGACGGAGAAAATTATTCACTGTCGTGGACTCAGACAGGGTGATCCTCTGTCCCCATTGCTGTTTGACATTGTCATGGATTCTCTTGCACGCCTGTTTGAGTTCGCTGATCAGCATGGAATTCTTACTCAGTTCCACAACTTCAAGCTACCCCACAGGATTTCTCTTTATGCCGACGATGCCGCTGTATTCATCAGTCCTACCGAAGCTGATATTGAGAATACTCTACACCTGCTTCAGATTTTTGGTGGTGCTACCGGGTTGTTTACCAACTGTGCCAAAAGTACTATCACTCCAATCGCATGTCAGCAGCACAATGTCGATCACCTAGCCTCTTTATTTGGCTGCCCTATTCAGCAATTCCCTTTCACATACCTTGGCATGCCTTTGTCTGACAGACGGCTGCGCAAGGCCGAGTTGCAGCCAGTGGTTGACAAACTAAGAAACAAGGTGCATGGATGGATACCTGGCCACTTCTCAATTGATGCAAGACTGATTCTTGTAAAGCATATCCTCTCTGCAATGCCTGTTTTCCAGTTAATTGCTGTGATTTATCCCAAGTGGCTCACCAAATTAATTGACAAGCTCAGACGTGGTTTCTTTTGGGCGGATGATGAGATTGCTCCTGGAGGTAAATGCTTAGTCAATTGGAAAGCGGTTTGCCGCCCCATTGAATTTGGTGGTCTTGGCATCCCGATCTTCAAGCTAAGAGCATCGCTCTTCGGCTGCGCTGGCTGTGGCAATCCTGGACAGATCCATCTAAAC
Source organism: Poa pratensis (assembly GCA_947311845.1). NCBI lineage: Eukaryota > Viridiplantae > Streptophyta > Magnoliopsida > Poales > Poaceae > Poa > Poa pratensis. The sequence goes on along the minus strand of CAMZMU010000039.1, from coordinate 13,778,664 downwards.
CCTGGCATGGCCTGCCCTGCCGTGGACGATCGTGTTCGGAGCCTTTTTCTAGCCTCGGTTCGGTTCCATCTTGGCAGCGGCCAGCGGATCAAATTCTGGACTGAACCTTGGCTCGGACATGGAGTTTGCATCAGCTCCATGGCGCCGGATCTCTACGCAGCATGTACAAGGAAGAATCTAACGGTGGCACAAGCCCTTGCTGACCACCGTTGGATGTGTCACCTGAAAAGCGATCTCCCATTGTCAGCTATCACCCAAGCCATCGATCCGTGGGAGCAAACACATGACATTTCCCTGCAGCAAGATGTTACAGACTCCGTAACATGGCAACTCACTGCAAATGGCTCATACTCGGCAACTTCAGCTTACAAAATTCAATTTGAAGGTTCTATCCGCCGGGATTTCAAAACAACCATTTGGGGGAGCGACGCGCCATTGCGCTGCCGCATTTTCGCATGGCTTGCTGTTCAGGGCCGTTGTCTCACGCGGATGTTCTTGCCAGGAGAGGATGGCCTCACAATGATGTCTGCTCCTTTTGCCTAACTGAACGAGAATCGGCTCTGCACCTCTTGGGCACCTGCCCTTTCATCATCCAGCTGTGGTGTGTCATCCTGCAGACTGCCCAATTTCCACCCTGCTTTGTGCCACACAACACTACTGCCCTGCTGCCCTGGTTAGCTGACACCCACTCAATGACGCCAAAACCTCTCAAGAAGTGTTGGAATGCACTGGTTCACCTTGTCTGGTGGTCTACTTGGAAGGAGCGCAATGCTCGTATCTTCCAGCAGCGTGCTGCGACAATGGCTGACATGAAAGTAGAGATCATGCAAGTTGCCAATCTTTGGCGTCAGGCCGGCCGTTGCAACGCGAGCTACCTGCTACACAGACCCAGGGAACCGGACTGATCTCCCTTAGAGTACTCCTTAACACTGTTATAGCTGTTGTATTTGTATCCTGCCTTCCTTAGCGTGTCACGCTACCTTGTACTCCGTACAAACCTTCTATAATAAAGAAAAAGCAGCTCCGACTGTATTTTCGTCAAAAAACTAAAGACCCTCTTAGAAACATGTCAAGTTCGTCCCTTTCGTTTTCATCTCAGCAGCTTACAGCATCTCTGCCATTAGATTTGTGCACATGACGAACAAAAAAAATCTCCAAAAGCAGTGCAGATCTCAACCAAAGAATTATTACCGGCAAAAAAGGGAAGATCAAGAGCTCCCCAACCAAATCATACTGAAAGGAAAAAGAGAAGAAGCATTTCACGGAACTCTTGAGTCTTGATCGGTAAAAGGGCCTCCACAAACCCAAGAACTAGCATTACGAAACCCCAAACCGTGCACAGTTCATGAAAGATTTGCAAGTTATTTACTAATCACAATCGCGCTTCCTGCTCCTACTCCCCTAGCCCTGAGCGTACCTCGCCGACGCGGTGCCTCACTCGCCGACCTTCCTGCTCCTGCTCCCCTAGCTCTGAGCCGTGGGCACCAACGAAAGGGGGGTTTTATGTAGGAGCAGGGGAGATGTGGTGTGGCTTCGCTCGGCCCTGCCCTGCTCACTGGGGCTCGATGGGTGCGCAAGTCGGAGCCAACCGGGGCAGGACAATATTTCGGACGGGATCAGACATGAAAACCGGCAAACTTGAAAATAAAGTTGGAGAACGGTAGATTATAGTAACTCTGTGTAAATCATTCCCCATTTTTAAATACTGGCAAATTTGGTTAAGAAATGTCGGCACAATATCTTAGATTTCAATTTCAAATTTTGGCGATTACCTATGGGAAGATGATGCACTCCGTCCACGTCTCCACAAGATGGTTATCTTTTTGGTTCTTTTGCAGGGAGAGGCGAATTACTTTATCCCTTGCAATTATTTGCGTCGCTATTTTCTTTTTGTTAAATTTAGGGGGAAAAAGATAATCTTCAAAGGAAGTGCAGATTTAAGAAAAGAATTACTGGCAGAAAAAGGAAAAAAAGGAAGATCAAGAGCTCCCCAAACAAATGAGACTGAAAGAAAAAAAAAATACTTCACTGAACTCTTGATCGGTAAAACCTGACCTAAATATAAACAAAGTCGAGAACATGCATTACGGAACCTAAACAGTAAACCATGCACAGCTCATGATAATGATAGATTAGCAGGTTCTTCCCTTCCCATTTCTTCTTGTCAACTAACAGTATTTACTACTAGTAGTAATCACTATCGCGCTTAATTCGTCAGAGAGACGAAAGGTGTGGGGGTAGCGATGGAGATGGGGGTGGCGACGGAGTGTACCTCGTAGGCGCCTTCCTTGCCGGTCTTCCTACCTTTGAGCCTTGAGCACCTGAGCAGTGAGCACCAAGGAAAGAGGGGAGACTATTCAGGGCACACTCGTTTGGTGCTCAAGGGCAGGACAATCCTTTCGGATGGGATCAGATATGAAAACCAACGAAAATTGAAAATAAATTTGGAGAACTGTAAATTATAACACTATCTAAACCATTCTCATTTTTAAATCCTGACAAATTTGGGTAAGAAATCGGCACAACATTTTAAATTGCACGCAATTTCAAAGTAGGGCGATTACCCTATGTGGGAAGATCCACTTCGCCCACGTGTCCACGAGATGGGTTATCTTTTTTTTTACGTATTTTGCAGGGAGATACGAATTACTTCTTCACTTACAATTCTTCGTGCTGCTATTATCTTATTGCATTTAGGTATATATTTAAGACTCCTTTTGGCTTTCAATATAATGGGGGAAATAGATAAGTTTTCCTAAATCAAAAATTGAATGTCGATTGAGGCACGCCTCTCCCTTCCCTCACCTTCTATCGTAGATCATTATGTTCCACATTAGGTCAGTTGCCCGTTTTCAACCCTTCCACCGTGCATCTCGCCTCGCGATAAAAACCCACAACCTTGCACCATGACGCCGACTAACCATTCCTCCAATAATATGTGTTCGTGGGTACTCATTGTGTTGGCTAGCACTGCAATTGTATATTTGATATGACACAAGAAAGGTAGTTGGTCATTGAAAAGGAGAAAATTGCAAAGAAAAAACACCATAATTGTGGTTAGGGTTTCAAAAACATACTGAGATTTCAAAAAATCTGCCTCGCCGACCACAGCTCTCTGTGACGCCGTGCTGAGCCCCACGACGATGTGAGGCGTCCCTGCCTAGGCGCGTCCCGTCTACAAAGCAATACATGGAGGCACTGCTCGACTACTATGGCGGGTTTGAGGGGTGGTCATGATGTGTGGGCGGTGGAGGGGTGGCACAAGCTGCACGGTCGGTGGGGCAGAGCACCGAGCTGCACAGCCTACAGGTGGGAAGATCCATTGGTAGCCGTGAGTTAGGGAGCTGTCGAGTCACAGATGCTAGTCGGCGTTGGGGGGTTCTTTGGAAGAGGGGACAGGAGTCCTCCATGCAAATTAACAAATTGACCCTTTTCGTCGTGCCACGTCGTTCGACAGCTGTGACCACCAGACAAAAACATCGTTAACTAGTGCAAACTAGACGTTCCAAGTTTTTTTGAGAAAGTATTATGCACGATAAATGATAGGTGGTTTTATGTGATTTTTTTGAAGCCGAGTGTCTTTCAGGCATTTGACTAAATTATGGTGGTTTTTAGACATCATCGTCTTACTAAATCCTATGTTGGTAGGAAATTTCAACTGGCCCTCGGGTTTTATGATCTAAGGTGAATGTCTTGGAGTTTGGAGTTGTTGTTGAGATTTGCGTGTACATATTTGAGGGATGAAGAATTGATTTGTTTCTTTCAAAGTATGTGCAATCGACCATTTACTAGAATATAAGGTAGAAAATGTTGTCAATGTAGGATAGAAAAAGTAGTTTGACTACTTGAGCGGGATGCTTGCACTCGCTTGTGGTTTACTGAAATTTTCTCATTTGTT